>CM021100.1:466282234-466347208 GCA_007115665.2 Sequoiadendron giganteum
GGCGTCGCCGCCCACTGGCCACCGCCGATGTCCAGTGACGGCCATACGGCCGTCAAAATTTTTCCCTTGACTGGTTTTTTTGACTGGTTTTTTCCAGAGAGTTCAATTTTAGGGGGTACCTGTGGTTTTTTGGCCGTATCTTGGGCATACGGTGTCCGTTTTCGAAAAACGAAATATCGTTGGAAAGGTGTTTCCAAGACGGACGTGATCATGCTGGTTTTGTTTGCTGATTTGGATGTTTGAGCACTATTTTTTGGCGTCAAAGTAGAGGCTTCGTTTTCCTCTCTCACTACATCTGGCGTTCAGGTTTTTTCCTCATTTTTTATACTTCCAGTATTTGTTTAATTGTTGTACGAGGGTTAGAATCATACATTGTGGGGGGGTAGTTTTGCTTTCTGTCATTTACTTTCAGAAAAGGACCCTTCTACTTCTGTCTTTCTCTTCTCTCAATGTCGGACCCCTCTATGGCCCGGCTAACACCGCACAATTACCACACCTGGAAAGCACACATGACCAGGCTACTCATGTCACGTGGCTTATGGTCATGCCTAGATGAACATCAACCTGTCCTACAGCGTCCTTTTGAGATTCTTCAGCACAGGAATAAAATGGATGAAGCCATGGGCTTGATTGCACTGAACATTTCCGACAGTCTCCTCTTTCACTTGGATGGTTTGACCACTCCTAGGGCCATTTGGGGCAAGTTTTCAGATTTGTTTGGCACTATCAATGAATTTTGGGCACTACAGCTTGATGCAGAGCTGACTACTTTGACACCTACCGGCTTTCCCACCATTGAGGACTTCTTGATGAAGTTCAAGTCTCTACGCTCAGTTTTGCAGGGATGTGGGAAAACCAAGACAGATGACGAGTGTATCTTCTTGATACTCTCAAAGTTGCGAGGACAATATCAGATCTTCTCTTCCACTTTCTACTCCACCATGGATGCTTTGGGTGCTAGACACACCATGCCTTCTTTTGAGACATTCTGTGATCGGTTGACATGGGAATAGGAAAAGATCCAACAGATGGATGCTTCTGGCTCTTCTAGCCAAGCATTGGTTGCTCAGTCTTCACAGGGGAAACCAAAACAGAAAAGCAAACCGAAGAAAGATTCCGCAGGCAATGAGTCTTCCTCCAAACCTGCACAGAAAACTGATTCAAAACCTCCAGCTAACCCTTCCAAGGGTAAATCTTCTTCGAAGTTTACTGAGTCTACCTCCAAGACTAAGAAGAAATCAGTTGAGACCTATAGCTTTTGTGGAAAGGAAGGACATCCCGTTTCTCGGTGTTGGAAACGTTTGGAGGCTTTAGAGGAAGCCATGCAGGAGCATCACATTTCAGCTCCTCAGTCCACATCCTCCCCTACAGGGAAAGGTCATGCTCTTACTGCACGAGCTATGACTTCTGGGCCCACCTGGATTCTTGATTCCGGTGCCTCTCACCACATGACTCACACTCAGCAATTGGTCACCTTACTTGCTCCTTGTGCTACTTCACAGATTGCTGTTGGGAACTCATCTCATCTTTCTGTTTTGGGTTCTGGTTCTGTTGCATTGGCTGGGGGTTCTCTTCAGGATGTTCTCTTTGTCCCTGACATTTTGAAGAACCTACTGTCTATCTATCAGATTTTTCACTCTGGCTCTGGTAAGACAGTTGAGTTCTCACCACATGATGTGGTTATTCGGGACTTACATGATTCTGATATGATTGTGGCTACTGGGAGTGTTGACACTGCATCCCGACTATACAGATTTGATGGATTTGAGCCTTCTGCTGGCATGGGTTCCTGTCTTATAGCACATGCAGATTCAGTGAGCAGACTTTGGCATGAGCGTTTGGGCCATGTCAATTACATATATCTTCAGCAGATGAGCACACAGGCACTTGTTCTTGGGCTTCCACACATTACTTGCACTGATGGGGTTTGTCAGGGTTGTGTTCTTGGCAAACAACATAGGGATCCTTTCCCTCAGGGACGAGCTACTCACGCTTTGGCACCATTGGAGTTGATTCATAGTGACCTCATGTCATTTCCTACTCCTTCTTTTTCCGGTGCTAGATATGTGCTTACTTTCATTGATGACTTCTCCAGGCGCACATGGGTGTACTTTTTAAAGTACAAGTCTGATGTCTTTGACTCATTTCGAGTCTTTAAGACATTTGTGGAGAAGCAATCTGGTCTTTCTATTCGTCGAATACGCACATATAATGGGGGGGAGTATGTGAACCAAACTTTCAGGGATTTTTGCTCTGAACATGGTCTTCAGCATCAGTTTTCAGTGCCCTACACCCCTCAGCAGAATGGTGTGGCAGAGAGAAAGAACAGAACACTTCGGGAGATGGCTAATTGTATGATACAATCCAGGTCCATGGATTCGTCTTTTTGGGCAGAGGCAGTCAATTGTGCCAACTATATTCAGAATCGGATGCCTCACAAGGCAGTTCGACATATGACTCCTGAGGAGGCTTGGTCTCATGTCAAGCCTGATATATCTTCATTCTGAGTTTTTGGTAGTGAAGCATGGGCATTTGTGCCTGACGCTCAGAGGAGCGCAATGGAGCGGAAGAGCCGACACCTCATTTTTGTTGGCTACTGCGAGGATGTTAAGGCATACAGGTTGTTTGACCCTGATTCTAGAGAGGTCCTGTTTCGACGGGATGTCCAGTTTGATGAGCGCCTTCCTGCAGTAGATACCCCGCTTCCAGAGTCCACTTCACTTACCACTACTCCCTCCTCTCTTCCAACTTTGTTTCAGGATGATGAGGATGATGATCTTAGTGATCCCCATTTACCTCCACCACAGGATCCTCCACAGATGCCTAGATGGGCTCGTGTTACAGTTGATGTTGTAGGATCTCTGGCTGGTGACCCTTCCACTTCCTGTCGCACCCAATCTCATATTGCGGGTTCTAGTCTTCTGAGTCATGCTATTTGTGGTGATCCTCAGACATTTGGGGCAGCGACAGGACATACTAAGTGGGACAGTGCTATGGAGGAGGAGTATTCTTCTTTGATGAAGAATCATACTTGGGATCTTTGTTCTCTTCCTAAGGGAAGAAAGTTAGTGCGATGCAAGTGGTTGTATCGTACTAAGTTTGCTGCTGATTGTTCTATTGATAAGTACAAGGCACGTCTTGTTGCGAAGGGTTTTTCACAGGTTGAGGGTATTGATTACACTGAGACATTTGCCCCTGTCGCCAAGATGAACTCTATTCGCCTTGTCTTATCCCTCGCGGCTTCTCAGGGATGGCCCATTTATCAGATGGATGTGAAGAGTGCTTTCTTGCACGGTGATCTTAGTGAGGAGATTTACATGGAGCAGCCTCAGGGATTTGTGCAGGATTCCTCCTTGGTTTGCAGACTTTGGCGTTCTTTGTATGGTCTCAAACAGGCCCCTCGGGCTTGGTATGAGAAGATGGACTCCTTTCTGCTTTCTACAGGATTCACACGCTGTCATTCAGATCCTACAGTCTACATTCAGCATCTTGAGGATGAGGTTTTGATCCTTGTGCTATATGTTGATGATCTTCTCATCACAGGTAGCTCATCTTCTATGATTCAGGATGTTCAGCGTGCATTGATGGAGCAGTTTGAGATGACAGACCTAGGTCTATTACACTTCTTTCTGGGTCTGCAGATTGTGCAGTCCCCTGCTGGGATCTTTGTTTACCAGCAGAAGTATGCTCTTGACATGCTTCGGCGCTTTGATATGCTTGATTGCAAGCCTGCTCCCACACCTTTTCAGTCGGGTGTTACTTTGTCTACCTCTTGCACTTCACCTTTAGTGGATCCTACATTGTATCGGCAGTTGGTTGGCAGTTTGTTGTACCTGACACACACTCGTCCTGATCTCTCCTTTGCAGTTGGTCTAGTCTCTCGGTTCTCACACGAGCCTCATGAGAGTCATTGGCAAGCTGCCAAGCGCATTTTGAGATACATTCAGGACACACTTATGTATGGCATTCATTACACATCAGGGGCTCCTCACATTGTTAGCTACACTGACTCAGATTGGGCTGGTGATGTTGATGATCGGAAGTCTACTTTTGGCTTTGTTTTTTGCCTTGGCTCTGGTCCTATCACATGGTCGTTCAAGAAGCAGAATGCTCGCGCACTTTCATCTACAGAGGCTGAGTATAGAGCGGCAGTGCATGCTAGTCAGGAGATTTTGTGGCTTCGACAGTTGATGACTGAGTTTGGGTTTCCTCCTGATCGTCCCACTATTCTGTGGTGCGATAATCAGAGTGCTATTCACATTTCCCGCAACCCGGTGGAGCATCAGCGCACTAAACACATTGAGCTTCATATGCATTTCATCCGTCAGCAGATTCAGGATGGTGTTCTCTCTTTGGAGTACATCCCCACTGACGCGCAGGTTGCTGACATCTTCACCAAACCTTTTGCATCTCCGCGCTATCTTCAGTTGCGTTCTATGCTTGGGGTGACGAAAGTTGTCCTTGGGGGGTCTTGTTGAGGCCTTCCTTCCTTCATGTTTTTTTTCAGCATGTTGTTGTATCTCTTTTTGGGGTAGAGTTTTTTCCCACTGGGTTTTCTCTATTTCCCCGTTTTACAGAGATTTCTTTGTAGTTGGGTACCTGATCTAGCCTTGTTGCCGGGACCCATTTTTTCCTGCTTTCTTAGCTGTGCTAGGTTTGCTTCCTCCTAAGCTTCGCTTAAGGGGGGGTGTTAGAGTAATAGTTCATTTGCCTTTATAATTAAATCACTTTGGTTTAATTATTAAATGCTAACTATTATTCTATTTACTTAAGCTTGTCATTTGTAGGTGCATTATAATTAATATGTTTATTAATTATTAAATGCACAAACCTAGCTTTCTTCGGCTTTAGGGTTTCTCACCTTATATGCCGCTTTTGTAATTATTGTAATCATTCTTTTTGGGAAATAACAATTATGCTCTCACTCCGCTGAGTTTTTCCAAACCCTTGCTTCTGTCTCTTTGGTCTCCATTCAGCATTAGGTATTTTGCATGCAGGTGTTCTTGGCGAGCTGTGGATTTGCATTTATCAAATCCTACATCTATCACCCCTCTCTCCCTACCTATCCCTCCCTCCCTCCTTTCTATCTCACATCTCTCTCCTCTCCCTCTCTACATACCCCCTCTCTCTCCTCACCTATCTCTACTCTCTATCTCAACCCTCTCTCTATCTATCTCCCCCTCCCTAAAATATCTCAAATATCCCTCTTTACCTCTCCCACCCTCCAAAGAGGTGAGATAGATAGAGTATATATAGCGATGTATGGAGGGAGAAGTGAGAGAGATATGATAAATAGAATTGGAGGGGACATATGAAGAGATAGAGAGAGAATGGTGAGATAAAGAGAAGTAGAGAGGGAAGGAGAGAGTGAGAGAGAAAGAGGGGAGATAGAGTGAGAAAAAAATATGGGGAGAGAAAGAGAGAGGGGGGAGGGAGGGAGAGGTAGTATATATATGTAGAGATTTGAGATAGAGTAGAGAGGGAAGGAGAAAGAGGAGAGAGAGGTGAGACAGATAGAGGTGACAAAGATATGTGATAGAGATAAGTAGAGAGGTAAATAGGGAGAGAGAGGGAGGAGGGAGGAGAGAGAGTGGGGAGGGAGAGATATAATAATTATAAAGAGAAGTAGAGAGGAAATGGGAGAGAGAAATATGGGAGAGAAAGAGGGGAGAGTGACAGGAAGAGAGTGAGAAAGAAAGAGGGGGAGGAAAAGAGAGAAGGGAGGGAGGGATAGGTAGGGCAAGAGAGATGAGATAAAGAGAGTAGATAGAAAAGGAGAGAGAGAGAGAGGAAAAAAGGGAGAAGTGAGAGAGAGGTGATAGAGATATGTGATAGAGAGAAGTAAAGTGAAGATGAGGAAGGGAGAGAGAAAGAGGCATAGAGAGATAGGTTAGATAAAGAGAACTAGAGAGGGAATTTTGGTGGGAGGAAGGAAGAGAGAGACAAAGATAGACATAGATATAGATATAGAGAGGAGGAGATAAAGAAAATTAGACATGGAAGAAGGTGTTGAACATCTGGAATATTGAGAGGGGGGTGAATTAGTATTCCATAAAACCTTGATAAAATCCACTTAAACATTATCATAATTCTAACTAAATCAGCAAGAGAGAACATAGAAACAATTCAATGCAACCATACACATGAACACTTGGATTTTTACATGGAAAACCCAAAATGGGAAAAAACATAGTGAGGGTTAACTCATAATATATTATATATGCATAAAAAATATTGGGCTCAGTGCCAAGACTCACTATCCTTAAAAGGCTCACTGCTTGAGTACAAAAGATGGATAACCGACAAGATACAATGATAGTGGCTCACTACCAAAATATTGAACTGATAGGATACACCTTCAATGTCTAGGGTTTAGGTCCACTAAAGCTTGGAATAAGAAGTATTGCCTCACATAGTAATCGCTCAACAAAACTTTATTGATCCACAACTAATAAAAAATTTAGGCTCAAATCTTCTCCTATTAACATTTCACATTCACTCCCACTTCTCCTTGTTTTTTTCATTCCTCAAAACATCTTATATATATATAAGTATATCTTGATCATCAATTAGGTTGGCCTAATTATATGAACACAAAAATAATCAAAACCTTCTTCATTGGAACTATATAAGATTTAAACATTTTATCCACATAGTGCATTATACCAAGTCATCTATCATCCATAAAACATAACTAGTCTTCATAGTATATTGCATACACTGAGTCAGCCAAGACTAGAATGCAACTCTCCAAACCAAAAAATAATCCTTAAAGCAAAAATCTTTCAAATCTCAGAACACGTTAATTTCCCATCATACTACTAGCATGTAGAGACTATCAAAAAAAATTTAGCATAATAATGTTCATCTTAGTATAATATGGAGTCTCCCACACAATATTCCACACACATAATAATAGTAGGATATAGAGTTAAACTATGTCAGAGATAAATTTTTCTTCACAAAAAAAGACATCTCAAGATCTAAGATATAGCTATCTTAATGAGTCAATAAAACATGGTTAAGAGATTAGAGTAATATCATATGTTGTGGTGAATTCTAGACTCAAATACCAACGCACTTATCCATCACAAAAGGGTATTACCGGAAAAGAACAACTTCTATTAAACCAAGCATACTTTCCATATATTTATCACCATGTTGAAATCAATGACAACATAGGAACAACCTACACAACCATATCCATACTTCATGCTCATGTTGCAAGGCTTCCAACAATCTCCCCCTTTGGCATTAATGGCAACATGCATGACAAAAAAAAATTCTAGTCTACCACAACTGAATACTTTGAATACTCCCGCTATCAAAAAAAAATTCCTCTTTCTCTCCTTATCTCTTTATCTCTCCCCTTTTGACATCAATGACAAAGGAAGGGTTCTGGTAAATATGCAAATATGCATCAAAGAGAAACCAGAAAGATATGAACATAGCCTTGCATTAACCTGGAGAAGAACCTATGAGACTCTCTAAGATATCCTTCCACAATGCTTTACCTTCTTCCCATGAACCTTTTGCACTTACAAGAGTCTTGTAAAATAGCTCAAGTTTAGTTAAGGACTCTATACCATTGGTTAAAGTATTGGGACTAAGATAAATCTTTGATAATTCACCAATACATCCAAGAGCACTAGAAATAAAAAGTATGTCTAAGTTTAATCATGTCTTTGAGTGCCACAAACTTCTTCATAAAATTTGTCCTTTGATCCTATAGAGAAAAGAATATGTCCTGAAGCTGCTCAATGTGGGACCACCTCTGATTATCTTTATCTTATGATAACCTGTATGTATCTAGCTGAGTGCTCAACCAGGACTCATTCATCTTATCTCATTTCTCATATATAGTGTACTACTAAACCAATCTAGGAAAAAAGAAAGTATTTCATGTGTCTCTTCTTCAGAACCTTGTACACTCTCTAGTTCCTTTGTCACTCGACTGTGTACATTCACACATTTTCCTTTGATATCTTCCAAATTTCCTTCATTAGACTTGATTCTAGTAGACACTTCAATTTCGAAGATGTGGACCTTCAAATAATTAATTATGCCATGAAGATTCTCCACAATAGAAATAGATGAATCAAAATTAGCATCAAGAATAACATTTTTCAATTCTCCTAAATATCACTAATTATTTATTCTTTCATGCTCATGTTCAACCTCACTTCCTTCTGCAACTTCTTTTTTAACAACACTCTTCCTTTTCTTCCCTATTTTATTCACGCTATCAGAGGTACCTTATACATTGAGATTCTTACAGCTTTCCAAAATAATTTTAGCATAATTATCAACTTCAGCCTTTGAAACTTCATAATCCAATTTAGATATCCAAACTAACCTTGATTCAACTAATTTTATGTGACAAAAATCTATAGACACAAGAAAATTTATGCTTTTGGAGTACCTTTCCACAACATTTACTAGAATTGTAAACCTTCTATTCATCCTGATCTGAAATATTTCAAAGAATATAGCAAGGGCAGTCTCTTGTTCATACAAACTACCAAGATTTATCATGAAGTTCTTGATTTAATAGTCAATAGGCTCTGAATTTGACCATTCCATCCTTCCTATTACCAATAATTCTTTCAAAAAGTAAAAAATAAAATAGACAACCAAATTTCCATATCGGAATGTATTCTTCTTACTCTTCTTGATCTCCTTTAAATTATTCAAAAGATTTATATGAACTAATTCACACAAGTCATATTCCATACCTCTTTTAACCATATCAATACTAGTATGCACAATGGTAGTAGAAATTGTAAGGTCATTGTTGGGGATACAAACTTTGTGACTAATGACCATAGCATCACACCTTATTATGAGATCAATAATTGATCTCAAATTAATCTCTTCCCCTTTATATTTCACAATGGTAACCTCAATTATTTCTTTCTCATCCATAACCTTCAGTTTGTGAACTAGTTCAGAGGAACACAAACTAGTTACATCTCTAATAGATTCTTTGTAAATCAAATGTGCCTCATCTATCCACAAAGATTCATCATGAATTCTACTCAACACTATTCGAATATACTTCTTCTCAAATCCAAACAAGGGAAATTTCCTCCAAACATCCAACCTTTTCTCAACTAATACTCTATAGGCATCATGGCTCTCTTTCAATTCACTTTCCCAAAGCATGGTCAGTTGAACTAATGACATATCTTATATCTTACTATAAACAAATTCATAGATATCTTCTATAGGAAACACTCTCAGAGGGATGCAAGAGAATGCACCAACAAAATATTTTGACACATTCCTCAAATATCTCTTCAACCTAACTTTATCTGAACAATTCACAACCTTTGAATTATTTGTTGCAATAAAATTGAAAGATTGTGTAACCAGGAATACCTCTAAAAATTCCAAAAATAATTGTATAGATATCCATCTTTCAGAGCTCGCTTTGAATCCTTCAGATATCTTCTTCAAACCCTAAAACTTTGAATTTCATTCTAAACTTCCTTTACATGCTTCTCTAAAAAATACATAAGCCTTTAAAATTATCTAAATTTATTCCTTCCATTCCAAATGATTTTGCAATAAATTCTTCAACTTGCAGGTAGATTGCCTCAAAATTTGTGTACACCTCCATTCTTTCAAATTCTATAGACTTCATCCTTCACACATGCGATTGAGAAAATACCTTAATCTTGTTACCACATTAAATATGCTTCTACCATGATATGACACAAGTACCGATGAGGGGGTTTATTAGATTTTCTAATGATTTATCCCCCTTAGACACTACTTTTATTTAGAAATTGATGGGAGTATCTTCACTAGAGGTCAGCACAAATAATCTATTGATGATTCCTTTCTCCAAATCCTTTTCATTTACTTTCTTTCTTTTTTGGCGGATAGATATTTTTCTTTCTTTTGTTGTAACTACTAGGGTGTTCTACATTGTTGCACTTATAGCAAACAACATTTTTATTTCCATTTTCCCTTTTATCCAATAGACTAACTTTATATCAATTCTTTTTTCTCTTAAATTTTTTTCTAGAGAATGATAAAGAATCATTTATTTTACATAGGAGGTTTTTCGGAATTACTTCTTAGCTCCTTGATTTGTCTATTTTTGTATTGCATCTTCTTACCAATGGATTGCTTCACTTTAGTACTCTGACCTTCCTAAAACCCTAAACCACTCTTATCTATTTTTGGTCTTTAAGAGGTAATCAATTCATCAAGCATCACCAAGCTTATCTTAAATTTTTCTTCAAAAATTCTTTCCTTTTCTAGATGAGATCTCAAGATTTCTACTTATTCTTCTAACTTTATGTATTCATCCATCTTCAGTTGAATTTCAATTTCCTAACATTCTTCAATTCTTTTCTTCTCATCCAATTGTTGTCGTAGGCTTAAGATGATTTCTTCTCCTTCAACCAACAGATTGCATGCTTCAACACTTTTAATTTGCACCTTTTCAATGTGCTCATTTTCTTTCATCAACCCATCCTTTAGATCTTCCATTTCTTCTAAATATTTGATAGAGAATACTTCCAAAGGAAAACATTTCTCATACTCAAATTCTAGGACCTTCCTCAAGCCGTTAGGCTTCTTCCAAGGAACCAAGCTCTGATACCAATAGTTGAACATCCATAATACTGAGAGGGGGGTGAATCAGTATTCCATATAACTATAGTAAAATCCACTTAAACATTATCACAATTCTGACTAAATCAACAAGAGATAAAATAGAAACAAGTCAATGCAACCATACACATGAACACCAAGATTTTAACGTGGAAAACCCAAAATTGAAAAAATCACGGTGAGGGTTAACTCACAATATATTATATCTAGATACAAAATATTATGAGGCTCACAACCATGACTCACTACCTAGGTATAAAATATGGGTAACTGCCAAGATCCAATGATAGTGGCTCATTACCAAAATATTGAACTGATAGGATACACCTTCAATGTGTAGGGTTTACTTCCACTAAAGCTCAAAATAAGTACTGCCTCACACTGCAATTGCTTAACAAAACTGCACTGACCCACAACTGATAAAGCATTTAGGCTCAGATCTTTTCCTCTTCATATTTCACATTCACTCCCACTTCTCCTTGTTCTTTTCATTCCTCAAAACATCTTTTATATATATATAATTATATCTTGATCATCAATTAGGCTGGCCTAATTAAATGAACACAAAAATAATCAAAATCTTCTTCATCAACACCATATAAGATTTAAACATTTTATCCACATAGTGCATTACACCAAGTCATCTATCATCCATAAAACATAACTAGTCTTCATAATATATTGCATAGGCTGAGTTAGCCAAGACTAGAATGCTACTCTCCAAACCAAAAAATAATCTTCAAAGAAAACACCTTTCGGATCTAAGAACACATTAATTTCCCATCATAGTACCAACATAGAGACTATAAAAAAAAACACAACATAAGAATTCTCACCTTAGTAGAATGTAGAGTCTCCCACACAGTATGCCACACATAGAACAATAGTAGGATATAGAGTTCAACTTTTTCAAAGATAACTTTCTGGTCATAGCAAAAGATGTCTCAAGATCCAAGATATAGTTGTCTGAATGAGTCAGGAAAACATGGTTAAGAGATTAGATTTATATCAAATCTTATAGTGAATTCAAGACTCAAATACCAACACACTGATCCATCACAAAAAGGGTATTACCGACAGAGAATAACTTTTGGTAAACCAAGTAGACTTCCCATATAGTTATCACCATGTTGACATAAATTACAACATAGGAACCACCAACGCAACCATCCATACTTCATGCTCATGTTGCAAGGCTTCCAATATAAGGGATGGAGGGGGGAGAGAGGTAAGATAGAGAGAGAATGGAGAGATAGAGATAAGTAGAGAGTGATAGAGATAAGTATAGAGGGAATGAGAGAGTGAGGAGAAAGAGAGGGAGGGAGGGGGAGAGAGAGTGGGGAGATATAGAGAGAGTGAGAGAGGTGAGATAGAGTAGAGAGGGAAGGGGAGAGGGAGGGAGGGAGGGATGGATGGAGAGGGAGAGAGAGGTGATAGAGTTATATGACAAATAGATAAGTATAGAGGGAAGAAGGAAGGTGGAGATATTGAGAGAGGTAAGAAGGGATGGAGAGAGAGATAGAGGGATAGAGGGATATATTATATAGGTAGAGAGGGAAGGTGGGAGGGAGGGAGGAAGAGAGAGATACAAAGAGAGATAGGTAGAGTGATGGAGAGGAGAGATAGAGAGTAGAGAGGGAAAGAGGTAGGGAGGGACACAAAGGTGAGATACATAGTGATGGAGGGAGAGATAGGTAAAGAGAGTGATTGGGGAGATAAATATAGGTAGAGAGGGAAGGAGACATAGAGAGATGAGAGATAGAGAGAAGTAGAGAGGGTAGACATGTAAAATTGACCTAACACCTATCACACACCCTAAACAACATCAAACAACATGAAACAACATCGAAACCATCCCACAACATCTCACAATATCTGAAAACATCTCAAAATCATCCTAAAACATCTTGAAACATCTCGAAACATCTCAAAATCATCCCACAATGTTATAGAACATCTCAAAACATCTCAGAACATCTTGAAATAATCTCATAATCATCTCAAAACATCTCAAAATCATCCCAAAACATCTTGCAACATGTCAAAATTATCCTGAAACATCTTAGAATCATCTCAGAACATCTTCAAGCACCTCAAAATCATCTCAGAACATCTCAGAATCATCTTGAAACATCTTGGAAGAATCTTGCACCATCCTAAAACATCTTGGAATCATCCTGCAACATCTCACAACATCCCATATTGTCTCAAAACATCTCAAAATCATCCCAAAACATCTTAGAACATCTCAGAATAATCCAACAACATCTCGAAATCATCTCAAAACATCTTGGAATCATCTTGCAATGTTATAGAACATCTCGAAAACATCACACAACATCAAACAACATCCAAAACCCTAATTTCCTCTATTAATTGAATAATAGAAATTTATTTAATTACTTCACTTTTTCATCATTTTGACCAATTATATAAATTATATTTATTTAATAAAATCCTAATCTAGTCTTATTTCATCCCGATTGATTAAATAATGCCAATTATTTAATTATGTCACTAAATCACTTTATTCCCCTAAGCTAATTGAATTATTAAATCATAATAATTTAATTACAACACTTTCCCTCCAAAATTTGAAAAAATAAATCAAACTATTCAAATGATTTATCAAAAATCAAATCAAACTAATGCAACTTTGTTTGCAAAAGTCAAACTTGATTTGCACGTTGAACTCCAAAAAAGAATTAATTAATTAAATCAATTTATTTATAAATCCTCACCCACTTTTTGATTGAGCAATTTAATTTGCTGACTAATCAATATATTTCCTAACTAAACCATCTAAATCTTGACTGATCAATCCATTCCCGACTAATCAATTTAAATCTTGACTAACCAATTTGTTCCTCAATCACACAAATTGTGCAATCTAATTTGCACAATCTTCTGATGTCTAAATCCTCTCAACACCTTTCAACCATTGATCTTGATCCAGCCTTGTTGAATCATGATCGTTGATTCAAAATATCCTTTTATAAATAACAAATCTCTCTCCTCACAAAAAAATATTGGAGAATCAATATACCTTGTGCAATGACGTGTTGTGAAGATCACCATTGATAGAGCTTCATCATTCCTTCAGTCAACCAACATCAACATCCTTTTTCAATATTTTGCACAAACTATGGAGAATTTGCAATGATATGAATAATCCAATATTAGGCGAACACACTCTAATATGGGATGGTAACACTTTTCTATTGCTTTAAATTCAATTTGGTAATCATAGGATTCCTTAACATTCTTTCAATATCTTAGTTTCATTTCATAAGTGTAGGATTAAATCTAGATTCATTTTCTTGATTTTAGATTAGATTTTGATTTTAAGTACATTAAATATTGTTTAACATCTATGATTTTCCCCCTCACATATTATGGCATGCTCAGTGGGACCATGATCCTCACTACTAACATTTTTATGAGTTAAATTAAGTTGCGAGGTTTTGTAGTGCTTTTGAAAAACATTTCACACATTGTCAAGAAAAATATTGCAATTGACTGTCAACAAAACCATGCATCTACTCTTAAAATTGAGCATATGACACGAAAACTGTGCTTTTGCAAAAAATTATGCGCATTTTCTTTGAGAATTGAGCATCTAATTCTAAGAGGGGAGCTTTTGAAAAAAAAATTGAGCATATGCTCTGAAAACTGAGCATTTGCTTTGACAAACTAGTGCACATAATCTACAATGTTGTAATTGTTTTTTAGCTAATGTTTGCTTGTTTTTGAATGTGTAATAGGTACTATCAGATTTATTTGTAGGATTTGAATGACTCTAACTCATTTTTTTTTAGGGAAGATGATCGGTCAAAGGATTCTAGATCTATGAGCATCTTTTAATTAACTTAGGAATATTTAAATTTGGTACTTTGAAAAGAACAACACAAACACACATTTTATTTTGGTGTTGTTAAAATTTAACTAATTTTAATCTTTCTTAAGTTAGGAACATTTGGTTTTAGTGCTTTAAAAGGAACAACACAAATGCACACTTTGTTTTGGTGTTTTTAAAATTGAACCAATTTTAAATTTTTCTTAAGGTAGGAAGTCTTATTTGGTGCTTTAAAAATAACAACACAAATGGATTTTTCATTTTGGTGCTCTTAAAAATGAACCATTTCAAAGTTTTTCTAAGTTAGGAAGTCTCATTTGGTGCTTAAAAAGAACAAAAAACTTCAAATAAGGTGCTCTAAAAATGAACTCTTTCCAATTTTTCATAATTAGGAACTTTGGTTTTGGTGCATAAAAAGAACAAAAAATGATTTTCATTTTGTTAATGCACACTCGTTTCACTTGTGTTGACCAAATTATAACCAAGACAAATTTCTTAGAAACACTCAGATTTGGGCTTAAAAATGAATAAACTATTCTTTTTGTTTTGCACCATTGCTATCTTAACTACTTGGTGTCCTGAATGCTTCACATTAGTGCAAATTAAAAATAACAAAGTTTTTTATTTTATTCACATATTTTTGGGGATAACATCGCTCAAGGTGTTTAAAAAGAATCAAACTGCTATGAAGTGTTTGGAAAGCTAAAGTGTTTTATCTTCTCCCCTCACACCTTTAGGATATCTTAGGTGAGTGAAAAACATTTTTGAGCTTCACATTTTATTTTAAAAAATTTACCTTAAAGAGTGGGCTTGCTTTGAGACACGTCCCATGTTGGAGAACACATTGCAAGGTCTCGATGCACGTTTACTAGTGAGATATATCAAAGGTTGAAAAATCATAAGGAAGTAGCTTCAAGTCATGTTGATAATAGACTACACCTAATCCCACACCTTAAGTGAAACGAGAATGGTTAAAGATCCTTAAGTGGCCAGGGGATGAGTGTCATATTTTACATTCATGGTTATGGCTAAGAGCCAAATTTGTTATTTAAGCTACCCTATTATCCAAAAACATTCCTTGAAGTTGTGCATCAAAATTTACTTCCGAGAAGTTACTTATCAAGTATGACTATAGGCCCTCACCATAAGTGGTATGTAAAATCGTCTCTCCAGAGCATGAGGAAAACCTACCTAAAAGAATGGTTTATATCCACTAGGGTTGTAATTGCTTGTTTATGTTAAAATTGCCAAATACATTCAAAACAATCTTGACATCAAATTATGTGCTTAAGTTAAAGAAAAATAACACATCCAAACAAACACTAAACATGATGGTTAAATCACAAACCCTTTGAAATTAGTGTATTCTTTTGAGAGAAGCCCCTTATTTACACTCCTTGCAGGACTTCCTTCAAGGTTTCTGGATATTCAAGATTTTATTTCAAGCTACATTAGATCAAAGTAAACATTTGGGAACTATGGCTTGGGTATCATGTTTTCACAACTTTAAGCCATAGATATCCAGGTCACAAAAATTCCATACTTTTGGAGTCAATCTAGTGATGTTCTATCATTTTCCATACTCCAAAAAATAGAGGAAACAAAACACATAGAGATGATTTTTTACAAAACTTGAGAAGTTGCATCATTTCTAGTACATTTTCACAAAACTCTAGTGTAGTTGTCACATTTTCTAAGCAGTAGCCAAATTTTCATTACATTTTCTTGTTGTCTGAGAAACTCCACTAATGAAAATCAATTGCTTTTGACAGAAATTGAGCACTTGTTGCAAGATCCATGGACTTTATTTTATTTCCTTGCATCTGATTTTTAGAAAATAGTGCACTTGCTACTAAGATCCTTGAATTTTTTAAAAGATGCTCATTTTTTCTTAAGAAAACATTGCATTTGATAGAAACACACAATAATTGCACTTGCCATTCTAGCTCATGCTTTCTTTTCTGAAATCTAAGCACCTGATATATTTTGGTGTTATAGGATCATTTATTCAAACAAAACAATTGGAAAACCAAATAGGTCACATAGTCTCTCATCCATTATTTTCATCCTACCTGTTAGAGATCAAAATTAAACAAACCATTGGGAATCATTCCTTCCCTCAAATGTCTATGATATCAATAGTTACTTGGGACTCGTATATAGTACAAGTAAGCTTTCCTACAACATATCCTCTAGATAAGGAAGTGAAATATCGACCCTAGTCCTTCAAAATTCTGATTTCCAAAAAAAGTATCCACATTCCAAAATAGAACTCAAACCTTAGGGTCTTGAGCTTCATAGCAACCATCTCAAAACACCATTACACCTTATGACCATCTGGTGACCAACTTCTCTAGTTAAACAACCAAACCTTGTAGCACTGATTCTTCAACCTAGTCTCACATAGATTAAAGGTGAACAAACTAAAAACATAAGCAGTTTGAGAACTTTCATATTTGATAAGAATGAAACACCTCGCCAATTTATCACTCCATCAATCATCTTAGATGAAGAGGAAGAGAAAGAAGAAATAGTAGCCAAAAGACCCGTGCTACCACCACTCGAGTGGAAATAGACATACATCCCTCATGATTTTTGGAAAGGAAAAAATCCTTAGGTCCAACAAGAGAAATATCCTTAAGTAGAAATCTATACTTTGTCTCTCAAAGAATCGCCCTACAAAAATATTTTCCAAAGGGTTCTTCTCAAGAATAAATAGCAATCGTCAAAATTGGCTAGACCATTTCTATTATCTCTTTGCACCAATAGGCCATGTCTTTCCCAAATAATAGGAGTCAAGAAAAAAATCACAAAATCTTGGAAATTGTTTATGACAACTAAAATATCATAGCATAGGAAGAAAATGGAAGCAAGCAAGAACAACACTAACATCCCACTAGCCAATACCATGAACGATGAAAGTAGCCCATGGGGCAATATGCCAAGTGACCTTGAAACACCCCAAAAGAGACCTATGTATAGAGACACATTCAGTGAGGAAGAACTAAATTGCAAACAAAAGGAGGTGATAGAACAAAACAACCAGGACCCAAACAGAGTGGTTGTAGAGGAGGTGGATACAAATGAGGAAGTAAATTATGGGGAATTTTTTGAACATCCTAACAACCCCAAGGTTCTTAAACTAATGGACAAGTTGTTAAGAAAAGACCCAAACTCATATTTCTTCAAGTTAGCACAAATTTGTGCTAAATTACCAGTGGACTTCAATGTAGAGGCTCTGAAAGATCCCAATCTTATTTCCTTAGGGTATAACTCAGTAGTAATACAAATAACCAAACCCCCAAATATTTCAAACATTCCACCCATGTTCTCACAAAACAATGGTCAACCCAAAGAGAACCCCTTTTTTATAAAACTGGCTCAAATTGAACAAGTAGTAGTGGCACAACTATATGAATGAGGGCCATCCTAGTATGAACCATAAAATAAAAATCCACCTCCTAGACAATATATACCTCAAAAAACATCAAATTTTGACCCCCCAAAACCAATAATACCACCAAAATGGTGGACCAAAAGGTCCACTTACAAATTAATTTCATCAACAAGGTGGACCACAAGGTCCCCTTCCGAACTAGCAATACCATCAACAAGGTGGACCACAGGGTCCCCTTCCAAACTAGAAATACCAATAGAAAGGTATGCCATAGAGCAACCTTCTTCAGTCATCCCATCAACAAGGTGTCCCACTAATGCACCAATAGGGTAACCTTCATTTTATTCCTTCCCAGTAGCAAGGTGTGCCATAGAGCACCCTTCTTTAGTCATCCCATCAACAAGGGTCCCACTAATGCATCAACAAGGTAACCTTCATTTTAGTCCTTCTTAGTAGCAAGGTGTGCCATAGAGCACCCTCCAATTGTCCCATCAACAAGGTGTCATGCTAATGCATCAATAGGGTAACCTTCATTTCAGTCCTTTCCAACATCAAGGTGTGCCACAAAACACTCTTCTTCAATTATCCCATCAACAAGGTGTCCCACTAATGCATCAATAGGGTAACCTTCATTTTGTTCCTTCCCAACAACAAGGTGTGCCACAAGCACCCTTCTTCAATCATCCTATCAAAAAGGTGTCCCAGTAATGCATCAACAGGATAACCTTCATTTTAGTCCCTCTCAGTAGCAAGGTGTTCCATAGAGCACCCTTCTCTAGTCATCCATTCAACAAGGTTTCCCACTAACACATCAATAGGGTAACCTTCATTTTAGTCCTTCCAAGCAGCAAGGTGTGACATAGTAAACTCCTCCCAATTTCTCCTACCAATAAGGTATCCCACTAACACATCAATAGGGTAACCTTTAGTACACTTTATTGCAGCAACAAGGAGCTAACCCTCCTTACACCCAATAAGGACCTAACCCACTCTATGTTGAAAACCATTACCAAGGTCCTATACCATCACAATACCTAATATATGACCAAAACATGGTAAGAAAGCATGGCTATTATACACAAAACTCACAAACAGACATGTCAAAAATAGATATAGAAATGAAACAAGATACCATCACCCAATAGATAGCAGGCATGCAAGCTAGAGAATTAAATAAAACCTATACCATCCAAGAAATATGCTCATTCCTATTCGATCAATTCGTCACTACAATACCCTTTCCAAAGAATTTTGAGATACCCAAGTTTGACAACAAATATAGAGAAAGAGGGGATCTAGAAGAGCATATATGCAATTTCTCTGTATCATGCATGAAAGTATGACACAATGACTCATACCTCATGAGGCTATTTCCACATAGCCTTTCGGGCCATGCTATGGAGTAGTTCACCCATTTGACACCAGCAATCAAAACCTTTGAAAAACTATCTAACAAATTCATAAGTCACTTCTCCTTCAACATCGAACAAGATGTCACCATCACAAGATTATCCACAATCAAACACAATCAAGGAGATTCATTTACCTCCTACCTACAATGATGGAGACACAAGGCTAGTAGATATAAGTGGCCCATTCCTAACAAGGAGTTGGTGGAAATATTCATTATCAATGTCTTACCTGAGATAACCTCTCAACTCACAATGTTATGTCCAGTAAACTTTGAAGAAACCATCAAGAGGGGATTAAATATTGAGAAATACCTCATTGCAAGGGGAGCCCTCAAGATAAGTAGCTCAAAATATAATCCCTCTTGTTCAAATGAAAAATCTAAAGTCTGAGCTAAGAACAAAAATGTCACAAATGATGGAGTAGTGGATGCTAGAACATTATGGCATGCACAAAATACATCTCAAAATGCACTACAAGTAGCACAAAAAAACTACACCCTGAATAGTACATAGAATAGTCAACCTACTTATCCCAAAAACAATCAAGTGACAAACCAACAAATGAATTAAGGAGGACAACAAAAGAAGTATGACCAACCAAGGAGGCAGTTCACAATGCCAGGAGAATCTATTCAGACAGTCATGTGAAAGCTCATACAAAAAACACTAATCAATCCTAATGATCACCCAAATTATGAGGAGCCTAACTTTAAAACACTATGTTATAATGAAAATGATGTGTGTCAATTTGACAAGATTAAATGACACACCATGAACAATTGCATGAGACACAAGCACCTCATTCAAGACTTGAAAGACAAAAGGAGGTAGATTTCAAACATCATCTTGGGAATAAGGATTTGCAGATATACAACCCAATCCCAAACCACTAGAAAAGGAATGACAATGGAAAATACCAAGGTTATCATAATGTCAACTGTTCAACAAAAAAATGCCAAAGACCCTTGCAGTTTTATATTTAGCTTTACGGCTGCACCTTATTTTTCAAATGCTCGCTACCCTCGGAGCACTTCACGTGGCTTCCTCGCGAAGCTTTCTACTTTTTCTTCACTTTGCTTTTCGGCAGTCTCCATCTGCATGCCACGTGGCTCGCACTATTGTTTTCCGTGTTGGACCCGCCTCATTCTTTATTTTGCTCGAAGCTCTCCATGTGGATCTCTCTCACGGCTTTCTGCTAGGCACCTTTGCTGCTTTTTGTCGGGCTCCGTCTAGGTGACACGTGACGATTTTGTTTCTACGCCAGTTACCTTGGAAATACTGTCGGATCTTTTGTACTCCCCTGCCACCGTGTTACTTGCTATGATGCCGCATGTCCTCTCCTACTACTGCATGGTTTTCCATTATGTGTCATGGCCTTGCTAGCGTATTGCTAGCCGATCGATGTTTGCTATGGCGGCTCGAGATGATCTAGAACATTGATCACTGTGCGTGGGTTGTTCTTCTCTTGATGCATCTCCAGGCAGTGGATTGGCCAATAAATAGGGCCTTGTTTTATGTTTTAGGTTGTTGATTAATTTTTTTTGAAAAACTCCCAAGCACTGGGAAGCAATCCTTATGTAATAGTTGCTTTTAATTCAAAGACTTCGGACTGTGCCAAATAAATTTGGCCTTTCTATTTTCAAGCATTTGCTGGAACTATTGACCTGTGTTGTTATCTTTATTTTTGTATGAATGTCTATTCTTCAGTTTCTGTAACCTTTCATAGCTAAAATAAATACAGACCATGTTTCTTCGACTCTTTTGTGTTAAAGCAAAGTTATGCTTGATTACATTATATAAATTAGAGGGTATTGTTGCATGATAAGTGCTTTTGAGAAAATTATCTTAATTAACAACAATTTAGTGGTTTGGGCCATTGCATTATGCATTGTGCTCTGGTAAAGTTGTCTAAAGAATTTGGCGCATCGCCTGTAGTGTAAATTTTACATTCCTGCAATCTCCCTTACCTTTTACTTCACCCATTAAGCGAAGAGCCAGCTTCGGTAAAATCCTAGAGGTCACTTAGCTAGCACATAACATCCCCCATTAGCTAAGTTTCCCATAAGACTGTTGCTACATGCAAAAATACTGTGTCAACAGTTCTTTTTTTGGCACGCCCTATGGGACCGCGAACTAGCACATTCGCCTGATCTTTATAAGTGTGTATGAGCCATCAACCTGTAACTAGGTCACAGATTGCAAGTGCCTGGCCAGCTTGTGCTGCCTTTAGTTTCTATGCACCTGAGAGGTCGCTGAGGTATCCCTTCACCTCCTTCATCTCCACCTTCTCCAACATCACCTAATCCACCCACACTCATGGCTGCTAGAAACTATGTAGCTTGGGACTCCGGCAGTCCATTGCTAGCACCTGTGCCTCTTGCAGTATGGGCCCCCATTCTTGCTTCTGCCCTAAAGGCTATCCCTAAATATTCTGGGGATGAATCAAAGACACCAACAAAGCATTTGCAAGATGTAGCAGATGTATGTCTGGTACATGGCGTATTGAACAAGAATGTGGCTCTTAGACTGTTGGCCGCCTCCTTCTAAGGAAAGGCATTAAACTGGTACCGGACCATCGAAGTAGGCACTATTGCTACTTGGGACTAGCTCAAAACTCCATTTTATCAACGCTTCTCCAATGATGGTGATAGATCTTCACTGTACCATCAATTGGCAAATATAAAGTGAGCCCTCCATGAAGCTTTGCCCGATTTCAATGCAAGGTTTCATTCGACCTGGCAGAGGGTGCCTGTTGGGAGCCGACCACCTTCGGATTTGGCATTTATGTTCTACTTGAAGTCGATCAATGTAGATATCTCAATGATGTTAGAAGATCTGGGTAGAAATATCCTTCCTAATGCTTACACCCTAGATGTCACTGTAGAAAATAATTTGATCGTTGCAGGAAAATTGGCACCGAGACCCATCATGCCATTATTTCTTGAGTGCAATGCTCCAGAAGCCGAAGTCCCTTCTACCAGCGCACCTACGGCTCTACCCCAATCTATGTACATCTATCTTGGAAGTATTCCACGCATGGCCCTGATAGCAGCTCCCGTGGTAGCTCCTGTGCCTAATCCCATGGCCGCCGAGATGAATGAGATAAGAGAACAGATGCGGGCTATGACTAATGAACTAACTACTTTGAAGCAACAGCAATACAACTATCAAAAGCCTGCATACCAAAATTAGCAAGGTGAAAAACCTCCCTACCAATCAAATCCATGGCAGGATAGGTCACGTAGTAATACCTCAGCTCAGCCAATTAATCAGATGGTTTCGGTAACCCTACCAATGCAGACTGTTCATCCTAGCTCGAATAAGGAGCTAGTAGCAAGACAAAACAATTTGGTTGAGGATCCTAATTCATGGTGTTTTCCATGCAATGATGCACATATGCCACGAAACTATCTGCAAGGAAATTTGCAACAACAAATTGTAGATCAACGTAGTCAAGGCAGCACATCCATTTCTAACAACTTACCATATGCCTCTCAACAAATGGACAATGCAGTCCTCGCCACCCAAATGCAGGGGATGTCTATCTAGCAAGAGTCAGAAATTATTCCAGACCAGGCTCTCTTTTCTTGGATGGAAGGAGAAGAGTCAGCATTTCTGAATGACATCCCTATGGATAAAGTACCTCGAGTGCAATCTAACTACAACACACATTCAAAGCGTAGATTCATCGGATAGTTCACATCCTTGCCTACTAATGCGTCAGTACCACCGACGCCTAGTCCTACAGCAGGCCTATTGCAAATCCCACCACAGTTAGAAATAGCTATTCCTGGCTCTCTGAATCCACTTCCTCCGAAGGCAAGGACTCCCACAGTCACCCCTGTTGTTGTCAAACAACCAGAAGCACCGACCATCAAGCCTGTATCGATGGTCAAACTAAAGGAGCAAGCCACTGTAACTCATTGGTCATGAGCGTAATTCAACATGGTGGAACAACTGAAGAATTCATCTACCAACGCTTCTCTATGGGACGTCCTGGCTATTCCGAAGCAGAAGGTGCTGCTACAAAAGGTGTTGTCAAGTGAAGAAGATACAAAGATTCCTATTCAATCTAGTGAAGAGAAAGTGTCCAGGCCTGATTTGGACAAAGTGTTAACAATTCAACCAGAGGAGAAGCTCAAATCCGAAAAGGAAAGTAAGCCTAAACCTAAGCCTTTCTTTCTAACACTGATTATTGCTGAGAATTTGCTACATAACTGTATGATTGATTCTTGTGCTAGCACCACTGTCATGCCAAAGCAAGTAGCCAATGCTTTGGGTCTAAAATATGAGCCTCTGAATAAAGGAGTCATGCAGCTTGATGGAAACAAGGTTGATACTATTGGGATAATCAAGGGATTACCTATGACCTTGTTTGCCTCCCCTAGTATCACTGTAACTCAGGATACTATACTCATTGATATCCCCCCTCTGTTCATGATCTGTTTATCCCAAGAGTTCACTACAAATGTAGGAGGATATCTGGCGCTGGACTGGTCACACCTGATTCTGAGGACTAAGCATGGGGCTAAGATGAAACTATTGTCAGATATCCTACATTCAGAACATGTTGCTGATGAATCTTTGCTAAATTTTGAAGCAGCACACACTTCAATCTCTCAAGAAGAAAGGTGCAATGTGGAATTTCTTCAAGAAGAGGAGGCTACTAGCTCCTAGACAAAAGATGAAGAGAAACTTTTGGAAGAATTTATTGATATAGACCCTTTCAGAAATTTCCATGCAACTGGCCTCGGAACCTATGTTATACATAAAGAAGGGCAGATCATGCCCAAAGTTACTAAAGAACCTGAGGGTGAAGAGTCTCTGAAAATATGGACGTTGTACTTTGATGGGGCCAGATGTAAAGTAGGAGCTAGAGCGAGGATTTGTTTGATATCCCCGACTGATGAAAAGACTTTGAGGTCTGACCGCTTCTAGTTTGCGTATTCAAACAATGAAGCTGAATATGAAGGTCTCGTCCATGGTTTAAGCTTTGCAGAGCAAATGGGTGCTAAGCAGATAAGTATTTTCAGAGATTCTAAATTGGTGGTTAACCAAATCCGTAGAATTTCGGCCGCAAAGAATATCCATATGCAATCTTATCGATATAGGGTCTAGCATCTGATCGACAACTTTGAGGCATTCAATATTTAGGCTATTCCGAGGGAAATGAATTCTGAAGCTGACAGGATGGCAACTATTGGCGCTCAGTTCGAGCTAGCCTCCAAATTACTAAAAAATAAATATGCGATGAAGGTAATTGTAAGACCCAGTGTCCCAGATAACAATCAAGATTGGCAAGTATTTGATAGCGATGCTCATATTGCATCATTCCTCCAGTCTAGAGAATTCGCTGATCAGCTGCAACCGAGGATCGCCGAAGCTTATGGAGATCAAATCATCCAGCTGAAATCCAACAATCTCTCAAGGGGGCTAGTCACTCTGGAGAGCCTATTCGACTTTGATGATGCAATGAGAGATAAAAGGAAGCTCGTGGCTAACAAAGGCGATTATACCGATTTGCATGTCGGGGAAGATAGGAAGCTCAAAGTTAGGAAAGAAGTGTCACAAAAGAATAAAGATAGAATAAGACACTTTTGCGAGGAATATCCGAGTGTAGTTGCTTGGTCATATGATGATCTAAAAGGATATGATCCTGGGATCATCGAGCATACTATTGAGCTGTCGGAAGGGGCGAAGCCAGTTCATCAAAAATAGAGACCTGTGAACCCAAAAATAGAATCTCTCATGTCACAAGAGTTGAACAAGTTGATCTCATCCCTAATAGTGTTCCCAATTAAACACAGTAGTTGGGTGTCAAACCTAGTGCCAATCCAGAAGAAAAATGGGGATATACGCCTGTGTGTAGACTTTCAAGATTTAAATAGAGCATCCTTAAAGGACCATTATCCCCTACCTTCAATGCAGGTAATTCTGCAAACTGTAGCTGACTCTAAAATGTTTTCCATGTTGGATGGTTTTTCGGGCTATAACCAGATTTGGATAAAGAAAGAGGACCAATACAAAACAGCGTTCACCATGAAGTTGGGAACATATGCATATGCTAAAATGCCTTTCGGGCTCTCAAACATCGGAGCCACTTTTCAGCGGGTCATTGACATTGCCTTTAAGGATTTGATCCACAAAATTATACTGATTTATTTGGATGACTTGATAGTATTTTCAAAATCTGTTGATGATCATTTTGATCATTTGGAGCTTGTTTTCCAAAAATGCTAGGAATTTGGGATCTCTTTGAATCCGAAGAAATGCATGTTCGGAGTTCCCCAAGGGAAGCTATTGGGATATGTTGTCTCTAAGGAGGGCATTGCTATTGATCCAGAAAGAGTTGATGCGATCCGGAAACTTCCGTTACCTGTCAACAAAAAGGGTGTGCAGTCTTTCCTAGGTAAGGTCAATTTTATTAGCCGATTTATTGCAGATTTTGTAGGCATTGTTCATCCTATTACCTTAATGCTCAAAAAGGATCAGATTTTCAAATGGACAACGGAAGCTAGAAAAGCTTTCGAGCTTGTAAAAGAATTTATTTCTTCCACCCCTGTGTTGGTTAACCCAGACCTATCAAAAGATTTTATTATGTGTGTTTTTGGTGGCGGAAATAGTATTGCCACGATGCTTATGTAGAAGGATGATGAAGATACAAGGGAGTCCTCTGTTGCTTTCTACTCACGAACTTTGAAAGAGTACGAAGTAAAGTATAACTTTGTAGAAAAGCAGGCCTTTGCCATTGTTAAGGGGCTTAAGAAGTTTTGACATTTGATATCATATAATAAGGTGATTGTTTGTGTGTCGCATCCTAGTGTGCGAGAGTATATCATGGTGGGAAAAATCACTGAGAAAAGAGCTAATTGGATCACCAAGATCCTAGAATACGATATCGAAGTCAAACCTGTCAAGACTATCAAAGGGAGAGGACTGTGTGAGTATATCACTAAGAGTAGTGAAAAGCGACAGAGCTAGGAGCCTCGGAGCCTGTGTTAATAAACGAAGAAAATTCTCAAAGCAACTGGCTTGATGATAGAATAAATTTTATGCAAACAAGAAGGTATCCATTTGATCTCTCATCCTTTAAAAGACATTTTTATCGTCTACAAAATAACAATTATGTCCTTTTAGAGGGTGTCCTATTTAAAAAAAATTTTAACAGCATCCTACTGAGATGTGTCAATGAGGAGCAAGCCAGGAAAATTTTAGAGCAATACCATAATAGCCCTACTAGAGGACATTTTTCTGCAAGAACCACGACAATTAAAATTATATATGCTGGTTATTTTTGGCCAACACTTTTTAATGATGCGTTTTCATTGATTAAGTCTTGCAAGGAATGTTAGTTTTATGTCGGAAAGAGACAGAATGCTGCTATGCCTTTAAGGCCAATAGTGGTACAAGAACCTTTTGCTCAATAGGGTTTAGATTTCATTGGGATGATTAACCCTTTCTCTTTAGCTAGACATAGATGGATATTAACAGCAATTGACTATTTTACCAGGTGGGCAGAGGCAGTGCCATTAAAAAATGCAACAGAGGTGGAGATTGTTAATTTCTTTGAAGAGTTGGTGGCCAGATTTGGCCTGCCTAAAACAATCATCTCTGATAATGCTAAGGCTTTTCTTGGCTCAAAGATGAGCCAGTTCGCACTAAAATATGGAGTGTTCCTGAAGACCACCTCTAACTACTATCCCCAAGGAAATGGTCTAGCAGAGTCTACTAACAAAAACCTCATCAGGTTGATCAAATTGATAGGCTCGGAACATCAAAAGGAATGGCATAGGAACCTCTAGACGGTGCTGTGGGCAGACCGAATCACACCTAAGTAGGTATTGAAGTCATCTCCTTATGAGATGGTGTACGGAAAGGAAGCATTCCTACCTATTGCCACAGAGATTCCCACCTTACAATTGCTCAATTCTTTAGAAATTAAACAAAATGGAGCGATGGAGGTGCGATATTCCGAGTTGCTCAAAGTACAAGAAAAAAGAGAACATGTCTTGGAAGCAATGAATAGTCGCTTACAGGTAGTAAAGAAATGGTTCAACAAAAGGGCTTCTGATCAGGGGTTGCAATGCGAAGATTTGGTCTTCAAATTCAATGAGCGCGGAGTGAAACCCAGATAGCACAGCAAATTTGATAGTCTCTGGGAAGGGTCATTCAAGATTTATCAGTGTAAACAGTTCAACTCTTTTGAGTTGGAAGATATGGGAGGTAACGTCCTGAGTATTCCAATCAATGGAATACATCTTAAAAGATTTTATTTAGTCTGTTCGTGTAATGTTTTGTATATTTGTATATATGTAATTACTCTTTCCTACTTTAAGTTTTGGACCCTCTTGGTGCAAGAAATGAAGTGAAACACAACAATGGTACAAAAATTTGAAATAAATTTGTAAATGGGCTAAGTGTTCTAAAAAGATATATATTATATTCATAAGAGCCTAATATTTACAATATATATTTGGGGCTAGAGGCCTCGTAGTAATATTTACATAAGTCTGCTACATGCAGAGCTTAAAGCTAGAAAAACAAAATTTGTAATCATCTTCATTCTCAAGGCATCAGTGGGAAGGACCAGCGATCATTGCAATAGGCGGCTTAGGCTCAGAGAACACCATTCTTTCAAAATCTTCATACCACTGAATATTTTGGAATGGTTCAATGCAGTGTATATGCATGAGGAAGTAGCAACCCATGCGAACCTTTGCATGGTGCTCCTCGTGTGTCTCCAGCTCGAAGCCAAATAAGAAAGGCTTGGTTGGAACAATGCCTCCATGCAACTGTTGCAGGAAAATGTTACGAACTGAGGGAATCCCATGATCGATTTGGGCCATGTGCACAATCTGCTCCAAGCCCATGAGATAACACTGAGGGAAGACCCACTTTGTCAGCTTCAAAATCTTGCGTTTGGAAATGCTAATGTCCAGCAACGAGGTGACAAAGTGGGAGCAAATGCTGGTGTTCACCCGATACTGCTCTTCATAATGCACGCAGTCTTCCCCAAGGACCCACTTGATCGCCTTCACATGCAACAAGTTTTTAACACCTGTCATGCGCTTTAGGCGCCTGCACCTAATTTTGCCAAGAAAGGCAGTCTGGGTCTTTTTATAGACAATCCTCACTGGTGTTTCCATGTCATCGGCTTTTCTAGCTAAAAAATGAAATTGCTAAGGTAGCGAAAGCTTACTAAGCTAGGAAGGCTAGAGGATGTTGTGATTTGCAATGCTGCAGATAGGGTCTTATTTATAGACTGGCTAAGGTTTGTCAGCCAAAGAAATCATGATTATCAGCTGAGCCCAAGTGTGTCGCATTGCCTCATTTTCAATGTTGCAGCGTGCGAGGTGATGGGAATCTGCAGGCACAATTTGTAACTTGCTCTACTGAGTTGCCACGGTCATTTGATGATGGGCCAATTGTCGATACAAAGCACCACTGTCCTTTCCAAATCAGGATGAAATCTTAGGAAAAGGTCTGTTGGGCGACGCGCCCTATACGGATAAAGAAATCAGTTAATGCAAATGTCAGCGAAGGGGGGCTCATAGGGTTGCCTTGGTTCATCTTTCGAGAAAAATCCATTTCCATCACACGCAAAAGATTGTCAATTAAATGCTCGAGCATGTAGTTTGGCTAGTTGGCGATCCTTTCGCACGAATAAACTGGTAATGCATAATAGCAACTTGGTATGAATGGCTGACATGTACCTTTTTCGGCCTCCTTTTCTCGAGAAAGCGAAAAAGGCAAGTTATGGCATGCAGGGAAACATATTTATTGCAAAAGTTACCAAGAATTAAGCAATTAAGGCATTCACAAGAAGAGAGAAAAGTTTGCAGAAAAGCTAAGCCATTTGCCAAAGGTTTGCAGGAAAAATCTTACGAATACGAAATGGCCAAAATTGCAGAAAACCCTACATAGACTTCAACTCCGGTGAGTCTAAGTGGGCAGATGAGGAATGCACCCCATATACAACTTTACGATGGAGAGTCTTTTGCCACTCCAGGAATACCTACGAAGCCTAGCTAGCCTTTCACTCACCTAGTGAACCAGAAGTTATTGAGTATGGTTCCTCACAATGACCAGGCAATGGTCTTGGAGGATTGAGACGTCTTTGACCCTGAGTTGTCTTGCAATCCTAAGAGCCTTAGGGAGGCTGCATGCGAAAGAATGAAGCATATGATAAACCCAATTCACAAATGGATATGGTTTTGTGGGCTCGCACAGTACATGGTTTCGTTGGTGCACTCTTGCCCAGAAGTTGTGGCAGCATGCGCGGCACGTTTCAACCCAAGCAAATGGGTTATCAGCGGCAAAAATTTTGGGGTAGTCATTAGCCCTGTGGCTATTCAGGATATGCTATGCATCCTATTTCCTTTTAGTAAGGAGGTTGACAATTTTGATGTGGAAAGAATGCAACAAAAGTGGGGAGAGCTCCAATTAGGGCCACAATTTTATCGCTTTGAGATCAACCAGCCAACAGATAATTCGACACCACCCAAGTTCCCTTTCATTTTGAAGGCTCTGAAAAGCGGGTCTTCCTCTATCACTTCTATGCTGGCGCTAGTTTGTGGCTTAGACTTAGACAAGAGCATTTCTCAATTTCAAATGAGACTCAGCTTTATGCTGAAAAAGAATCATGAGGACCCTCTTTTTGACTTTGCAAGAATTGTTAGCGATGGCATTTGGCTGCAGCTGTAGGAATTTGGGGTTAGCTCTAAGTTCAAGTATTTGTCTTTCCTGGCTTACTTGATTTTTCTCCAAAACTCGGATTACTTTTCAACGTTCATGTCGTTGTCTGTTTTTGATGAGGGTGGTTTAAGGAAGTCAGTTTTGACATGGACCCCTGTCATGTCAAAAACCTATGATTACTATGCATTCTTTGATTCATTCAAAGCCCCGGCTATAAGGGCTTTGGATCAGACTAGCCTAAATATGTCTGAAAGCATATCACCCTGAAAGAGATCCTAGTTGGGGAAGTTAACTCTGCCCTACAACTGGTTCTTTGGTGTGGATTTCACCATGCACCGCTTGCCAAGTTTCATCTGGGAGCCTTTCCTGCTTCCCCGTTTTCTCTCCAATAGAGTGTTGGCCTTGGAGGCAATGAGGCAACTATGTACCCTTGATGATGATTACTAAGGAGGAAAACACTTAACCTCCTTTTTGCTGCTACCAATCATGTTTGATTCCGTGTCACTAGTTAAGAAAAGGACCTTGAAGATTAATACCTCAGTGATTCTACTTTCAAAGTTGGGTCACTTCAAGTTGGTACTAACAGATGATCCATGAGATTACAACCCTGACAATGATTTATCAAGAATCGGCATCAAGATCCCGCATTCACCTCGGCCATTCTGGGACCTCCGGAGGAATCCCGAGGAGGGAAATTTGAGTAGATATGTAGGGCTTGAGTATTTTCCTACAGTGGATGATCGACCACCATGGCTAAAGTTTTATCATGTCATGGGGAGGGTCAACCCAAAGCTAATGATCAACCCCTCTCTGGTCACCCAATTGAAGAAGCTCGGTTGGGCGCTCGAGAAGATGCAAGCTTTTTGGGCATACCGGCAAGAGATTCTGGTGGCTGACAAGCTGCATAACGAAGTAGCCCTCGATGAGAGATTCAATGACATTTCAGAAAATGAACATCCGAATGTTGAAAATTCTTCAAACCGCTCATCATCCATGCAGGAATATAGAAGAGAAGAGGCTACCACAGAATCTAAGGAGGAAGTAACTCAGAATTCCACTATCATCTCTGAGAGTCCAATACTTGAGAAGAATACTGGTAAATAGCCTATACAAGAGGAAGCACCACATGCACAAACATCGGAGCCAGCCGCCTCCTCTAAATCAAAATGAAAATGGGCAAGAACTACCAGTGGTAAGAGATGGGTCATTCTTGACCTTGAGGATTTTTTGGAGAAGAAGAGACAACGAGCCGAAAAGGTCGATGCGGAGCAGGAACAGTCAATAAAGGGAGCGGTCGAAGCGTCTATGGCTCCGCATGAGCATCAGATAACTTTTCCTCCCTCTTCTCTCTCATCTATGTCTTTGGTTTTGCCTTCCTCTACCCCTACTTTTTCCTCTACCCCTGCTATTTCCTTTGCCCCTACTTTTTCATCTGTGCCATTTCTCCCCGCCACTAGATTTGTCGGGCATTCCGGTCTCGCCCCTCCTGGTTTCCCACCTCTGTCCTCCACTTTCCAAGTCTTTCCCGGAATGCAATTTGGTGTAAGTTCTGGGCTCGTGGCCCAACAATTTTTATCCCCAAGGCCTAGCCCTGCGGTTGGTGCATCTCTAGCCTTCCCTTACACTATCACCTCTTATCCATCCCCTCCGAGTGCCCAATTCATCCCGCCATTCTCCCCAGCTATTATAACGTGACCCAGCAAGACTTTCAATGCATCAAATACACTATCTTTCTCACTGGCCATCCCTCAAGAGTATCATTTTGTTGGCGGACTGGGTATCCTGGCCCAAGAATATTTCTCGCAGGTTGATGCAAATAAAAATGCCTGCGCCAACCGAATCAACAAAAGAAGATAGAAGGATGCAACTAGGCAGGCGGAGCCCCACTTGTAAACTGTATTCAATGAAAACTAGAATTCCTTGATGTTTGTGAAGATCACTCTTAATGTGATTAAGGCAGTAGGTGAGATGCAGCCCAGCGATTATTCTGTGAATGTTGTCCGATTAGATTTGCAGCAGGCTCACCCATGAGATAAAGTTGAGTTGATGGAGAAGACCCAAAAAATAGTGACCGCTGATTTCCTCAAGTTCAACCGATAGGCGAAGAAGAAAGATGATCAAATTGTCGAGCTCAAAAGTAAGGTTGACATTTGGGTAAATAAGTTTAAAGCCCAGGAGAATGAAATAAGTCGACTGGAGAAGGAGAGGGGTACCTTCGAAATTAAGATCAAAGAGTTGCAGAATTTGGGCGAAGAGGTCATCCGGACTCTCGAACAGTAGGTTGAGCTACTCTGAGCAAGTGAAGAAAAACTCCGAGCAAAGGAGAAAGAGCTCTGCACTGAGTTTGACCTGCTAACTGAGGGAATGAGAGAGCTCCGGTAGAACACCACTACCGAAATTACCAAAGTGAATGCCAACCTAGAGTTGGAAATTCAAAAGACTAAGCAGGCCGAATCGGCCCTGGCGGAAAAGGAAAAGGAGGTTCTCACCCTTAGGGAACAGATGTCTACATTAGACAGAATCTTGTCAGAGCTAAAGACAAGTTTAGGAAGCAAAGAGGCAGAATTGGCTACCCTAAAGACCCAACCCCTTGTGCCATGGATGAGCTCGTTGAAAATTGCCAAAGAGTTACATGCATCATACTAGGACAAGGTGAAGGCTTTATGCCTTACTCTTTAGCCCACCTTAAAGTTTATGGTGCAAGCGGCTAACCTCTGTGGGATCGTGAGTGAATCGATACAGCAGGTTCAAGAGTTAACTTCTGACAAGTTTCCAGAGGCTAGAATATTATTGGGTAGGTTGTATACCACTTTAGATGAAGCATTGAGTAGCATGGGCATCAATGAATGAACAACGACGGCTTTGGGCGTGAGTGGCCTCATCTCTATGCATGAGGTTGTTCAGTAGGTGGTGGATTGCAGAGCTCGGTTAAACCAAGTTACCAGTGACATGCGGGCGAAGTTTTCTCGTTTGACTCAAAGAGGCCTCCCTTCGCCTTTCATTTCCGACCAAACAGTAGCGGGTGTGGAGCATATTATGTTGATGATTGAAGAGAAGAAGCAGGAACTTTTAGTCTTCCAGACTTTTGATCAATCTCTGACTGCTGAGGAGATTGAGGGAATCGTGCATTAACTGGCGTAGCTTTTCTTCCAATTGGAATTGGAAACAAGAGCATCAGGCAGATTTCCCTTTAAAGCAATTATCGATCTCAGACTGGCTCATGAGCATCTACGAACTCTCTCTGCACTGACAAACAAAGTATGGACCAATCTGCAAGCCACCCTTTTGAGGTTGTGAGCATTTTGTTGCTGAGCCAAAGGTTTTTAGGGTTCTCCTTTTCATGAGCGAAAAGCCCCTATGAGTCACCAAACTGTTCAAAAAAAAACTGCCAAAGACCCTTGCAATTTTATATTTACCTTTGCGGCTGCACCTTATTTTTCAAATGCTCGCTACCCTCGGAGCGCTCCACATGGCTTCCTCGTGAAGCTTTCTACTTTTTCTTCGCTTCGCTTTTCGACAGTCTCCGTCTGCATGCCGCGTGGCTCACGTTGTTTTTTCCTGAGTTGGGCCCACCTCATTCTTTATTTTGCTCGGAGCTCTCCACGTGGATCTCTCTCACGAATTTCTATTGGGCGCCTTTGCTGCTTTTTGTCGGGCTCCATCTGAGCGACACATGGTGATTTTTTTTCTATGCCAATTACCTTGGAAATACCACCGGATCTTTTGTACTTCCCTATCACCATGTTTCTTGCTATGATGTCATGTGTCCTCTCCTCCTGCTGCATGGTTTTCTGTTATGTGTCATGGCCTCACTAGCATATTGCTAGCCGACCAATGTTTGTTGTGGTGGCTCGAGATGATCTAGGTCATTGATCACTGCGTGTGGGTTGTTCTTCTCTTGATGCATCTCCAAGTGGTGGACTGGCCAATAAATAGGGCCTTGTTTTATGTTTTAGGTTGTTGATTAAGTTTTTGCAAAACCCCCAAGCACTAGGAAGTAAGCCTTGTGTAATAGTTGCTTTTAATTCAAAGACTTCGGACTATGCCAAATAAATTCGGCCTTTCTATTTTCAAGCATTTGCTGGAACTATTGACCTATGTTGTTATCTTTATTTTTGTATGAATGCCTATTCTTTAGTTTTTGTAACCTTTCATAGCTAAAATAAATACAGACCATGTTTCTTTGACTCTTCTGTGTTAAAGCAAAGTTATGCTTGATTACATTATACAAATTAGAGGGTATTGTTGCACGATAAGTTCTTTTGAGAATATTATCTTAATTAACAACAATTTAGTGGTTTGGGCCTTTGCATTATGCATTGTGCTCTGGTAAAGTTGTCTAAAGAATTCGGCGCATTGCTTGTAGTGTAAATTTTACATTCTTGCATTCTTCCTTACCTTTTACTTCACCCATTAAGCGAAGAGCCGGCTTTGGTAAAATCTCGAAGGTCACTTAGCTAGCGCATAACGTCCCCCATTAGCTAAGTTTCCCATAAGACTATTGCTACATGAAAAAATACTGCGTCAACACCAACTATACCTATGGGGACACAATTTTAGGAACTCTATCCCAAGCTGATGAAAATAGGACATATGTAGTAACTATACAAGGGGGAGACAACAAATGTAACATAACTACCCATTGAGGGAGATTCACAATTCAAGGATCCCGTCCTAAACCCACAATCAAGTCATCTAATGACTACAACATTATGGAACAACTAAAGGAAACCCTTTCTTTAATCTCGATCTTGGAGTTGCTAAAACTATCACCCGCACATAGGGAAATACTTGAAAAGGAATTGTAAATTTCAATCCCTAATGAGCTTAATCCTAGTTAGTTCCAAGCCATAGTTTGCAACATCACAACAAGTAATCATTTATTATTTTTAGAGAAAAATATACCCCAAAGAAAATTCCACAACCAAGCCCTCTACATAGAGGTTAGAGTTCATGAAACAATGGTCAAACTAGTATTGATAGATAATGGTGTGGGTTTAAACATCTGTACCTTAAAAAATTTCAAACAATTGGGGTATTCTAACAATGTGATAGATAGAGGAAAGATTTTCACCATAGGGGCCTACGATGACCTTGAAAGAAATTCTAAAGCAACAGTCAAGATCCATTTACAAATAGGACTGGTCCTCACAAAAACATGTCAAGTGTTTTATCCATGCATTAAAAGTGGTACCATCCACCTTTCACCAGTGCCTAAAGTTTCCCCATGAAGGAAAAGAGGTAACCCTATATGCCAACCCTGGGCCTTTCCACTTCTATGTAAAGCTAGAGGAAAAATATAACAAAATCCAATGCATTCCTAGAAACAACATAGCCTTCCACTCTTTCTCATATGTTTAACCTTCCATGCTACCATCAACTTCAACCAAACACACACCAAGTGAGTAACCAAAAATGGAATCCAATATTCAAGTACTTGACAAGGGAAATGGAAACTATCATTTTAACTAGGCATTTTGCATTGTTATGCTTCCACCAACACCTAAAATATACGGAGTGCCAAAAGAGATCAAACATGGTTAGAAGGTAGAAATGATAGCTAAACCCACAATTTTAACCAAGTGGGGTGACATGAAGGAGGAAGTCTTCCAAGAGGATCTTTCATCCATGATCTACAAAGAAGACTCAAAAAAGATAGAAATTCCAAAAACTAGTGATCCTAATAGTAGAGGCTATCAAATAGAAAAACAAATGGGATATAAAGGAATTGGTAGCCTGGAGCTACAAAAAAAAGGCCAATGGGAGCCTATAATAGTGGAACAGAGACAAAAAATTTTGGTACTAGGTTATAAGCCAAAAGAAGTAGTTACTCTAAAGGCCAAATGAACCTCTTATAAGAAATTGGAAACTTCTGCTAACTTTGAGGCACTGGATATCTACCATATAATAGATATTGACTTACCTATAGAAGATTTGTTTGACAACTTTCACATTGGTAGGTTCCCTCTTCAAAGCCTCAAGACCATTACCAACATCTACTATCATTTTGGAGCTAACTCTAACAAATACGAGTGGGATTTATCTTCGTCATTGGATATGATTTACCTACTTCCAACAATGACAATATAGACACCCAATGGGAAAAGGATACTCAAGCCATACTTACCATTTCCACTTCAATAGGCTTTATATACCAAGATGATAGCTTCCCACTTTGTTACTCGAAACTCATAGATTGGGATAAAAAACAACATAAACCTATTTTGGATCAATTCTAGAATGATGAGCAATCGTGGTGTTCATGGGACTTCAAACAAACATACTAGCAGGAGATCACAAAGCAAGGTTCATCATGGAACTTGAGCAGGAGGCATACTTTGGTGGACAGATTGAAATTTTCAGTCGCAAAAGCGAAAGAAAGAAAATAAGGATGAAATCCACTAGAGAAAACCACATTGTGGATCTATTAGATCTAGAAGAGAATAAAATAAAGGACGCATACGAAGTTGAAAACCTCCCAGAGGCACCCAAGGATGGAGGGTTCAATCTCCCAATATCAGGAAAGATCAACGCTCTTAGTAGAAGAAGTAGAACCCATAAATGTTCAAACAATAGAAGACCTAGAGATAACATACCATGCGGCATCACTTGATCCCAAAGAAAAGATGAATTCCATAGCTTTCATCAACATGACAAAGGTAAACTTTGCTTGGACCTATGATACCATGCCTAGACTAGATCTGGAAGTAGTGGTACATCATTTAGCCATAGTACCTAGAGAAAAGAATATCAAGAAAAACTCATAAAAATGCATCCTCATATTGCATTGGTAGTAAAGGTAGAGCTAAAGAAACTATGAGATATGGGTTTCATCAGACCCTTCAACTATCCACAATGGATATCAAATCTAGTATCAGTATCTAAACCTACCGGGGGTATAAGGATATGCACAGACTTTAGAGACCTAAACAAAGCTTTTCCAAATGATGATTTTCCATTTCCAAGAATGGACATGATTGTGTATCTAATAGTAGGGCATGAGATGTTATCCTTAATGGATGGTTTCTCCAGATACCACTAGATAAAGATCTCTCCAAATGACTAACACAAAATAGCATTTACTTGTGCTTGGGGAACATTTTTCTAGAATGTGATTTTATTTGGTCTAAATAATGCAGGAGCAACATATCAAAGAGCAGTAATGACCATATTCCATGTCCATGATATGCTTCACACCATTATGGAGTATGTGGACACCATTCTAGCAAAGTTAGTCAAAAGTCACTTGACAAACTTGGCAAAGGTGTTTGATTGACTTGAATAGTCCAATCTTAGACTACACCCTAAGAAATGTGTGTTTGAATTAACATCCCACAAAATATTAGGGTACATAGTATTAGGAAGGGGGATCGAAGTGGATCCTACAAAGATAAAATCTATTCTAGAGATGCCTCCACCAAAAACATTAAAAAATCTAAGAAGTTTACAAGGAAAGTTGTTGTCCATGAAGCAATTTTATCACACAACTAGCAAACAAATGTCACTCTTTTACTCATCTCCTACACAAGGATGTCACCTTTAACTAGGATAGAAGATGTGATCAATAATTTCAGTAGGTCAAGGAATACTTACTTCTCTCATACTCATGCCACTTATTCCAAACAAGGAAATGATATTATATGTATCTACCACACAAGCAGTGTTGGGAACTCTCCTAGCCCAGCTAGATGATGACAATAAAGAAAGGGCAATCTACTTCATCAATAGAATACTGGTGGGCTATGAACTAAACTACTCACCCATAGAAAGAGCATGTCTATCAGTTGTATTTTCAACACAAAATGTGAGACACTACATCCTGAATAGAAAAGTCAAGTTGATTTCCAAGGTAGACCCATTCAAGTACCTACTAGCCAAATCATCCCTAACAAGCTGAATCAAAAAATGGGTGATGATCCGAAGTGAATTCGACATAGAGTATGTGGATAGAATAGTTATCAAGGGGAAAATCATAGTAGACTAGTTGGCCAAAGCACAAATAAATGATCACAAACTTCTCATGGTGGACTTTCGAGATAAGAGCATCTTGATGAGAGAACAGACAAGACATTGGACTCTCTACTTTAATGGATCCCACACTCAGCATGGCTTAAGAGCAAGTGTTTTATTTCCTACACAACAAGGAGATAGTATACCCAAGGCCTATAGGATTGCTTTCCCTTTCACAAACATCTTAGAATATGAAGCTTTGATCATAGAGCTAAAAATGGCTATTGAATGGAGAATAAAGGAGCTACATGTCTTCAGAGACTCTCACCTAGTAATCAGATAGGTGAATGATGAATACCAAACCAAAGATGACAAACTAATGCCATATAAAATGATGATGGATAGATTCAAATATTACATTGTCAAAATAACTTTTGAGCAAGTTCTACAAATCAACAATAGAGTTACCGACACAATGGCAACAATAGGCTCACTTCTTGATATTCCAAAAAATGTGCATAAGTATGAGTTTCTCATGCAACAGCTTCTTGTGTCTACATTCAACATCTTAAAATCAAAATTGGTATGTTTTGTTGTTGGTCCTAACTCCCCATGGTACCAAGATACTTTTGACTATATCTAGCATGGTATCATACCACCTAACCTAACAACCACTTGAAAGAAAACCTTCACCCATAGAACTTCTCAATTTACCATCCTAAGAGATACCCTATACTATCATAGTCTATATCTTATGTTACTCTGATTGCTTAATACAAAAGAAGCACAAACAACCTTACAATAGGTACACGAAGTTGTTTGCAGGTCCCACTCTAGCGGACCTAACCTAGTCCAAAAACTACTCAGAATAGGATACTACTAGCCCTCCGTATAATAGGAATGCATACAATACTCTAGAAAGTGTTTGAAATATCAACAACACAACAATCTTGTTCATGCACTGGCACTAGAACTGAGACCCATCATCACACCATGGATTTTCTGGCAATGGGGATTAGACCCAGCAGGTAAGATATCACCTACCTCATCTAATGGGAAAAAATTTATTATCACAGCAATAGAGTATTTCACTAAATGGATAAAGGCAATTCTATTGACCTATATCACTAGAAAACATATATCGAAATTCATTTTGAATTATCTAATCTATAGGTATAGAAATCCCCAAATGATAATAATAGACAATGGGACCCCATTCAAGAATAATGATTTCCAAGAACTCTATTCCCAATTTTCTATCCAACATATATTTTCCACACCTTATTACTCCCAAGGAAATAGTTAGGCTGAGGCATCTAACAAAACCATATTGAAAATACTCAAAAAGACGGTTAATGAAGCTAGTTGTGATTGGCATTTGCAGCTAAATCTAGCCCTATGGCCTTATCAAACCAACATATGAATACCTACTGGTGCCACACCATTTTCCTTGGTCTATGGATCAAAGGCTATCTTACCTATTAATGTCAAAATTCCCTCATTGTGAGTCTTATTAAAAGGCATGGTCAATAATGAAGAATACATGATAGCCAGACTAAATGAATTAGAGCTCCTAGATGAAAAGAATGTGAATGTGTTAAACCACCTATAGGTTTATAAGAATTGTCTCAAATGAAACTATGAAAAAAATAACAAGGATAGGAACTTTCAAGTTGGTGACTTAGTCCTCAAAGAGAATCAGAAGGTACAACTAAATCAGGATGGTAAAGGAAAATTTAAACCCAATTGGTTAGGCATGTTCGTCATCACAATGAGTTGTGGCTTACGGGCAGGTCAATTCGCTACTCCTAAAGGAGAACCCTTAGTCGAACTGCTAAACAACATCCACCTCAAGAATTTCTACACATGAAGCATGTTAGAATACCCCAGGCAAAAGGGTAAAAATCCAAAAAAATACAAAAAAGATAAAAAATACAAAAAAATCAAAAAATCAAGAAAAACAGTAAAGAGAAATAAAATGCTATATGAGTGAAAATCACTTTGTGGTGCTCCTAGAATAGGCACGATAGTGAAAACCTAGCAAATAGGCTCTATATTTGAATAAAAGTTACATCATTATCTATCGGTACTATTCACATCATCCACCCATCTATTTCATAATAAAACAATGTATCCAACCATGGCTTATCACTAATTAAGGAAAGTAGTCTTCTCTACAACTGGGGAAAATTTCGCGAAGCTGGTCATGGATAAGGCCTTTGAGTATTCTATCATGGTCAAAACAAAAAAAAACAAAAAACATCACAAAATAGAAAAAACCAAAAATATTTGAAAAACATAAAAACAAAACAACATCGTTGGGTATTCCTTCACTCAAATAGTCTACGATATCAACATTTGCTTGAACCTCACAACTAGTTCAAGTTGATTTCCCACAACATATCCTCTAGACATAGAAGTAGAATATTAATCCAGGTTAATAATGTTATTTTCTAAAAAATAGTTTATTCTTTGAGTCAAATAGTCAAACTACATGGTCTCTATGTGTACAACATAGGCAAGGCTTAACAACCCCTAAGATCATAGTTCAATCTCCTTAAGTTTCTAACATGCTTTATTTCAACTTAGTCAAAAATACAAAATCCAAAAATATTCACAAAATAGAAAAGATCAAAAAATATTCAAAAAACCAAGTGAACTATGAGCCTCTACATATAAAAAATAGGCAAGGCTTATCCTTGATGAGCCCCCAAGGCCCTAGGTTAGTTCCCTGAAAAACAAAAAAAAAAAGCATCATAAAACTCAGAAACTCAAAAAGTCCTATCCCGTCATCAAAAGCCGCAATAAAAATTTCATCCATAATAAACAGATCGTCACACTCACCCTTTGACAAAACAAACAAAAAAACAAATAGATAAAGTAAACAAAAAAAATCTAGAACTTTCAAGAAAAACAATTGCATAGATTCGATTACAAATAGATATGAACAAATGCTAGAGTATTACCTATATATTCTTTTGACAATGTACCAGCAACATCTTGAGATATGTATTAACAGATTCATTCCTACGATAGACATGATCAACATCAAATAATAGCCCCACCCCAAACAAATATGGCAAGTGATATAACAATTTTTTTTTTCTTTTATAGTCTTATTTTTATGTTTTATTTTATTGACTCATTCCTCGGATCTCTCGAGGATGTCCATAAGGATTTAGAGAAGAAGGAATGGGGCAAATGAGTTTCATTTTTTATTTTTGTTTGGAAGATATTTTGTAATATTACCATGGTGAATACTCGCTTTATTGAGTGTATGATAGTTTTATTAAAATAGTTTGTGAAGCAATTGTTGACATGTTAGGTGTTCTATACCTCTTTGTGTGGCTGGTCTGAAATTTTTTTTAACACAACCCAACCCTATACTTTAATCAAAGTTTTTGTATGTCTGGTATGAAAAAATATACTCTCTTTTTTTAGTCTAAGTCCATGAAATGGATACATAGTCACGTTGGTTATTAATACCCTGGTGCATGGTATCTATTTTATACATCAAGCAATATTGTTCAAAACTCTGAAACCTCTAAAAGAAAAGTGAACGAAATACTCATCACTAATAATAACATCAAATTTATATCCATCATCATAATATTTCTTCTAACTAACATCCACCCTACATAGCAATATCATTAGTACCATATCCATCTTGCATCCACCATGTCATTAATACATATCATGATGATAATAAACCAAAAAAGCATCATCTATCATGAATGGAGAATACATTCAACATATATCATACATCTATCATATGTCATCCATATTTAGTCACTTAAACATTGTATACCAAAAATGATATATAGATCATCCATAAACATCAAACAAAATTATGATTCATCCATCCATATCATATACATACATCATCATACATCATCATCATAAACATAATTAAGCTAAATTGAAGAAGGTATACCTGATATATATCATCATCAAAAAAGGGAGTACATCATCATCAATAAAACAAGTATTATAGGGTAAATACAAAATCTTAACATATATACAAGGCCTCAACCAGGCTGATGAATATATATACAAAACACATGTCTACAATATGTCTTAGAGAAATAAACAACATGAAGATCAAGTACAAAAAGTAAGACCCTGACAAGAAGGACAAAACCCTATAAACCAAGTTGTGGGCCATCAAAAGGATCCGGTTGTCTCACAGACTGATCACCTACCCCACCACCACCACCTCCATCACTCATAGCACTAGGCTCTCCAAACCATGGACTTAGAGTAGTCCTAGGAATGGTAGAATTATTTAAAATCTGATTAATAGGTTGGCATCTATAGATACCAATCCCACTCTACTATGAATCTATCACACTCTACCCTGAGAGTATCTCTCTCCACTATAAGAAACTATACTTGATCCTCTACAACATTTCATCGACCACTCTCACTATCTCACTCAGCCCTCAAAATGTCTACCTAAGCCTTTGTAGCCTACCACCGCACTATCTCTACGTCTCTAGCAATGGTCATTTGAGCTAATAGTATATCTCCATCCCCATATTGTGGAGGGGGAACTAGAACCTGTCTATGACCCTACACCTAATCCATGTGCTCATCCTGACCACCCTATGCCTTGGGTATGTGCAAGATCATGATGGGCCAAAAAGTGGCGATATGTAAGTGATATGATGGCCCATGTGGCTAACAACATTTTTTTAACCCAAAATTGATGAAACGAAAAGGGTTTTTAAAGGAGATTCCTAGCTTTCCACCAATATAAATTATGTTTTACTTTGAATTTAATAAATAATTATTATTCATTTTCTATTTGAATCACGACTACAGTCCTAATTGATAGGTTGATTGAAAAAAAATTGTATCTTTCAAACAGTATCAGATTTTTTGAATCTAAAACATGTGTCGCATTCTATGCTTTGCATACTATATGATTAAAAAAGAAAGTGAATTTCATGAATTTTTGACCAAGTTAAGGTGGTTAGACATACGAGTTTTTATATTTTTTAAAATTTGTAATAAAAAATTCATAATTAATTATTTACTTGGAAAAAAATTATAAAAAATCTGCATCACATCGAGACATGAGTCCTCTACTTATGTCAAAAATCTTATAAAAAAATATTATCATTTTATTATGGTTAGGGTGGTTAGACAGACACCTACTTCTTATTTTTCCCTGAAATTTAAGTACTACTACATTGAAATTTCAATTTTTCACCAAATAGATTTTTCTTTTCTTTTTAAATAAACCTATTAATTTAGAAAATACAATCAATTTTCTACATATTCTATTCTTACATATTTTTAAAATAAGATAGATAACTTATTCAAATTTTTACATCAAGTTGCCTAACTCTGATTTTTTGAATTTTCATCACCACTAAAGGGCCTGTTTTTTCCATGATGATCCTGCACATACCCCTCCCATCACATCGGTCCCTATCCAATTACCCTATAAGTACCTCAATACATTTTCACTCCCCACGATGACCTGTAATAATTGATTTTCCCAAAGTAGGATCACCCTGATGATCGGTGAGTCTCAACAGCTTATGTCATGCCCACCACTCATCATAATCAAGAGAAATACTTGTATCTGCTAAACCAACTTGGGAAAGTGCTCTGAACTTAGCAACAACATTATCTATATAAGCCTAGAAACCCCATACCTGAAGCCTATCTCTCTCCAAAATAGTGGCATACTAAGTCTAGTAAGTAATTCTCTAGCATAGAATAAGAATGGCCAATCAACCATTGGGTATGTCGACAATAAAAAATATAATCTAAATCCTTTGTCCAAGCCTCACATCCCATATAAGGTCTCCACACAAAACTTGGCATTCATCAAAAACTTGGTGCCAATAAGGAAGATCCCCAGTAAGGCATAGTGGATGAAATCCCCATAATGATAGGAGTATAGATCATTAGGGGAACAATCCTGTATCCCATCAGGTTGAGAAACAACAATGTGTTCCCATGCCCAAAAATGCAAATTTGAAACAATTGTGGAAATAGATTTCTCACCTTGATACACAACCTCGTGCATATCTCTGTATAGGTGGGCGACAAGACATGCAACCCAAGCATACCTCATCCTATGCTCAAGAATAATATCAATACATACGCCCCAACCCATAGTAAATTGTCAACCACTCCTATCAGGAACAACTAGTCTTGAAATCAAACCACATAGGACAAAGAAACATTATTTGAACTACCAAAAAACTTAGATATATCAATCTCCAACTAGTGCACCTCCAAGTGTCTAGCACCTAATACATGTTGCACAGTGTGAGTACCATGTCAAACATGATATGTAACAAGCTCACCATGAATGGGAAGGTAGAGTATCCTCCACACATCCTCAAGAGTAACAGTCACCTCTCTTGTAGGCCAATGACATAAGGATGTCTCAAAATTCCACCACTCCACAAGTGTGGTCATTATAGCTGAGTCCTAATAGGAGGCATTTAACAAATATAGTGTAGTCCAATGAAATTAAGAAATTATTTCTCCAACAAACCAAAATGGCCAATCATATCAAACACATGTCGAGAACATCTCTCCCTTGGCTGTAGTGGTTTGAGGCCCACCTACAATTATTTTAACTCAAAAAGTTAGGGTTTCACTCTAAACATGTAAAGCAATACAAAATGACACAAAACATGATGACAAATTACATTTAGGATGATAAAAAAAAAATTCTAACAAAGTTTAAGGAAACTTCAAGGATTTAGACAAATGCTAAAATCAAATGCAAGTGTTTAGAGAAAAAGCGAGGTTCTTGAAACAAAAGTGAGCATTCTGAAGAATGTGTGAGATTTTAGGTCAAGGGTGAGGTTTTTAGTCAAGGGTGAGGTTCTTGATTAAGGGTGAGGTTTTAGGAAAAATAGCAAGCAAAAGTGAGTATTTCAGTCAAGGGAGCGGTTTTAGAGCAAGTGCATGAAACAAGGGCAAGGTTTTTAGTCAAGTATGAGGTTTTATGGCAAGGGAAAGGGTTTCAATGTCAAGTGAAAGATTTTTACCTAGTAAATGCGAGGAAAACAATGTAGATGCTCAAAAATCACCAAAACCTTGCTATTGACTCAAGAAACTTTATACATGCAATACAAGAGGAAAACAAGATGAAAGTGAAAAGAAATAAGGTACATACCAGGCCACCAACACGTGAAGTCTGTCCAAACTCTTGAACAAGCTCAGAATGATGTATGGCTCCCTTAAATCTCAACATTTCTCCTCAACAACTAACAAAATGTGAAATATAGAGACAATAATTAAGCAAAAGGATCAAAGCACAAATGAGCTAACTAGAGGACTATATGCCTATATTAAACCTCAAGAAACCCTAATTTCACCTAGGAAACCCTAATTTCTACTTAGGGAACCTTCCTACTTTCAAATTAGAAGCTCACAGTAACATCAAAATGAGGAATGAGGGACCTATAGATCTAATTCTTTAATCTTGACACATCAGAACTAAAACAAGACAATATCGTGAGCTTTCCCTAGAAACTAACCTTTTTTCGGCCAACCTCTCAAGGGGAAACACAAAGTTCTACCATCATTCTTTTCAACAATGAGGCACAGTGGGTCATAGTGGGCCATAATATTTTTTCAAAAAACTTGATCTTAAAAAAAATCTTTGAAACAAAGCAACTAGTACTTTGTATCAAAGAGGGGGAAAATGTAGACATGTAAAATTGACTTAACACTTATCACACACCCTAGATGGCATTAAACAACATCAAACAACATCAAAATAATCCTACAACATCCCGCAATGTCTCGAAACATCTCGAAATCATCTAAAACATCTCAAAACATCTTGAAACATCTTGAAACATCTTGAAACATCTTGAAATAATAATAAAAAATCCCACAATATCTCAAAACATCTCATAATCATCATGAAACATCTCAGAACATCTCAAAATCATCTTGAAACATCTTAGAATCATCTTGAAACACCCCACATCTTAGAATCATCTTGAAATATCTCAAAATCATCTTGGAACATCTCGAAACACCTTAGAATCATCTCAGAGCATCCCAAAATCATCTCAAAACTTCTTGGAATCATCCCACAATTTTCTGCAACATCTCACAATGTCTCAAAACATCTCAAAATCATCCCAGAACATCTCATAACATCTTGGAACATCTTAGAATCACCTCGCAACATCCCACAACATCTTGAAATCATCTGGAAACATCTTGAAATCATCCTACAACGTCTTGGAACATCTCAAAAACACCACACAACATCAAATAACATCCAAAACCCTAATTTCCTCTATTAAATAAATAATACACTATTTAATTAATTTACTTTTTCATCATTTTTGACAAATTAATTAAATTTTATTTATTTAATAACGTCCTAAAAACCCTAATTTTGTTATTAATTAAATAAAACAACACTATTTGATTAATTCACTTTTTCATCATTTTGACCAATTAAATAAATTACATTTATTTAATAAATTCTTAATGTAGTCTTCTTTTGTCCTGATTGATTAAATAATACCAATTATTTAATTATGTCACTAAATCACTTTATTCCCCCAAGTTAATTGAATTATTAAATCATGATAATTTAATTATGACACTCTCCCTCCAAAATTTGAATAATTAAATCAAACTATTCAAATCATTTATCAAAAATCAAATCAAAATAATGCAACTTTGTTTGCAAAAGTCAAACTTCATTTGCATGTTCAAATCCAAAAAGTAATTAATTAATTAAATCAATTAATTGATAAATCCTCACCCACTTTCTGATTGATAAAATTATGATTGTTGACTAAGCAATCTAATTTGCTGACTAATCAATCTATTTCCTAACCAAACCATCTAAATTTTGACTGATCAATCAATTCTTGATTGATCAATCTAAATCCTGACTAACCAATCTATTCCTCAATCACACAAATTGTGCAATCTAATTTGCACAATCTTCTCATGTCTAAATCCTCTCAACACCTTTCAACCATTGATCTTGATCCAACCTTATTGAATCCTGATAATTGATTCAAAATATCATTTTCTATATAGAAAACCTCTGTCCTCATAAAAAAGGATTGGAGAGTCAATGTATACCTTGTGCAACGAAGTAATATCAAGACCACAATTGATAGAGCTTCATCATTCCTTTGGTCAACCAATATCAACATCATTTTTCAAGCTTTTGAACACAAACTATGGAGGCTTTGTGGTGATACAAACAATCCAACATTAGGTGAACACACTCTAATACGGGATTGTAACACTTTTCTATTTCTTTGAATTCAATTTGGTAATCATAGAAATCCTTATCATGATTTCAATAGCTTAGTTTCATTTCATAAGTGTAGGATTATCTAGATTCATGCTCTTTATTTTAGATTAGATTTTGATTTTAATTACATTAAATCTTTTTTAACATCTATGATTTCTCCCTCACACATGTAGGTATGGAGAGGTAGGGAGGATATATAGGTGCGTGTGTGTTTGAGAGAGAGTGATAGAGAAAATGAGGGGAGAGAGGAAGAGGGAGAGAATGAGAGTAGAGAGGGAAGGAGAGAGTAAGAGAGAAATATGGGGGAAGGAGAGTGAGAGGTAGAGAGAGTGGTAGGGAGTGGAGGGAGAGGTAGGTATAGATAGGGAAGAAGAGAGGGAAGGAGAGAGTAAGAGATAAATATTAGGGAGGGAGATAGAGAGAAACTTAGAGAGGGAAGGAAGTATGGAGGGAGATATATTTGTGTGTGTGAGAGAGAAACATCTCTCCACTGACCTCTCTATGTTTCTCTCATTTATCTCTTGCCTTCACCCTCTACTTCACTCTTCCCTCCTATCCCTCTATACATATTTATTTCTCCATCCCTCCCTCCTTCCCTCTCTCAATATCTCTACTTTTCTCTATCACATATCTCTATCATCTCCCTCTCTATCTCTTTATCCTTCCCTCTCTACTATCTCTATCTCAACTCTCTTTCTCCCTACCTTTCCCTCTATCTATCTCTCTCTCCTTTCCTCTCCACTCTCTTTATCTCAACTCTCTCTCCTTACCCTTTTGTACCTATCTCTATCTATCAATCTCTTCCTCCCTCCCCCTCTTTCTATATCTCCTCTTTCTCCCCTCTCTTACTATCTCTCCTTTCCCTCTATCTACCTACCTATCTCTCACTCCTTATATCTATCTTAACTATCCCTCTTCTCTCTCTATTTATATCTATCTGACCTACCTATATATACCTCTTTCTCTCTCCCTTCCTCCCTCCCTCCTCTCTCTTCTACAAACCTTCTCTCTCTACTCTTTATCTCACCTACCCCTATATATCTTGTTTTCTCTCCCTCATTCCCTCCTTCATTCTTTGAATCACTTTACCTTCCTCTTTACCTCTCTCTCACTCTCTCTCCCCTACCCTCTCTACTCTCTTTCTCTCTATTTTAACTCTCTCCCTACATATATCCTTGCATCCCTCCTCTCTCTATCTCACCTCCCTCTCCTTCCCTCTATCCCTACCTCTCCTTCCCTATCTCCTTCCCTCTATACTTCTCTCTCTCCCCTCCCCCTCTCTACATACCTTTATCACTTTATCTCTCACATTTATCTCTCCATCACTATCTCTCCCTTTATCCCTACCTCTCCCTCCATCTCTCCTTCCCTCTTTCTATATCTCCTCATCCTCTCTCTACCTACTTCTGTCTCTCCTATTTATCTCAACTATTCCTCTTTACCTCTCCCTTCCTCCCCTCTCTCTCCCACCCTCTCTGTCCCAACCTATCTCTCTCTCTCTCCCACCATCCTTTTCTCTCTACTTCTCTCTATCTAACCTATCACTATATACCTCTTGCTCTCTCCCTTTGTCCCTCCTTCATTCTCTCAATCTATATACCTTCCACCTTACCTCTCTACTTCTCTCTACCACTTATCTCTCCCCTTCTCTCTCTACTCTTTTTTATCTCTATCTCACCTCTCTCCCTACCTATCCCTCCCTCCCTCCTCTCTATATCTCACCTCTCTCCCTCTCTCTGTCCCTCTCCATCTCCCCCTTCACTCTCTACTCTCTTTCTATCTATCTCACATTATTCTCCCTACCTATCCCTCCTTCATTCCTCTCTATCTCACCTCTCTCTCCTCTCCCTCTCTACCTACCTCATCTCTCTCCTCTCCCTCTCTCTACTCTCTATCTCAAACCTCTCTCTATCTATCTCTCCCTCTCTACAATCTTCTCAACTATCCTTCTTTACCTCTCTTTCACCCCTCTCCTCCTTCCTCCCTCTTTCTCTTTTTCTCTCTCTCTATTTCACCTCTATCTCACCTCTCTCTCCCTGCCTAGCACTCCATCCCTCTCTTCTTTTCTCTCTACTTCTCTCTATCTCCCCTTTCCATCTCTCTACATACCTCTCAACTTATATCTCCCCTCTCCCTCTCTCTACCTACCTCTATATCTCACCTATACCTCTTTACCTCTCGCTCCCTCACCTTTCTCTCTATACCACCCTCCCTCCTCTCTCTCTCTCTTTGTCTCTTTATTTGTCTCTATATTCAAATTGCACAAGATGTGATACAAATAGTGGAGGAAGGTGGGGAGATTTACATAAATATGGAAGGGGGGAGTGAGAGGTAGAGAAGGAGAGAGTGAGAGAGGAAGAGGAGAGAGATGGAGAGAGATAAAGAGGGGAGAAGGAGGGAGAAGTGAGAGAGATTATAGAGAGATAAGTAGAGGGAGGATAAAGGTAGAGAGATTGAGAGTGAAGGAGGGAGGGAGGAAGAGATAAATAGGTATAAAGGGATAGGTAGGTAGAGATAAGTAGAGAGTAAAGGATAGATGGAGGGAGAGGTAGGTATGGAGAGAGAGGTGAGAGATAGCAAGATTAGAGAGAGAGGGAAGGATAAAGAAGTGATAGAGAGATAGAGGTGATAGATATATATGATAAAGAGAAGTGGAGGGAAGAGAAAGAGAGCTAGAGAGATAATGTCTAGAAAAAAGATAAGTAGAGAGGGAAGGAGAGAGGGAGTAAAGATGGAAGGAGAAAGAGAATAGGGAGAAGTGAGAGAAATAGAGGTGATAGAGATATGTGATACAAATAATTAGAGAGGAAAATAGGGGGAGAGAGGATGGGGGGAGGAAAGAGAGTGGGGAGGGAGTGAGATAATGGTGAGATAAAGATAATTAGAGAGGAAATGAGAGAGAAAGAGGGGAGAGAGTGGGAGGGAGGGAGAGAGAAAGAGGGGGATGGAGAGAGAGAGAGAAGGGAGGGATGGAGAGGTAGGGAGAGATAGATGAGATAAAGAGAGTAGATAGGGAAGGAGAGAGAGAGGGGGAGGAAGGTAGAATTAAGAGAGAGATGATAGAGAGATGTGATAGAGAGAAGTAAAGAGGGGAGGAGGGAGGGAGGGAGAGAGAAAGAGTTATAGAAGGATAGGTTAGATAGCGAGAAGTAAATAGGGAAGGTGGGTGTGAGGAAGGAAGAGAGATACAAAGACATATATAGAGATAGAGAGATAGGGGAGATGGAGAAAATTAGACATAAAATAAGGGATGGAGGAGGAGAGAGGTGTGAGATAGAGAGAAGTAAGAGATAGAGAGAGAATGTGGAGATAGAGAGAAGTAGAGAGAGAGATAGAAGTAGAGAGGGAAGGAGACTAAGAGACAAAGAGGGTGAGGGAGGGAGGGAGAGAGAAGGGAGGAGAAAGTGAGAGAGAAATAGGGGGAGGGGGAGTAGGAGGGAGAGGGAGAGAGAGATGAGATAGAGAGAGTAGTCAAGGAATGGGAGAGAGAGAGAGAGGGAAGGAGGGAGAGGTAGAAGTGATAGACAAATGTGATAGGGTGATAAGTAGAGAGGGAAGGAGGAAGGTGGAGAAATTGAGAGAGGTAAGAAGGAATGGAGGGGGGGAGAAAGAGGTATAGATGGATAGATTATATAGAGATAAGTAGAGAGGGAAGGTGGGTGGGAGGGAGGAAGAGAGAGACATGTAGAGGGAGGGAGAGGATAGATAAAGAGTATAGATAGAAAGAGGTAGGGATGGAGACATAGGTGAGATATAAAGTGTTGAAGGGAGAGGTAGCTAAAGAGAGGGAGAGGAGAGATAAATATAGGTAGAGAGGGAAGGAGAAGTAGAGAGAGGAGATATAGAGATAAGTAGAGAGGGGAGGGAGGGACAAGTAGGGAGGAGATAGAGGTGAGTGTGAGTATGTGTGAGTGAGAGAGAGAGAGTGATAGATAGAGAGGGGGGGGAAGAGAGAATGAGAGTATAAAGGGAAGGGGTAGAAAGAGAGATGTAGAGGGAGGGAGAGGAGAGATAGAGAGTAGAGAGGGAATGGGGTAGGGAGGGATAGATAGGTGAGATACAAAGTGATGGAGGGAGTGGTAGGTAAAGAGAGAGAGAGAGGGAGATAAAGATAAGTAGAGAGGGAAGGAGATGTAGAGAGAGAGAAGAGATAGAGAGAAATAGAGATGGGAGGGAGGTAGATGTAGGGAGGAGATAGAAGGGTTTCTTTAACAGAGAGAGGGGAGAGAGGGAGTAAGGGAGGGAAAGAGAGGGAGTGGAAAGATTGAGAGTAGAGAGGAGAGATTGAGAGATAAAGATGATACAATTTGTTGACTACTAAATTTGACCTCCTAATTACTAAAATTTGATATGTTGATTATTGAAATTTGACTAAGTTTGAAATTTTTAAGATCTTCCAAAAACTAGAATTTGAATTATAACTCCTAGAGATCCGCAACCACTCTCAAACATCGTAAAACTATATACATGAAATATAACTTAAATTATAAGAAAGTAAATGTCCATATGTAAATGTATATAGTCTCCTTGGTAGAGAAAGAGAAGAAGAAAGAGTTCACAAGTGTAGAAGTTGAGAAAATACAACTTCATAAACTCCGAAGATCACCTACATGAAAATAACCTATCACAAAAGAAGAGATGGAGACAAACAAGCAAGGGTTCTCTGAAAACTGAAAATTTATATATGAGAGAGAATGAGATAATGAATTGATGTGATAATACAATGAGATCAATCCTTATAAAAGTAGATCGAGAAACCCTAAAGAAACCCTAATAGGAAAAAACCCTAAAAGAAGCCCTAAAAGGAAAACATTTAATAATTAATATAGTTATTAAATGTCACTTTATGCAAACTAAAGTGAAATCTTAAGAAGGGAATTTAAGGTAACTTAATGAATATAATTAAGTTAAAACCTTTACTCTAACACCCCCCCTTAAGATGAGCAAGAGTGCAGCTACAAACATGTGCAAGAAAGAAAAGGTAACTACAATGCAAGAAGGCAAACATGGGTCCCAGAAACTAGGCCAGATCAGGTACCCAAATACAACCAAATCTCTGTAAAGTGGAGAAATAGAGAAAACCTCATGGGAAAAGCTCTACTCCAAAAAGAGATGTTGAAAGCCATGAAGAACATCACTGAAGTAGAAGAAGCTGCAAACAATTGTCGAAAGATGACTTCTATGGTGCTGAAGAACCTCCGCTGAAGATAGGATGATCAGGATCAAGAAGACAACAATCTGCATGAGTTCCCCAAACGACACTACTCGAATCAGATGGAAAACAAAGGCAAACACCTAGAACGAAGATACAAATGGAAGAAGTACCAATAGTCTGAAAACACTGATCAATTGAGAATGGAAGATCTCTTCCAAGGCAAAACCAAGGAAGAATTAGCACGAACAGTATAATACCCCCCCATAATGTTGAACTGGGAGAGCCTGATAGATCCACTGAAATGGTGTGCAACACCCTATAGTGCATGAAGGAGAAGAAACATCATCTGAAAGTGTGCAAGAAAGCACCTACAACTAAAAACGTGGTGTGCAAAACAAAGCACACATGCATGAGGCTGGAATCATATAGATTCACTATCGTCGTTGAGGGACACTCACCAGACAAAGATATGATGGCAAAACAAAGGCAAACTACACAACCCCCCATGGCACTTTATAAAATAGTGTGAGTACAAAATATGGCACAACCTTATATGCAAAATCTTCAAAAATACATGTACAATAGTGTGACACTTTATCTTAGTGTGTTTACATAAAAGATATTGCTTACAAATGATGCTCAAAATGCCCACAAAGGACAAAAAACTGGAAATACATGAAGGACAGCCAAAAAAATGACTGTAGAATGCACCAACAGAAAAAAGAAGTGATGAGATCCACACCACTAGAAATTTGAGAAAATCAGCTTTCCGACGATATCTCGTTTGCCAAAAAATGATATCGTATGCCCAAATTACGACCTCTGGAAGAAAATAGGTCCAAAGGGGAAAAAAGTCAGTGCTGGATTAAATTTGACAGCCATACGGCCGTCGTAGCAAAAAAAACGGCTTAAATTTGACAGTCATACGGTCGTCACCGCAAAAGCATAATAGGGCTTATTACATGAAAATTTGTTTTTTATATAGAAAAAAAACAAAATAAAAAACTTTACAATAAATTTTTTATAAAAAAAAAATTGGGTAGGGGAGGCACGTTGGCCCACCCCCACTGCACCCCATCCGGGTACACTGCGGAAGTCTGCGTAGGGTACCGCGACTAGGCTTGGGTAAGCCTTTAAAAAGCCCTTTTTTTATTTGATTTTTTTAACAAGAAAAATTAAAAAAAACATTTATAGCAACAATATTTTTTTTTTTTCAAAAAATTTCTAACGAAAATGCAGAAAATGAAAAATAATTTTATTTTTTTTCCAGGCTTTTTTTCCGATCCACGTGCAGACGACGACCGTACTTGCAAAAAAAAAATTGCCCCAAAATTCAACTTTGTCCAAAATGGATGAATGAACAGTTGATTTAGGGGTTTTGGATCGCTATGGACGCAATGGAAAGGTCCGTTTGGGCTCAAAAATCTTTGAAATTGTAGGTATGCCCTGGATAAAAAAAAAAAAACTCAAACCCTTGAAGCTCCAAAACCTTCAAAACAAGAATATGAAGCAGTAGGTCTAGAGCTCTGATACCATGTAGAAGTTGAGAAAATACAACTTCACAAACCCCAAAGATCACCTACATGCAAATAACCTGTCACAAAAGAAGAGATGGAGACAAACAAGCAAGGGTTTTCTGAAAACTGAAAATGTATATATCAGAGAGAATGAGAGAATGAATTTATGTGATAATACAATGAGATCAATCCTTATAAAAGGAGATCGAGAAACCCTAATAGGAAAAAAACCTAAAAGAAGCCCTAAAAGCAAAACATTTAATAATTAATATAATTATTAAATGTCACTTTATGCAAACTAAAGTGAAATCTTAAGAAGGGAATAAAGGTAACTTAATCAACATAATTAAGTTAAAACCTTTACTCTAACAACAAGCATTCATTGGAAAATTCATGCTTCACTTTTGGCGGGCGCCAAATTTGGCGCTGGCCAAATGCAGCACTTCATTTGGCGAGTGCCAATTTTTTCTCTCACCATATGAAGTTCTCCATTTGGCAAGTGCCAAATTTGGTGTTTGCCAAATGAAGAGAACCAAAATTATTTGAATTTTTGGCATATCAAGCCTTAGGATCAATCATCCAAGCCATTTGGTGAATGCCAAATTTTGTGCTCTCCAAATGTGGCACTTGCCAAATGGCCATTTCAGGTAAAAACACAAAATTGGCACTATTTTTGTGTCACAAATTAGTGCACACACCCAGGTCAGTTTTCCTTGTTCATGCAACCTTTCCAAATTAAATTTTTTGAGCAAGTTTCCCATTCTAAATGATTTTGGTAGTGATTTGTGGTAGGGTGATAATTCATATTGCAACAAGGAATGTTTCAATCAAGGGGTGAATTTAGAAGTTTATTTTTTTTATAAAGGAATCTCTAATCTTTCTTTTTTTTTAGTTTTGGCTTTTTAGTTGTGTGTCCATTTCAATAGATTAAAATTGTGAAACCTATTTTCCTTCATGCAAAAGGTTGAAGCCAACACCTTCATATAAAATATAAGCCTTTAAATGTAAACCATAAACTTTAAATATAAACCATAAACCATTACAACTAACTTTAATTGTTAACCATAAACCATTATGCTTTAGATAAGAATACCAAATGGAAGTAACACCATGACTAAAATTTAGTTGACCTGAATTGTGCACAAGCTTATATATATTTTAAAGGACAAGAAAAAGAGCTACATATATGATAAATAGGCCTCATTGGAAAGGAATAAAAAAATCAATTGAGGCATATTAAGGAATATACACGTTTGCATGTAATAATTTCTCATAATTTTTGTATTTCAAAAATTAAATTAATATAATAAAAAATATTTCAATAAGGATGGAAAAAAATCTTGAAAATCCTCCCATTTCTTAGTACTTGTAGCAATCCATGCAAAGAATTAATCCTCCCATTTGCAGCCCACATCATGAAATATCTTGTACAAGAAGAAACAAAAGGAGTTGTTGCCCAGTTTTTTTTCTCTAATCCACCTCAGGTGGCCCAATTATGTGCATTCCAAATGCTTGAAAACATGTACATCCCCTACTCCCTTAGAAACACATGGGTAGTAGCCTTGATTTTCTTGTGTACTCTCATTATAATTTGGTCCACAAAAAACTTGCAAAATCCTAACAATTTCAGACATGAAGTCACATTAAAATCATTAAAAGACCAGTAACTGAATAATGTCATACATACACCTATTGACCAAATCTATTATCACCTCCATGCATGTTATAAGTAGATCAATTGAAGGTCTTACAATGGTGATGTGGCCCATATTTCACTACTTTCTCATCTCTTGATGATCCTAGGTATAAATGTCATGAATATATAAACATAATTAGCATAAAACATGTAGCATATAAGAATCCAAAAAATCTAGGAAATGGGAAAGAAAGAGAAGATTGAAAACCATAAAATTCACTAGGAATTGATGTCCTTTTCTTAAGTTGATAATCTTTAATGAAGCCTTTCCCTTTTCCTCCTTCACTAGTCTTGCACATCTCTTCACTAAAGTAAACATCTAGAATTAAAATAATTGAGGGAAGTCATAAGTAGGTGAAAATATAGTCACAAATACATTAATGGCATTCCTAAATGCATATGACATCAAACACCAATAGACAATACCAACTTAAAGGTATTCAATAGAGAGCAACATATAATGTCATTTTGAAAATTAACAATAATGCAATATTGCAAACCTTTTTACAGTCAAACTTCCACTTGAAAGAAAACAATGATCAATAACATGACTTTGGAGATTCAATGTGCATACTTACAAATCAATCCAAGGAACCATCCAGGTATTCTCTACTCTTTATTGTGTCACATATTGCCTTGTGGTTAGACTCACAAACTTTCCACAAGTTCTTGTTCATAGGTTTTCCCTTATATTTGATCAAATGAGTGTTTCCTATGATGACAAGGTTTGAGTAGTGAAGAATCTTCTGATGCATGTCAAATTCCTCAAACAACCAAATTGTAGCATTCTTTACTGGGTACCTTCTAAGCCATGTTCTAGTAACAATCACCAAACTTATAGGATATTGTATGTTTTCTCCATCTAAAAATGGGGCCTCCAATTTATTTTTTTCCTTGATACAATGGCATAGGTAATAATCTATTCCCTCTTCATTGTCTTCATTTGTAATCATCGCATAAATATGCCCTACATTGACATGTTAATCTAGTTAGATGTATTTAATGAATATCATAATGAAACAACAAATTAAGATATATTACTTGGTTCTAGTAGGTCTGATACATGATCAAAGTCAATGGATGATTTCATCTTCATGATTTATAGAGTCGTCGGGAGCTGATATGTGTCAAGTGGGGTTAGACTTCTTACAAACCATTTGTCAACATAATATTTTGAGTCACAATCATTCCATGATTGAAGTGTACATGCAAAAAAAATCATGCCATCTTCTATGTATGGATATTCCATGTACCTACATTGGAGATTCTAAAAGAGTTTAGCTCACTCTATCATGTTAGTGTGCAAAAATCCTCATATTTTGCAATGTTAGTATCATCTACTAACTAAAAAAATTGATGAGCTAAAGAATTACCTTTATTACCTAGACCCATTGCATGATTGCACCACTCAATAATTGATTTTGCATCTATCAAATTTACACTATCTTTGTACTTTAACTCTTCTCATGCTAAGGCTCTTTTGATACATACACCTACTCCATCATGCTCCCCCTTTCCATGCCCAACCTTTGAGAAGCTCCACATATGTTGAACAACACTGATCCTATGCATCCTATTGAACCAATAAAACATTCTTGAGTTCTTGAATTGTACAGTTATCTGACCATATGATATGTTGACTGAATGATATGCCCTTGCTAGCTAGTTTAGCAAAGAAAATCTAAAAGAAATCTTGCACAAACTCTATAGAATATGTGTGATCATCACTGATGTAAAAGTGATACTCCCTCAATACCTTCATGTTATCCTCTATAATATCATTTACATGAATGAATTCTATATGTGAAAATATAGCAACCTGCATGGAGTTGTACTATTGTGATTGCACCTCATTTTATGGTTGGAGTGTGTAGTTCTCCCTAAATTCAACAAATGAAATGATGCTATGAAGTGGAAATGTGTCCTTGCATAACTTGAATTGTGAGTCCAACCATCGAGCTCTATGTGTATTCCTTGCATACTCATAGATCACATGATCATGGAAAATGCCCATAAATTGATACACTAGAATCTTATCACCGGCCAATTCACACTTCTTTACTTCTTTCCCAACTTTTAGACTATAGGCCATTGTCTTGTATTTTCCAAATTCCACAATTTCATTTCCAATTATGTGTGTACTAGCCATGTGTTGGAAATTTTGAAAATTTTGCATGCCACCATAATGATCACATGTACTATCCAAACATGACTTCTTGTAAAAAATTTGGCCATCAACTCTTTCAAATAAAATGGAAGATAAGAAATCCCTTGAGGATTTAGGTGGAGGCCTTATGTTACATTTCTGTAAAACATTGTTAGTATGCATATCTACACATATAAATTGATAAACATCGTAATGGTTAGAAAACTTAATATGTACTCTACAACAAGTAGTGCATGTGTGATTTATTTTGACATAAAAAGGATTTGGCATTTCAAAATACCTTTGACATATTTTAACTTGAGGAAAACTCTGTACAAAATCAGCAAAAACTATGTTTGATTTGTATCCAAAAAATGCTTTGGATGTGGCTCATGAATTTGACTACCTATTCTCCTTCTTACAACATCTCTTTTCTTGGGAGAGTTCCTTGTGTTATCCTTCCAAAAATCTTGTATTAGAGATCTCAAGGCTTGAGAAATTTCTTTATCTTTTTGTGTTACTCTACCTGAGAATGCCCATAATTCTTTTCTATTTGGATCCTCTAGTATTTTAGGCCTTCTTTTTAAGGTTCAAAGATTTAGTTGTCTTTTTAAGGTTCATTGTGTTCCTTGTTTGACTACTTAACAGTGTTGTCATCACACATCATGTGGCACAACTATCTTTCATGCATGAGGTAGAACCCACTCTCTCATATGCACTCATCAGATTCATTACAATAGATTTTTCACTTGAGTCATTTTATGTTCTTAGCCCAAGAGCCTTCATGGTGGGCCTAAAATTGAATTGCCTCATCATTTCAACAAATATTTGACATCTTCCAGCCTCACTTAGCTTCTCAAAAAATAAACTTTGTATCCTCTTTGCATATCTTTGACATGTACATTTTGGTATCTTATTAGGCATCCATTTTAAAACATTGGAATCAATATCAATCAAATATTTAGGTTTTCTATGCAAAACTCTGGCAGGAGTTCTCAAGGGTAAAGTTGTGTCAGCATTAGGAATGCCAACAACATCAAGGATAAATTGTGTACCTTCAATCGGAGGTGAAATTGATGGCATACCTTAAGATTGAAAAGTAAATAATTTTGTACCTCCAACTTGAGATGTGGTATGTGGAGTGCCTTTAAATAGAGATGTGTTTGCTGATGTACTTTCAAAACTGCATGTTGTTGATGGTGTGTGTTCAACTAGAGATGTGTTTTTTGATGTACATGGAAAACCACATGTTTTTATGGTGTGTCTTCAACTAGAGATGCGATTGTTGTTGTACTTTGGGCATGATATATTACAGATGGTGTACATTGAACTTCACCTATGGTTGATGACGTTCCCCCAACTTTTGGATCCATTTATGTCCTTCTAGGAAGTTTGTTCATGTGTGCCCTTTGTGCTGCCAATTGGACATCTCTCTTAGATTGCACAAGAATTTCTTCCTATATGGGTTGAAATTCCCTTTCTTCATTAGCTTGCATTTTTTACTCTCTTCTCCTTTCATTTTAAACTTCTTTTTCTTTTGATGTTAGAGGCTTTTCTCATTTCCTCAGCATGACGTTGAATGCTACATGTTCACAAACACACATAGAACAAAAGTAAGTAATGCATTTTATGAAACATATTCATAGAACTAATTACATTTCATTTTATGAAACACACAAAGCATTTAATGAAACTTATTGATATCACTGATTACATTGCATTGCATAGATATTTCAAACTCAAAGATTTACTTCATGTTGCATAGTTCTACCAAAGAATTTTTTATATGTATTTCTACCTCATCCTTTTTCATACATTTCTACCAAAAATTCTTGTCAAATATGTCTATGCTACAACACTTTACATACATTTATACCTCAACATTTTTCATAAATGTCTACCAAAGCATTTTATGAAAGAAGGTAGTGAGTTGTTTGGAAAAATGCCTTAAAGAAATGTGGTCTCATGGTGATGGACATCACCATGAGACCACATTTCTTTGAGGCATTCTTTCAAATAGCTCACTGAATTTTCCTATGTAACCACATTTTTCATTCATGTCTACCCAAGTATCTTATCAAATATGTCTATGCTACAATATTTTTCATACATGTCTACCTCAGCCTTTTATACATGTCTACCAACGAATTTTATGAAAGAAGGAAATGAGTTGTTTGTAAAAATTCCTCAAGGAAATGTGGTCTCATGGTGATGGAAATCACCATGAGACCACATTTCTTCAAGGCATTCTTTCAAATAGCTCATTGTCTTTTTCTATGCTACCACATTTTCCATACATGTCTATCGAAGAATCTTATCAAATGTGTTTATGCTACAACATTTTTCATACATGTCTACCAAATAATTTTATGAAAGAAGGTAGTGAGTTATTTGGAAAAATGCCTGAAAGAAATGTGGTCTCATGGTGATGGACATCACCATGAGACCATATTTCTTTGAGCCATTCTTTCAAACAACTCACTGCCTTTTTCTATGCAATCATATTTTTCATACATGTCCACCAAAGCATCTTATCAAGCTTCTTATCTACCTCCATAACACAAAAAAAGTAAGTAATGAATTTTTGAAACATATCCATACTACGGATTACATTGCATTTTATTGCATATCTTTAAAACTCAAAGTATTACTTCACATTGCATAACCAATGTAACTTATCAAAAAATTGATATCTTATCAAAATTCTCTTTTGATTTCTATACATAATGTAACTAATGTAACTTATCAAACATTGTATATCTTATCAAACATTGCTATCCCAAACCTAGGGTTTCTAGCGAGCTTCAAAAAAACCATAACTTTTGATGCGTCTAATGAAAATATATGAAACTTGGTACTAAATTTTTGTAGGCCTATGTGCATGTGTTGAACAAAGGATGGTTGCTAAATCATCATTTTTTGTGAGCTATTGAGGACATTTTGTTTCTTTTTGCAACTATACTATGTAAAACCTGGTACTTTGAGGGATTTGTACAAAATTACTTCATGTAAGCGTTGATCAATGTTAAGAATGGTTTGAGGGGAGTATTTGGAGTGTGGAAAAGTGCTTAGGAGAAAATAAGTTTCAAACGAAGGGTATAAGTTATTGCCACCTTTGAAAAATAGAGAATCTTGTGCTTATTATTATCAAAACCACATTGTGATTGTCCTTCAAAGCTCCTTGATTTATCATAGATAATGATGACAAACACAACCAAGCCATGAAGAATGAATTCAAAGAATGGTTTTTGATGCTATATCTTGGAATTATTCACTATTTATTTGGAAATAAGGTAACTTAGAAAGACAATAAGCATTTTCAATTGCACAAAATTTTCCCATTTTTATTTGTTAGAAAGGTAAATGGTATGAATAAATGGAAACTTGCATTAATAACTATGTCAAGTTGAACGTGAATTTATCTAAGCACATGATGAAGGTGATATTTTTATGGCACAAAATAATGAGTAAAACTTGCATTAACATTGATGAAAGATCTTAGGTTTTCCAAATTAGTTGAAAATAAAACTTTTCCCAAAACTGTCACTAAAAATCACAAGTCAACAATGAATAAATTTTTTGACTCACACCATACTAGGGAAAACACCTCAAACCAAGTCTAGGTATCAACCATTTCCTATCAAGTTCTTAATTAATGATGAAATGGTTGTTCAACAAGATAAGATATTAGTATAAATATGAAGATGAATATGATTTTAGGCATGAATGGATAGATGTTTTCAAATATATTATAGTTTCAAGAATAAAATTGAAGGGAAGTATTTGAGTGATGATTCAATTAATTTATTATTCATGCATGCTTTAGTTAGGATTCTAACACCTTAAATAATGAATGCATCAAATGCATAGAATGCATCACTGATACATTCCAATGGAAATAACAAGGTTTCAAGCCATGATAATGGCAATGTATGACAAGAATGGATAGAAAAGTGAGACACCCCAAGAATGTAGTGGAGAGTGACACTGTGACCTACTTGCTAAAATACTTTAGGACTGTGTTTTACCCTTAGTGACTATAATTAATGCCTTGGGACTGTGGTGTCTTTATGGCATGGAAACATTTTGATTTAGATGTAATGTGGCAGTTACATTAGAAGAGGATAAATGTATAGTGCATCAAGGAGTAGAAATGCATTTTTTAAATCCTCTAGATATATAAGTTTTTTACATTCCATGAGCCCACATTGCTTTGAGGAATTTCCTTTAGGCAATTTTTTAAATCCTCTATATAAGTTTACATGAATTTGAATCTATTATGTCATTTTTTCCATTTTTTATCTTCAAACTCCTAAAAATTAAACTTTTACATGTAGGATTCATCTAATTAAATGCTGAATTCTATGTGTAACAATGAAGATTAATAAAATCATCAAATGAATGGTCTATAAATTGTCAAGAAAAAAAAAAACTCAATACAAACATCTATCTAAAATGAAAAAGAGTGAATTCCACTAGCCATGATGGAAATGGACTACTATAAGCAATGCAAATGAAATTCACAAGAATTTTTTTGTTAAGTTGATGTTGTTTATATAAGTTTAAACATGAATTCATATAAATTATGTCATGTTTTTCATTTTTTCTTAAAACTCAAAAATTAAACTTTTGTATGCAACTTCCATCTAATTCAATGTTGAATTGTATGTCAAAATATTATGATTAATAAAATCATGAAAGGAATAGTTTATATTGTCAAAAAAAAAAAAAAAAGCTAAATAAAAACATTTCAATAGCAGCAAAATGAATATTACTTGAGATAATGTAAAATGGTGTAGAAGCTCCAAATTATCTTCTTCTACATTGTATAGCATTCAAATTGGTGGTAAAAATTTGTTGGATCAAGCATAGATTGGTATAACAGGGAGTCAACTACATAAAAAAGTTGTTTTTGAGTCGGATATAAAGCACTAAACTAGACAAATGCAAAAAAAAGTGGGCCTAAATCACAAGGTCAACCCCTATTTTACTATTCCAAGGAAAAAAACATATTTTGCACTCGCCAAATTTGGCGAGTGCCAAATGTGTTGCATCAAAATGTTATGCATGTTCTTTTAGTCAAATTAACATTAGAGTTGGAAGGAGATACCTAAGAGAGATGAAGATAGTTAGACCTGAGAGAGAAGGAGTGTGAGACAGGGGGTTGGAGTGAGATAGATTTGTCTAGGTAGGGTGGGAGGGAATGAGATTTGGGAGAGAGGGAGTGTGAGAGAGTGGATTGGAGTGAGAGAGATTAGTCTAGGTAGCATGGGAGGGAGTGAAACCTGAGAGAGAGATAGAGAGAAAGACTTGAGAGGGAGAGAGATTTATCTAGTTAGTGTGGGGAAAGACCTAACAATGGGAGAGGGGTTGGGAACGATGAAACCTGAGAGAGACAAAAATACCAAAGGGCGAGAGAGAGGGGGTATGAGTGTGATATTTTTCTATCTATGGTGGGAGGTAGTGAGAGCTGATAGAGGGAGTGTGAGAGAGGGGATTGGAGTGAGAGAGGTTAGTATAGCTAGTGTGGGAGGGAGTGAGACTTGAGAGAGAAGGACTTGAGAGGGAGAGACCGTTATTCAATTAGGGTGGGCATAAATACTTAAGAGAGGGAGAGGGGTTGGGAGGGATGAGAGGGAGAGAGAAAGATAGAGACTTAAGAGATGGAGATGGAGTGAGAGAGACAAAGATACCAAAGGGGGGAGAGAGAGAGAGAGAGAGAGGGAGTGTGAAAGGGATTAGGGCTGAGAGATTAAGGCTTGATAGTTGAGGGTTTAGGGATTGAGGTTTGAGGTTTGAGGGTATAGGGTTGAAGTACTAGGGTATAGGGTTGAGGGATTAGGGTAGAGGGTATTGGGTTGAGGGTATATTGTATATGGTTTAAGGGTTTCAAGGTTGATGGTTTAGGGTAGAGGGTAGAGAGTTTAAGGGTTTAAGGGTATAGGGTATAGGGTTGAGGGTTTATGGTTGAGTGTAGATGGTATTGGGTTAAGGGTAGAGGGTAGAGGGTAGAGATTTAATGGTTTAGGATTGACTTGGTTTAAGGTTGAGGGTAGAGGGTCCAATGTATAGGGTATAGGGTGCATAGGGGTTGAGTGTTGACCTAGTTTAAGGTTTAGGGTAGGAGGGAGAGACATGAGAGAGGGATGGTAGGAGGGAGATACTTGGGAGATAGAAGGAGAGGGGGTGAGAGGGAGAGACTTGAGAGATAGGGAGAGAGATAGAGGGAATAAGAGAGAGGGAGGGAGTGTGAGAAAGGTAGAGGGACTGACTGAGATAGACAAAGAGACCTAAGAGAGAGAGAGGGAGAGGTGGTTAGAGGGAGAGAGAGAGAGTGAGTGCAAGAGAAAGGGAGTGAGAGATAGAGGGATGGGAGAGAGATAAAGGGAGTGCCTGAGATAGAGGGATGGGAGAGAGATAGAGAGAGGGAGGGGTGGGATGGAGATACCTGAGAGAGAGAGAAAGAGAGAGGGAGGGGGTGGGAGGGAGATATCTAAGAGAGAGGTGGATAGAGATAGTAAGAGAGAGAGAGAGGGAGTGGGAGAGAGATAGAGGCTGTGAGAGAGAGTGAGACTTGAGAGAGGGGGAGAGGGTAGGAGGGAGAGAGTTGAGAGAGAGGGAGGGAGGGAGATGGGGTGGGAGGGAGAGAATTGAGAGAGAGGGATAGGGAGAGAGAATGGGAGAGAAATAGAGGGAGTGAGAGAGAGAGGGGGGAGTGGGAGAGAGATAAATGGAGTGGGTGAGAGAGAGAGACCTGAGAGAGGGAGAGGGTGTAGGAGAGAGATATTTGAGAGAGAAAGAAAGAGGTATAGGGTTGAGGGTAGAGGGTAGAGGGTTTAAGGGTCTAGGTTTTAGGGTTTAGGGTTGAGGAGAAAGAGGGAGAGGGGGTAGGAGGGAGATATTTGAGAGAGATAGAGAGCGACAGGGGATGGGTGGGAGAGACCTAAGAGAAATGGAAAGAGAGAGAGAGAGAGAGAAAGAGGGATAGGGAGTGGGAAAGACATAAAGTGAGTTACTAAGATAGAGAGAGAGAGACCTAAGAGAGAGGGAGGGAGAGGTGGCGAAAGGGAGAGACCTGAGAGAGAGGGAGAGAGATATGGAGTGAGTGAGTCAGAAGAGACCTAAGAGAGGGAGAGGGGTAGGAGGTATAGATTTGAGAGAGAGAGGGAGATTGGGTAAGAGGGAGAAATTTGAGAGAGAGAGAGAGAGGGAGAGCAGATGGGAGTGAGAGACTTGAGAGAGGGGGAGAT
>CM021100.1:466347228-466387228 GCA_007115665.2 Sequoiadendron giganteum
AGAGGGAGAGGGGGTAGGAGGGAGAGACTTGAGAGAGAGGGAGAGGTATAGGGTTGAAGGATTAGGGTAGAGGGTAGAGGGTTTAAGGTTTTAAGGGTATAGGGTTTAAAATTTTAGAGTTGAGGGTTTAGGTTTGAGGAGAGAGAGGTAGAGGGGGTGGGAGGGAGAGGGAATAGGAGTGAGAGAATTTAGAGAGAGAGGGAGAGGGGTGGGAAGGAGAGACCTAAGAGAGAGGGAGGGAGAGAGATAGTGGGAGAGAGATAGAGGGAGTGAGAGAGAGAGGGAATGGGAAAGAGAGAGAGAGAGAGAGAGGCAGTGACTAAGATAGAGAGAGACCTGAGAGAGATAGAAAGAGGGAGAGGTGGTGGGAGGGAGGGACCTAAGAGAGGGAGACTGAGAGTGGGAGAGAGATAGAGGGAGTGAAAGAATGGGTATGTATTGGTTAAGATGGAAGGAGGTAGAGAGCATATGAAAGGAAAAACCTCAACTGTCTATCTACAATTATAAATCATGAACTCTCAGTGTTATCAAAGTGGTCAAGCAAAGAGAGGGGAAACTTTGTTTTTGGTCAAAGTAGCTCATTTGGTGAGCACCAAATCGGGTGCTCACCAAAATTTTTGCTTCAATTCAGTGAATGCACAAGTTTTCTCGAATTTTCTCATTTTTTTGTATGTGATCACCTTCATATTTGCACACCTTTTAATTCATGTTTTAAAAAAATTTGATGGTGTTAACCTCTCTCTTAACTATCTAAATATTAAAAAAAAAATATTTTGATTAAGTTAAGGTTTTGATCCATAACTTCTCTTGTAAATGCATCTATTTTTGGTAAAAAACCAACATGTGCTAGTTTTAGGATAAATTTTTACTCCATCGAAATGTGAAACAAATTATTTCTTTTTAAACTAGGCTCCATTCTACAAGTGGTTAAAAAAAATGATTTTTGATTAGTTTTCAAAAAAATTAGGGGGGAGCATGCTCAAATTTCAGCTTTTCAAGATGTTTTCATTTCAAAAATTCATAAGATTCATTAAAAAAGTTATCCAAAAGGAGGATAAACTACATGGTGTTAATTAATTTCTCACCATTGAGGATTTTTAAAATTCTAAAAAAAAAGTTAATGAAAAAGGTGGGGCCTATTGGACTCAAGGGAACACTGAGAGGGGGGGGTGAATCAGTGTTCTGTAAATCTAAACTTTATTAATCTGATATTTAAACCATTTCAACATTAAACCAAAGGAAAGATAAACACACACAAATTAATTGTCCACAACACTATAACACAAGGATTTTTTATGGGGAAACCCTATTAGGGGAAAAACCACGATGGAAGTCAATCCACAATTTGAGTACTCAAATATAAGTTTTACAAATTGGGAATGCACTTGCATTCAGGCTCATTTCCTAGAGCTCATTGCTCAAGATAGAAAGGCTCACTACCTTACAAAATGTTCAGATTAAGACCATCTAAAGGTTGGACTAAATTAATAGCATCTACTTATGGCAGGTTACAATTTTGGTTAAGCTCATAAATCATATTATGGATCTTCTGTCTCATTCTACACTTCACTATGATCTACTCTACTCTGTTTTGCAATTTTCATCATAAATCCATACATAGATACTTTTGCACCACTATCCTTCTAAATTTCACACCACACTAACATACTTCGCATCTCATGCATTCACTTCTTCAAAATCATACAGTCGATCTCATATATATTTGCTACCAAAGATTTGATCATCCATATGTCGACTTTATTAAAACAATTTTTTTTCCAACCATCAGCTAAATACGCAACTAATTCTTTATGTGTACCATCCATAGTCGATCATAGCATAGTGAGGACCCAAATAAACATGTTCAAACACAAAATAATTTAACCACTTACTCCTTAAACATCCACAACGGCTATATCCACCAAGTCGGCCTTCTAGCATAGCTAACTAGAAGATCAATGCATTGGATCTCCTAGATTGTACACCAATAAATGCACACCAAGATAGTATGAACATCAACATACCTTTCTCTGAGATCAACAACTAAAAATATTATTTTGGTGAAGTACACAAATCAACATCTTTACCTTTAACTAGATACCATGTTCTTCATTATGTCTGTCGGTATGAACAAATACTAAACTATGGACTGGATCAATGACTTACGTTGCCATCAATGAAAACACTTGAAGACATATTCCAACAATATCCCCCTTTGGCATTGATGGAAACACTTAGTGAAAAATGATTAAGTGCCAAGACCAATATGAGTACGTTGCCAAACTTCAAAATTTCAAAACATAGCTCCCCCTGAGATTGATGAGGTACTTTTCACTACTCTCTCTCCCCCTTTGATATCAATGACAAATACATATTCAATCTACCGCTTTAAAATATGACCAAAACTTCAAAACTGATTCAAAATTTTGGAAAAGAATAATAGCTACTTCAGTTAGAAAATTATCTTGTGATTTTCTTTCATCTCTAGAAGAAATTTCTTCCAAGCTTCTATTGCAATCCAAATGATTATGATCATGTTGTTATTCTTATATGTCCTATTAGCAATCTTGGTGAGGGATTCTAGAATTGTGATCGCATCCTCTAATCTCTCACCTTTCCTCGGTATCTCAACCATCTGTTCTAGACGCATTCAGTTAGGTCCTTTAATTTCCAAAAAGTGTCCACAAATGTATTTTTGGTGACTTGAATTTTTGTGTGCTCAAACTATAGCTCTTGAATCCTTTTCTTGATTGTACCATCTTGATCCTGAAACATATCAAAAAAAATTCCAATCCCATTTAATTATGTTTCAATTTGCTCCAACTTCTCTTTCTATTTCCCAACTGCATGAGGCAAACGAATGTAATAGTTATAGATGTTATTTGTTGCACTTATGCATTACCTCAGTTCATTCATTTTCTTTTTCAACTTGGTAAGTGATAGCCTGAACTCCTCCTTCAAATGTAAGAAATAGTTCTCCTTCTTCTTTGTTTTGAGACTCAAAGTCCATAGTTTTATTAATGCATTCAATCATTTCTTCAGGTAAATATTCTACAAACTCTCTAATTTGATCTGGTTGTTCACAAAATGAGTATTTAGTACACTTAAGATCATATTTTGATCATATGAGGGTCTGATATACCATAATATAGCAATTTTTTGCATTCCACCTTCCTTGTGAATAAGTTGTAGTAGCTTCTCTTTTTCAAGTCATCTTCTTCTTCACTTGCTTCTATCATTTCCTTTTCTTGTTATGGTTCAGCTTATTCTAGTTCTTTTCCCTATGTGCCTTCAGTTTCCTCATCGAATTCCTCATCTGGTATATCCACAACCTCCTATTCTTTTCTTTTTCCCTCAATTTTTGGAATCTTGCATTCTAAAGGAGTATAGTCAATAGTTTATTTTTCTCTTTTTGTCTTTCTCTCCATCTTACTAAAAGAGGAACCAACTTCAAGTGATCTTACTAGAAGAGAAATACCAATTGAGCCACACTCTCCTAGTAAACTCCTAAAGAAATTTCCAAATTCTTGATCACTGTTAGCCAAACTCTTAGAGTGTACGTAGATTTTTTTCCACACTAGTTCATTTACTTTCCATATCATTTTGTTGTTCATTGATAAGCAATTCAGAAAGTACATTACTACACATATGACTACAGTACCAAACCTGAAAGGGTAATCTATCATCTTCATTAGTTGCATTTTCTCCATCAATTGATCCTTTAACAGTCCACAGGTCAAAGTCCTAACCTTTCATTATCATTTTGTGAGAGATATAAATTGCACCAGCTGAGGTTGCTCCTTCTCTGTTTCTAAAAAATATTTTATATGATACTTCAAGCGCAATGTACCTTGTCACAGGGTTTTTGATTTTTGACATTATCAATTCCCTTTGATCTCCAATAACTCTGGTTAGGGTTTCAACTTCTTTATTCTAGATGGATTTATTTTTAGTATATCCCCAACTTTACATAATCCAGTCAAATTTCCAATTACTTCCTTTGAAATGATGTAGGGCTTTTCCAGAATCAAAGTGTCATCAATCAATCTGCTCAAAATGAATTTAATGATTTCTGCATTCTCGAAATAGGGAAACTCATTAAAAATGTCCAAATTCTTTTGTTTGGCTTCTCTCACCCATTTCAATTCATCGAGAGACAACAAATTTCTTATGGATCTAATCTTCACACTATTGTATTCAACTAAATTGATTGTCCCTTTGATTTGTTCCATTTTTTGTTTTGTACTTATGTTTATTAACCGCACAACAAATTATATGGAAATTCCAAAAACAACTGAAGGTCCTGATGGATTTAGAGATTAGCCATTGAATTATCTTCACTCTTTCAAAAGAATTATTTTGAGTGCTTTCCTTCTCTTCTTCGATGCAAGGTGACAAATGAGGATTTCAATTGTCATTAAAGATTTTCACCTAGGTATTCTGGATGCCCTATTTTCTCAAACAGTGAGAGAAAAATTCTTCCACAGACCTTTGATTTCTTGAATGTCCTTGTGAATGTTTTCCAAAGCCTATGTAGATCATTAATACACCTTTTTGACAATATTTTGTGTTCTAGTACTAGCTATGGGCAGCGGAAAAGGATTTTCTTGAAAAAATCCACTTAGGCCAATGGCCTGAAATCAATTTCCGAAGGAATTACCAGAAGTAGGTTCTAGCACAAAACTATTTCCTACATCATACTCGAGCTTTCTTACCCATGTCTTCTTCATCTCATCTCTTATTTCATTCACAGGTACTTTTCCTTTTTATTTATCTTTTTTTGTGTATTTTTTCCTTGATATACTATTGATGGTGTTTTTATGAACTTCACAACATAGGTAATACGTAGGTGCATTACCTCTCTTGAAAGACAATTTTCCATAATCAAATCGCAAAACACTATCCCAAGGTCTCTCGGATGTTAGGTCTTGACAATGCTTGGAATATCTCAGTTGATTTTATGTGATTTGCTGGAATCACAAGGTGGACTTACAGATGAGTTACAAAGTGAGAAAGTTGGATCTGTAAATGGAGTTCTTAAGATGGGAGAGTTGTTGAGCATTTGCTGCAGGTTCAAACAACAGTCTGGAACTCCATTTCAACATCAGATTTAGCTTTACAATGTCCAATGAACCTTGTCTAAGGTTACTTATTAAAAAAAAGGAAAAAAGGGCAGGGAAGAGAGAAGGTTCCTGGATCTGAAACTATGAATGAATAGTGATCATGGAGGCTGCTACAGTAGAAAAACTCCCTAAACTAGGTTTTGCTTGGCCAAGAGGATCCTACAGTTACACAAAACCAGTGCAATCTTCTAAAGACTGCAGATTTTCAGTTTGCATACACACATCATGAAAATTCAAGTGAACTAAGTTGCAACAATCAAATAAAGAAGCTCAGGCTAACTTTGCACAGCAGCTTATCATCAACAAGTGCCAAAAGTATAGGCTGGAAATTCATCAAATACTGAAACAGAAATCACCATTACCACTTCCATTGAAGAAACTAACAACTAAAACTAACTTGGAAGGTAGAACCATGCACACATAATGAGAAAACTCAAAAGTAACACCCATAGATCATGCAATGTTGCTTTCTATTGTTGCAGAATGTTTTTACAACAGCTCTCCAACCCTTTACAAATGAGGGGAAGACCCCTATTTATAGTTTTCCAAAGCCCAAATGAATGGCAAAGATTGTTTTACATTGTGTGGCTCAGATTCAATTACATTAGGGCTTCACCTACCCCACAATATTCAGCAATTTAAAATACATCTTTTGTCTTTTCCCTATTCTGTCTTGTAGTGGCCAATCATTGTAGCAGTTTTGTCTTCTAGCTGATTTCCCTTTTACTGTAGTTGAAATTGACTGAAAGCTACCTTATCCCAATGGAATTTCAGCATTCCTCATTGGATCAAATGGTTCTATCGACAGACCCATCGTAGCCTTCTTGAAACCGGAAATGAGAGGCCAAAATGTTGTTTTAGGAATGTTGATTTGAAAATGACGAACAAAGCATGGAACTCTAGATGGTATCTCTCGGCTGTAAATTTAAAATTTGAAAGGTTAGGGGTGGATGAGATCTAATTTAACCATCTAGGTCAAAGTCCATTTTTGATTTGAAGGTGCGCTTGTACGTTCCGGAGACATGAGCCCAAAATGTTGTTCTGGAAATGCTGATTGAAACGGCCGACGGAGCACGGAACTCCCGATGGTATTTTCTAGCTACAATTTTTGAATTTCAAAGATCCAAGGAGGATAAAACCCCATTTTTGCATCTGGTTCAAAGTCCATTTTTTATTTGGAGGGGCACTTGTACGTTCCGGAGGCATGAGCCCGGAATGTTGTTCTGGAAATGAAGTTTGAAACGACCGACGAAGCATGGAACTCTGGATTCTATTTCCTGGCTGCAATTTTGGAATTTGAAAGTTCTAGGGAGGATAAGACCCCATTTTAGCATCTCGGTCGAAGTCCATTTTTTATTTGGAGGTGTGCTTGTACGTTCCGGAGACATGAGCCCAGAATGTTGTTCTTGAAATGCTGTTTGAAACGGTCGATGGAGCACAGAACTCTGGATAGGATTTCTTAGAGGTAATTTTGGAATTTGAAAGTTCTATGGAGGATAAGACCCCATTTTAGCATCTGGGTCGAAGTCCATTTTTGATTTGGAGGTGTGCTTGTACGTTCCAGAGACATGAGCCCGGAATGTTCTCGAAATGTTGTTTGAAACGGCCAATGGAGCACGGAACTCTAGATGGTATTTCCCAGTTGCAATTTTGGAATTTGAAAGTTCCAAGGAGGATAAGACCCCATTTTAGCATTTGGGTCAAAGTCTGTTTTTGATTTGGAGGTGCGCTTGTACATTCCGGAGACATGAGCCTGGAATATTGTTCTAGAAATGTTGTTTGAAACAGTCGATGGAGTACGAAACTCTGGATGGTATTTCTCGGCTGCAATTTTTGAATTTGAAAGTTTCGGGGAGGATAAGACCCCATTTTAGCATCTGGTTCGAAGTCCGTTTTTGATTTAGAGGTGTGCTTGTATGTTCCGGAGACATGAGCCCGAAATGCTGTTCTGGAAATGCTGTTTGAAATGGCCAACGAAGCACGGAACTCCAGATGGTATTTCCCAACTTCAATTTTGGAATTTTAAAGTTCCAGAGAGGATAATACCCCATTTTAGCATCTAGGTTGAAGTCATTTTTTTATTTGGAGGTGCGCTTGTACGTTCCGGAGACATGAGCCTGAAATGTTGTTCTTGAAATATTGTTTGAAACGGCCGACGGAGCATGGAACTCCAGATGGTATTTCCCGGGTGTAATTTTTGAATTTGAAAGTTCTAGGGAGGATAAGACCCCATTTTAGCATCTGGGTCAAAGTTCATTTTTGATTTGGAGGTGCGCTTCTACGTTCCAAAGACATGAGCCCGGAATGTTGTTCTGGAAATGCTGTTTGAAACGACCGACAGAGCACGGAACTCCGGATGGTATATCCCAGCTGAAATTTTGGAATTTTAAAGTTTCAAGGAGGAGAAGACCCTATTTTAGCATTTGGGTCGAAGTCCATTTTTGATTTGGAAGTGCGCTTGTATGTTCCGAAGACATGAGCCCGGAATGCTATTCTAGAAATGTTGTTTGAAACGGTTGACGGAGCACAGAACTCCGGATGGTATTTCCTGGCTGAAATTTTGGAATTCAAAAGTTTTAGGAAGGATAAGACCCCATTTTAGCATCTGGGTGGAAGTCCATTTTTGATTTGGAGTCCATTTCAGCCACCATTTAGGCGTTCGGGCTTCAGCTACAAGAAGGTCGTTTGGAACTGCGCAGGGAGGATAGTACTTCGAGAGTCGGGTTCTGGAGTCCGGGAAGATGGTCAGGCTTGGCCATTCAAAAAAGTGAAACTGGAATGGAAATCCAAGAGGGTAATTCCGGACGGTTAGGCCTAAAAGGTGCCATAGACATCAGAAAGCCTGACAGACAAGGGGAACCCGAAATAACTACGATTTAGAATTTTTCCAAGGGGCAAAATTTGGTCAACCTAAAATGTGACTTTTGAGAACATGTTGACCAACTAGGAAAGCAAAATGAGGGGCACGCAAAATGAGATGGGAGCAAAGAAGCCCGCTGAGAGCGAAAAAAGAGGGTCCCTGCCTACAGCAGGGCGTGTGTGCAAAATATGCACAACAAATGGCAACTCGCTGGGGGAAATGCTCTAGAGCATTTCGATGACAAACTGGAATCACGAACCCAGAATCTCTGGTTCTGACCTTCATGCTAGGGAAAACAAGCTAGATGCTCAACCAAAGGATCAAAACTATTAGTTGACCCAACCTTCAGTATGTTGAAAATCCAAGTGTGTGTAATTGCGTTAATTCCCATCCTTCAGTTGTTGCAAGAACCCAAGCTCCATCAAGTTAAGCTACGTAGTTTATTCTAACTCCAAAACATTTGAGACATTGCCTCGCTGCCAGTCAGGCATCCATAGCCCTGATGATGTTGTCGTTGTGATTCTCCCAAACATTGCTCTACTGCCGGCTAGGCGTCCATAGCCCCGATAGAGTTGCTCGTATACCCCTGAAAAGTTGAATTTCTCTTCTTTTGATTTTCAATATTTTGATTTCTTTCATTTGTTTCTTTTCTCTTTTAAGTTCTTTTATTCAACCTGCAAGCAATGAAGCTCGCACTTAGGGCTGATAATCACAGTGGCACTGGAGCAGAATTTTAGATTTTTCACTTAACTAGACTTCACAAAGGACCTATAGTGACCATCAGATTCTTAAAATTTATGAGAGATATAATATTATAGAATACTTGAGAATCAGACCAACCAACGACTTATCCACTTTGAATCAAACATCTAGATCACTTGATACTAACAGAAGATCCTCACCATCCACTCTGAAAACTTGATTAGAGTTTGACAAAGAAATACATAGAACAAACCCAGGCAAAAAGAATGGTTGATGTGCGCACATATGTGCCAAGCCAAAAGCAGGGGGACCCCAAGAAAAGTAACAGCAAAGCGAGAGAAAGCAAAATCAAACAAGAGAAAATGAAAAGCAAACACCAAAACAAACCAAAGCGAGACAACGAAAGAAAACAATGAAGAAACAGTGAAGAAACTACTCTAAAGCAAGAAACCTACAACAAACAAACTAACCTAAGGAAAGCAGGAAAGTGGATTATGTACAAATATATTTACAAAGAACTACGTTCAGGTAAGGCGAGTTGATGCTCATGCTCATTGGATTTTGTGGTGCGTGCACAAGAAAATGGGTAGTCGTTATAGTGCTCAACCATGCAGATTTATCCTTATGTTTAGAGAAAATAAATTCAATATTGCAGCATTCAAATTCAGTCACCCGGCTAGGGAAAATCAACAATTGAGGAGGCTCACTAAACCCATGGTTAATCCATAAACATGTTCATTTTTCCTCATTTCCATAATTAAAATGATAGGTGCAGCTATGAAAATTAACAGGAGAAAGGAAGGATAGAACCTGGGTGTCGTCACATGGAGGTGGCAACATTTGACAATCGAGAGTGAGCACCGCATCGTTAGTCTTTGCATCAGCAACCTCAGGTGGGTATAGTGGAAGGAGCAACACTTCAGGCATCAAGTCTGCATAAGGTAGGGAGAATGGGGCAAAAAACACTTCCTCCATGTCTTGTGTAGGATCAACAATCCCGCTTGGCAGTTCTTCAAAAATAAGTGCTTCTCCACATTGATCATCCACAAACTTGGGATCCACTTGATTGTTGTCTTGAAAAGGTAGTACGCTATCCCATCTCCTTTCCCAAGTGTCGAACCTATCTTCAAGATGCTCAATATCATGGGATGATGACATGTACAAATCTGTCATATTGCAGCCATCTAAATATGAAGGAGGATCAACAATGATCATGGCAGAAGGACTCCAAGTTGGATCTTGTAGTCGACCAGGTGCTTCATCTCTGTTGGAGGCTATCTCAGCACCCCCACCTTTGTCTTCTTCTCTTTTTTGTTCATACAACTCATCATGACATTCACTCATTTCCCCTTGCTCACTATTGCTATAAACGGAGAAGGAACCCCTCTCCTAATCCGAAAACTCTTGTGCATCACCATTTGGAGGCTCAAGGAGTATGCCCTCATCGCTACCATCTTCTGGGATGTGTTCTTCCTCAACATGAGCATACCTCCGTAGCACAACTCCCAATGGAAAGAAGTCATCAATTGATGGCACCTCATCAAGGGGGCCAAAATTTACTATGTTTTTCCCCCAAAGACTCACCATAAAGCCTATCGTCCATGGTGCACAAATGTTCTTCAAGAGGAAGAAATTCTTGATGACTGGTGGACAACATTCCAGTTTGATCTACTTAATCACTCGAAAGCTTGAGATTGTATTGTTGTCCTTCTTCTATTGATGTCCCAACATCCTCTTGAGGACTACCCCTAGCTAAGTCATTACTTGACTCAGGCTCTTGGTCCTCATGTTCCATTCTTGAAGCCACTGTAGGAAGTGGTGTGCTCGGCTGCCTTGCTTGTTCTCTAACTTGTTGGACAGCTTCTTGGCACAGTCAGCACGTGAACTTAGAGTGGGATGAATCATGAAGCCTGCACCAATTTAGTAGCAGCAATACCTCCAAATCCACCTGACATTTTAGGTCAGACCAATCCCTTACTAGCCTTGACACTAGCTCATTATATCTATCTTGTAGTTGTTCCCACTCCTCCAAATCTGCATTTTCAAATGCTTGGTCACTAAATTCCCGACTTTTACTTACATAAGGGTAGGGTGCTATATTGGTTGTCCTTACATTTTGCCCAGATATCCTTCAGACAAGTGGATTTTGATGAAGTTATGCATACAACTGATTTCAGTTCACAAAGAACGTCGAAGGATTCATAAACCCGGTTTTAAATTCCCAATGACAATCAGTAGATATACCATCAAAAGTGTGCAAAAGGCAAAATTTCTAGTTTGATTTCAGTTATGCCTTCATCATCATTTTCTGCTATCCCAAGGCTGTGAACTTCTTCCTCTTGCTGATTTTCAGCATCCTCATTGGCTGTCCCAGCATATACTGCTGTAAACCTCATTGATTCATCCTCAACTGCCAATGGCTCCTCTTCCTGAGTGGAGGACTGCCCCTTACTGGCGAAGGAGAGGCTTTCCAACTCCATTCTTAGTGAACCTTCACCAACGATTTTTGTTGTCTCCAGAAAATCAGCTTCTCCTTCTTGATTTTCAGCTTCAGTGTTTGTTGTCCCAGTACCAGTTTGTGACAGATTTCCTAGTTTATCTTGAAGGTGTTGTCCTCTAGATGTTGATAGCTTTTCTGCCTCATGGGATGACTCATTCTCCTTGACAGTTGGTTGCTCCAACTTGCTTAAATTGCCTTTGACTTGGGTGATGACGCTTGCACATGAAGGACAAATAAATTCTGAATGAGGTGCATTGTGAAATCTACACCAACTTGACATTAGTGCTTCCTCCAACAGTGGTCTATCTTTTCTAGCCAAACACTCTTGGATCAGCTCTTCAAATTCTTTGGCTGCCATGGTTGTCAATTCTTCCTCTAGGTCTACAAGGGCTAAAGGCTGATATATTTTCCAAAAGGGAATCTCTCCTAGCAAGACTCTTTCAATTCTACTCAAGAAGGTTAGACACTCTAGTTCATTATGCCTGCAAGTGAAATGGATCCTACACTTATCTACCAATGCAAATTGCTGCAATGGTCTCTTCAATCTCCTATTTAAATCTGCATGTAGCTGAGTGATGTTGATTTTAACATGCTGCTCCATGTCAACTTAACTGTTGTTTCCCTTCAAAATCTTCTGATTTTATGCTTCAGCATTAAAAGAGATCACTCTATCTCAGATTTCTTCTTTGAAAGTGCTCTTATCAACATCTAGCATTTAGCTTTTTAGCCTCAACATGTCAAGCCCTCCTTCTAGCACCAGTTCTGTTGATGGTGTTTTTATGCACTTCACAACATAGGTAATATGTAGGTGCATTACCTCTCTTGAAAGAAAATTTTCCATAATCAAATTGCAGAACACTATTCCAAGGTCTCTCGGATGTCAGGTTTTGACAATACTTGGAATATCTCACTTGATTTTCTGTGATTTGTTGGAATCACAAGGTCGACTTACAGATGAGTTACAAAGTGGGAAACTTGGATCTGTAAATGGAGTTCTTAAGATGGGAGAGTTGCTGAGTGTTTGTTGCAGGTTCAAACAACAGTCTGGAACTCCATTTTAACATCAGATTTAGCTTTACAATGTGCAATGAACCTTGCCTAAGGTTACTTATTAAAAAAAAGGAAAAAAGGGCAAGGAAGAGAGAAGGTTTCTGGATCTGAAACTACGAATGAATAATGATCATGGAGGCTGCTATAGTAGACAAACTCCCTAAACTAGGTTTTGCTTGGCCAAGAGGATCCTACAATTACACAGAACTAGTGCAATCTTCTAAGGATTGCAGATTTTCAGTTTGCATACACACATCATGAACATGCAAGTGAACTAAGTTGCAGCAATCAAATAAAGAAGCTCAGGCTAACTTTGCACAGCAACTTGTCATCAACAAGTGACAAAAGTATGGGTTGGAAATTCATCAAATACTAAAACAGATATCACCATTACCATTTCCATTCCAGAAACTAACAACTAAAACTAACTTGGAAGGTAGAACCATGCACACATAATGAGAAAACTCAAAAGTAACACCCATAGATCATGCAATGTTGCTTTCTATTGCTGCAGAATGCTTTTACAACTCTCCAACCCTTTACAAATGAGGGGAAGACCCCTATTTATAGTTTTCCAAAGCCCAAATGAATGGCAAGGATTTATTTACATTGTGTGGCTCAGATTCAATTACATTAAAGCTTCATCTACCCCATAGTATTCAGCAATTTAAAATACATCTTTTGTCATTTCCCTATTCTGTCTTGTAGTGGCCAGTCACTGAAGCAGTTTTGTCTTCTGGCTAATTTCCCTTTTACTGTAGCTGAAATTGACTGAAAGCTACCTTCTCCAAATGGAATTTCAACATTCCTCATTAGATCAAATGGTTCTATTGACGGACCCATAGTAGGCTTCTTGAAACCGGAAATGAGAGGCCGAAATGTTGTTTTAGGAATCCTTATTTGAAAACGGCAAAAAAAACATGGAACTCCGGATGGTACCTCCCGACTGAAAATTTGAAAATTCAGGGGAGGATAAGATCTAATTTTACCATCTGGGTCGAAATCTGTTTTTGACTTGGAGGTGCGCTTGTACATTCCGGAGGCATAAGCCCAGAATGTTGTTCTCGAAATGCTATTTGAAACGACTGACGAAGCATGGAACTCTGGATGGTATTTCTCAATGCAATTTTGAATTTAAAACCAAGAGGATAGACCATTTGCATCTACATTGAAGTCCATTTTTGATTTGGAGGTGCGCTTCACGTTCTATGAGACATGAGTCAGAATGCTCTGAAATGCTGTTGAAACGACCGATGGAGCACTCTGGATGGTATTTCCCAGCACAATTTTGGAATTTGAAAGTTCTAGAGAGGATAAGACCCCATTTTAGCATCTAATTCAAGTCCATTTTTGATTTGGAGGTGGCTTTTAATTCCTGATGATTCCTAATGTTGTTCTAGAAATGCTATTTAAATGGCCGACGAGCACAGAACTCCGGACGGTATTTCCCGGCTGCAATTTTGCAATTTGAAAGTTTCAAGGAGGATAATACCCCATTTTAGCATCTGGCAAGTCCGTTTTTGATTTGGAGGTGCGCTTGTACGTTCAAGAGACATGAGCCTGGAATGTTGTTTTGGAAATGCTGTTTGAAACGGCCGACAAGCACTAACTTCGGATGGTATTTCCCTATTGCAATTTTGGAATTTGAAAGTTCTATGAGGATAAGACCCCATTTTAGCATCTGTTGAAGTCCATTTTTATTTGGAGTTGCGCTTGTATGTTCCAGAGACATGAGCCCATGTTGTTCTAGAAATGTTGTTTGAAACCCGAAGTATGAAACTCTGGATGGTATTTCCTGTTGCAATTTTTGAATTTGAAAGTCCAAGGAAGATAAGACCCCATTTTAGCATCTGGCCAAAGTCCATTTTTTATTTAGAGGTGCACTTGTACGTTCCAGAGACATGAGCCAGGAATGTTGTTCTGGAAATGCTGTTTTAAACGGCCGACGAAGCACAGAACTTCGGATGGTATTTTTTGGTTGCAATTTTGGAATTTGAAAGTTCTATGGAGGATGAGACCCCATTTTAGCATTTGGGTCAAAGTTCATTTTTGATTTGGAGGTGCGCTTGTATGTTCCAGAGACATGAGCCCGAAATGATGTTATGGAAATGTTGTTTGAAATGGCCGACGGAGCATGGAGCTCTGGATGGTATTTCTCAGCTGTAATTTTGGAACTTGAAAGTTCTAGGGAGGATAAGACCCCATTTTAGCATCTGAGTCGAAGTCCATTTTTGATTTGGAGGTGCGCTTGTACATTCCAGAGACATGAGCCCAGAATGCTGTTATGGAAATGTTGTTTGAAATGGCCGACGGAGCACGAAACTCTGGATGGTATTTCCTGGCTGCAATTTTCAAATTTGAAAGTTTAAGGGAGGATAAGATCCCATTTTAGCATCTGGGTCGAAGTCCTTTTTTGATTTGGAGGTGCGCTTGTACGTTTCAAAGACATGAGCCCGGAATGTTGTTCTAGAAATGTTGTTTGAAACGGCCGACGAAGCACAAAACTCTAGATGGTATTTTCCAGCTGCAATTTTGGAATTTGAAAGTTCCAAGGAGGAGAAGACCCCATTTTAGCATCTGGTTCGAAGTCCATTTTTGATTTGGAGTCCATTTCAACCACCATTTAGGCGTTTGGGCTTCAGCTGCAAGAAGGTTGTTTGGAACGGTGTAGGGAGGACAGTACTTCGAGAGTCGAGTTCCAGAGTTCGGGAAGATGGTCAGGCTTGGCCATTCGAAATAGCGAAACTAGAATGGAAACCCAAGAGGGGAATTCTGGAGGGTCAAGCCTGAAAGGCACCACAGACATCAGAAAGGCTGACAGATAAGGGGAACCCGAAATGGCTAAGATTTAGCATTTTTCCAAGGGGAAAAATTTGGTCAACCTAAAATGTGACTTTTGAGAATGTGTTGACCAACTAGGACAGCAAAATGAGGGGCACATAAAATGAGACAGGAGCAAAGAAGCCCGCCGCAAGCGAAAAAAGAGGGTCCCTTCCTACGACGGGGCGTGTGTGCAAAATATGCACAACATATACCAGACCTCTTCTATCCATATTTGTGTTTATGTAGAATTTTGTAGTGTGACCATATTTGTTGCAATTAAAGAACACAATATTTCCTTATCCAGAACAATCATTCCATTGATTTCTTTTTTATCTACGTTGATTAGCAATATGCCCAAATCTTCCACAGGTATAACATTCAACATTCCTTATACTGATAGAGTAGTTTGACAAAATTTTGCATTCAATTAATTTATGACCAATTTTTTTGCAATTAAAACAATGACCAGAGAATGATGGATTACTTGATTTCATTTTACTTCTACACTGAGCAGCCATATGACCCAATTTATTGCAAGAAAAATAGTATCCATTAAAATTTTGAGCATTAGGTTGTCTTACCGAATACCTTCCACCTTTTTTCATCTGGTTATCTTGCCTAAAATTATTTTGTCCAGATCCGAAGCTTTCTCCTTTTCCATATCCAAGACCTCGCTTGTCATTTCCACTCTTTTGACTTTGAGTCGGGTCATCAATCTTTACTGAGCTAATCTTAAACTTCTCCTTGTATTCATTTGTTGTAGTTAGTTCATTCTTGAGAATAACAATATGTTTTTCAAGTTCTTCTTCATTGTTTTTGGATTGTTGCAGTTCACTCTCCAACTAAATGAATTCTTCATTTACTCTTCTACATTCATCATATTTTGTTTTTAAGGACTGAGCAAGGTTCTCCTCATTCTTCTTCCTTTTTTCAATCCCCTTAGTCAACTTCATCACCATATATTCCATCTCATGTTTTAGGGAAGCATTGTCTCTAGCAAGCTTTTTACATTCTTCAGTTATTTCCTTCAAGGTTTGACTTAGGTGAGCATCATCCATGTTTTCTCTCACTTTTTTCTTAATCTAATCACAAAGATCCTTCCTCTTTTCCCTGGATTTAACAATCTGATCCTTCAATGACTGAATGAATTTCTCAGCATCCCTAATATTTTCTTTCAATTCTAGGACTTCTTCTTTAGACTGATCAAGGTCATCAAGTGCCACCAAAATTTGTTGTTGAAGACTGCCAAAGTTCATTAATTTACAAGATCTACCTCAAGCTTCTAAAATTATTCTAAGGAACTAAGATCTGATACCAATTCTTGGACTCAAGGGAACACTGAGAGGGGGGTGAATCAGTGTTTTGTAAATCTAAACTTTATTAGTCTGATATTTAAACCATTTCAACATTAAACCAAAGGAAAGATGAAAACACACAAAGTAATCATCCACAACACTATAACACAAGGATTTTTATGTGGAAACCCTGTTAGGGGAAAAACCATAGTGGAGGTCAATCCAAGATTTGAGTACTCAAATATATTTTTTACAAAATGGGAATGCACTTACATTCAGGCTCACTACCTTACAAAATGTTAAGATTAAGACCATTTGAAGGTTGAATTGAATTAATAGCATCTACTTATGCCAATTTATAGTTCTGGTTAGGCTCATAGATCAGATTCCTGATCTTCTATCTGATTCTTCACTTCGGTCTGCTCTGCTTTGCTTTGTTTTGCAATTTGCATCATAAATCCATACATAGATAAATTCTCACCACTATGCTTCTGAATTTCACACCATACACTAACATACTTTTCATCTCACACATTTTCTTCTTCAAAATGATACAACTGATCTCATATATATATATGCTACCAAAGATTTGATCATCCACATATCAGCTTTAATAAAACATAAAATACTTTCCAACCATTGGCTAAATCCACAACTAATTTTTTATGTGTACCATCCATAGTCTTTCATAGCATAGTGAGGACCCAAATAAACATGTTCAAACACAAAAACATTTAACCAATTACTCCTTAAACATCCGCAACAACTATATCCACCAAGTCGGCCTTGTAGCATAGATAAACAAAAGATCAATGCATCCGATCTCCTAGATCGTACACCAGGAAATAAAAACCATGATAATTATTGGATAATATAGTATGAACATCAACATACCTTTTTCTTAGATCCACAACTAAAAATATTAGTCCGGTGAAGTACACAAATTGACATCTTTACCTTTAACTGGATACCTTGTTCTTCATTTTGTCTATCGGTATGAACAAATACTAAACTGTGGACGGGATCAATGACTTAGGTTGCCATCAATGACAAAACTAGAATCCATATGCCAATAGGCCCCTCAAGCACTGTGCTATTTTTTTTAATAAAATAGGACATGTTTTGGGCCCCCCCTTTTTGAGACCACTAATCTTCATTAATTTCAAAAATAATTGGTAGCTAAGAAACTAGACTCTTAGCACTTCGACTCTTGTTCTTATTGCATCTTGAAATTTTGAGTGTAACTATCTTCATTTTCTTGTGCAAATCATATTTTTCTGATTTCAAAAAAAAAGTGGCATCTTAAGAGCCTTTTTTGTGTGACAACTCCATGCACTTACCCATAGGTTCTAATACCAATTATTGTTAATTTCAATATTTATCCAAATATAACTTCAATGAATGAGATACAAGGCTTGGAAAACTGGAATATGATAATATGAAACTTATATGCACATATAAAATTTAGTTTCCTTACTATGGAACTATATCATGATTAGATCCATCTTCTTTATGATGCTAAACACACCCAACATAGATCATTCTTATTTACACCACCTTATGTTAACTTATAAAAATAATAAATAAATAATAACATCACTATAGATCTAGTATAAATGAGGAAAAATCATAAACATAAGAGCATCACATAACACAAGATTTACATGGAGAAACTCTTGCAAGAAAAAACTCTACCAAGAAGAGAGGTTAAGTATGCATTATAATAAAATAAATAAAATTACAATACATTCAATTCCATTCTCCTTTTTGCCTCCAATATGGCGGCACATGTTTACCTATGAAAAACCTCGTTATGCCTCAACATGTCCTTGTTCCTAATAATTTCTACATCCAAGGAGTTGGTTCTATAGACTTGTAAAGAGTTTTAAAGCACTAAACATGGAGCTCAAATATGGAACTTCATTCCAAATAGCCTCAACCCTTGGATTACCTCCTTAGGATGCAAAATGACACTGATTTTTGCTCCACTACATTCCCTCCAACTTGGGTGCCCAAACTTAGAAAATAAACATTATATTAAATACAATAAATGATGCAATACCAAGGGACACTTGTTTCCTCTTTCCAATAATCTACTTGGATAATACCAAGAGTCACTCATTTGTCTTTTTACTTATGTTTTTACCATCCCATTCTAGACATCCACATATGGGAAAATAATAATAAATATTTATTTCACAAGTCACCTTTACTACTGCTAGTGTAATCCATCACCCCTTATGAATGTAATACAAAAAAAGGTGCAAATAAATATTACAAAATATTTTCCCAATACACCCTAAGTTCCTAGGGACAATTTCCAAGGATGTTGGAACCATGCAATATGACATAGGATTTACAAGGTAGATGGCACCTTAATCCTAACATTCTCCCACTTGACATCATGTGTCGTAAATACACCCATAGGAATCACAAACAATGGAAAAATATCCCTTAGAAAATCATGTACCACTCAAATATTTATCATGCTCTCATGCTCCAACAAGATACCTACAAAAGAAAGAACAACAACCATCATCAAGAAAAAACTATTTTACATCCTCCAACATGCCACCTACGGAAGAAAAAGGAACATACCAAGATGAAACATATCTATTACCACTAAAACTTACACCAATATTTACATGAACACAAGTGTCAAATTCAAATGATAACAAAGGCTCTAAGTAGTTGCATTACTCATACCATCTGGAATAGCAACCACAAAAAAATAGAACTCATCCAAGATAACCATACCTCAAACCAAGGTATACAAATCACAGATAGAAATTTGTACCATCAATATACCAACCCAAAATCTGAAATCAAGTTTTTGTATATCCATCACCATATCTCAATACAATATACTAAAGTACAAATAACCAGAGAAAAGGCCAAAAAACTAAGTTTGCATATACACTAAAAAAACCTCACATATATAGACATTCCACATATGATTCATCCCATTGTAATCAAATGGGTGGTCAATCCACACAACTACATAACTCTTAGATCCTAATCAAATAAAACATGCAAACTCATCATCACATCAATAATCAAAAAAACAAGATATCAACAAGAATAACTTGGCATATATCAAAAAATATGCATTACACATGAGTAATGCCAAATCTAAAACTAGATCAAAGCATACCAAGCCTATCTATAGTACTTCACATAGAGGATGTGGCTAATTCCTCTATTACATAGTGTCAAGGAAACATACAATAACATGCAAATCTTTTAAATAAATCACTACAATACCTCCTTCACCATTTGTCTCCATATCTATTCCAATTTCTTCGCACTCAACCATGTGAATACAAAAATATAGGAAGAAGAACAAGACCAAAGAGAGCACCTACAAATGAAACCATATTTTTGTGCCACACTTACATGTGTCTACCTATCTAAAGTAAGATATCCTTAACCATTCCCATACTGAAATGATATCAACATATAACATTTAAGTAAAAATAAAAAATGACATAAATAGATGTAAACCTCTTATATCAAAGGTGGATCAAACCAGCCAATCATTCATCCAATTAAAGGAACATTCTCAAATCTAAAAACATTTATTTTACCTCTCCAGATAATTCCTTATAACTAGATCCATAGCTCAAGAAAAATATAAGAACAATATAAATCCATATAACCATGCATCTTCTTCTTAACAAGTCCTCAAAATTTCTATATTCAAGACTAACTCATATGAGAAGACAAGATAAAAAAAAAGTATGCATTTTATATTCAAGTGAGTAATACCTCTCAAATTATTCACCTATCAAGTAGACCAAGAGTAGGATACAAAATTTTCTTACACAAAACACTAAGGAATACGAGATTATAATAAAGTAAATTCTTCTCTTCATGTCCATAATGGATTCACAACCATAACTAGGTGTAGGCTCCTCAAACGTTTTGTTAAAATCCTCATCAAAGAGTAACTATCTCAACATATGATCTCCATAAAATAAGAGATCTCTTAGCCTCACCCAAGTCTCTTTCTAGTCTTCATGTGACCATCCACCAATCAATCCATGCCAACATAAAATGCAACCCTACAAAATCATGAAGCTCCAAGAAATGATTAATACTCAAAACCAAAGATATTAAACAATACCATTGTCAAATTTCCAACTATAGAATCAATAACATATCATGAAATCGTGATCTAACATCCCCTCCTCAGACATAACATGAAGATAACCATCCATCATCAAATGATGAATATATATCACTACCAAAGCTCCTACCAAACTATGTAACCAAGCTCTCCAATAATCATTATAGCTATCTCCTAACTAAAGATCCTCCATGGCCCCAATACAATCCAAGAACTCAACACCATGAGTTCCCAAAAGGTAAAGAAAAACCATGATCTCCAAACCAATAAGATACAATTACCACACATTATTTGTCAATAAAACCAAAAATGTCATTAGAATCTCACTATAATATGAAGGAAAAATACAAGAGCTACTTACGACACCAAAAGCTATTACAAAATACCATCCATCTTCTGATCAAATATTATCCATGGCTGGATACACACTGCAACAACTTAGAACCAAAATATTGAAACAAAGAGGATAGAACACACTATATAACTACATAAAGCTCCCACTAAAAGTAATATTAAGTTATACATGGCATAATGACCAATATCATTGCCAACACTCTAATAAAAGTGAATAGAGATCGCCATGCACCATAAAGAACTACTATAGATTCAAATGAACAACTATATCTAGTAGTCTCAATATCCATCTCTCATTACAATAAGCATACCAATGTAATAGTGGTAAACAATAATATGGCCTACCAAACAGAATCCACATCAGAAAAAATTATAATATCCACACATGCACAACACTTTAGAGGATAAATACATAATCAATGCTCCAATATCAAATAACTGAAAAAATAGGTTCAACCCTGAAATAACATGTAAAATAGAGATAATCGGGTACAACATATCAATTTCCAATACTCAAACACCAAGATCAATGATAGATCTTGTTTTCAAATAAACCCACATAAGAGAAACCATAGATCAATAAGAACCTTTCAAGAAGTTCTACAAACTTGTAATTTTCTTCATCTAGAACACCCTGTATATAGTATTATCACAAATCTACATACCATATATTTGACTTTATCATGTATTTTTTTTTAAAACATCTTAAATCTAAAATCCACTTCAATATCGAGACATTCACATCAAATATTTTATCTTAATAACCTAATAAGCATAGATCTACAAACTCGTAACTAAAAACAACTGAAAACTACAACCCAATAAGAAAATAAAGTTGTCCAGGAGATTATAAGATATGAAACACATCATCTTCACAACTTGTAAAGAGGTCAATTTTTTATATTCCAATGCTCTCATATAAACAAGGGCTAAAACCATGAATCCAACATAATCACTCCATTTTATAGTCCAAATAGTGGGTATTTCTCCATGTGACCTGGATGTTAAAACTATTAATCCAATATGAACACTCTCTCATTGTACATGAAAATAAGGTAGATTAAAAGAACCACCAAAAAGAGGATACTCACATATTGTGAAACAATAGATTGAAGTCACTAAAACATAACCAACTTCATGAAGATCCACAATCATGAGCTCCAAATGCCCAACATAGTCACATTGACAATATCCATGGCTTCCAATCTCATAGATCTGCAAGACAAATTTAACTCATATAACACTAATTTCATACCCACAAGCCTTCAACAACCTTCAATTCCTTTAAAAATATTCCCACAAGCTAGCCATGCGAGCAAATAAAAAAGGAAAGAATACCCATAACCTAGTTAACCTTCATCTTTGATACCAAATGATGGGAAATATATAGGTTCTAATACTAATTGTTGGGAAATCCAATCTCTATTCAAATATTACTTAAATGGATGAGATAAAATTCTTTGACTAATACAATATGAAAATATGAAACTTATATGTAAATTTGAAATTAGGTTGCCTTAATATAGAATTACCATGATTAGATCCATCTTCTTTATGATACTAAATATCACCCAACATATCATACTTATCAATACTACCTTATGTAAACTTATAATAGTAATATATAAATAATAAGATAACTCTAATATAGTATCAATGAGGAAACAATAAGTAACACAAGAGCATCACATAACACAGGATTTACGGGGAGAAACCCTTGCAGGAAAAAACCCCATCAGAAAGAGAGGTCAAGTATGCATTATCATCAAATAAATGAGATTGCAATACATTCACTTCTATTATCCTCTTTTCCTCCAACATGGTAGCACCTGTGTACTTGTGAAAAACCTCTTTGTGCCTCAACCTATCCTTATTCCTACAATGTAACTCTACATTCACCTATTCCTCATAATTTATGCATCTAAGGAGCTGATTTTATAGACTTGTGAAGAGTTATAATGAACCAAACATGGCACCCAAAGATGACCCTTCATTCCAAACATCCCCAACCCTTGGATTAGCTCCTTGGAATACAAAAGGTCACCAATTTCGGCTCCAACACTTTCTCTCCAACTTAGATGACCAAACATAGAAAATATACATTACATTATATGAGATAAATGATGGAATGCCAAGGGAAACTCATTGCCTCTTTCCAATAACCCACTTGGACAATACCAAAAGTTGCTTTTTTTTTCCTTTTCCTTATCTTTCTACCATCTCATTCGAGGAATCCACATGTGGGGAAAACAATATTAAATATATATGTCCACAAGTCACCTTTACTATTTCTAGTAGAACCCATCACCCCTTATGAATGTAATAAAAACAATGGTGAGAATAAATGTTACAAAATATTATCTCAATACACCCTAAGTGCCTAGGGACACTTTCAAATGATGTCGAAATCATGCCAAATTACATAGGATTTACAAGGTAGATGGCACCTTAATCTTAACAGGCTAGTTATTCTTAGGTTTGAACATCAACCATTAATCTTGGTGGGAGTGTTTCGGTCAATTTCTAGTGCACTTATTTTCTTACGCATAAAAACAATTGAATTCATATTTTCCAAATTTCATTGAAAAATAAAATTCATAGTGAAACATAGGGAAATATAGGTTCACCAAAATGAAATGGTAAGAAGGTGTATGACACACCTATCTTCCTTAGTTCATTAGGAAAAAGAGATCCCCTAGGGAAATATTGACTTTCAACCCTTAGGTGAATCAACCTTGATGGAGATCTTTTTGTTTTCCTTATGACTAGGGACAAGCTAAATCAAACTAAAATGCACCTTTGGGAGATAAGTGAAAAATTCCAAATGAATGCAATTATGCAATGTAAACTTGAATCATCAATATAAAACCTTGAACTATTAGAATCAACAAACTTCTAGTAGATCTAAGTAGGTTATGAATTTATGCACCTATCACCAAAATCTTCTATTGAGTGTCCTCCTAGGATAGATTCGCCCTTAGTCAAATGAGTCTTTGTAGAGCTCTTCTACTCAACTTTTAGGTTCCTCTGGAGATGGATTTGAGCTTTGTTTTCCATAGGTTTCACTATCATAAATTCAGAAATAAATTTGGGATCCGAGTTTCTATGTCTTGAAAATTTTGATGACAACTTTTAAGACTTTGCAAAATTGCACTTTTGATCAATCTTCAATCCTTCTTCACCTCTAAATCTGCACAAACAAAGAGAGGGAAAAATTGTTTGTTTTTGGTGAATAGGGGTTTTCCTTGGTCAAATCTCATTTTGGTAATTAAATCTTGATATGAAATATGAATGGAAGGAATGATGAAGTAACAATGCTATGTTGAAACTTACCAAACCCTTGAGTAGAAATCCTTAGAGGACTAAAATCTAACACATCTCTCCAATGTCTTGATCTTGCATGAATGGATTGATTGGATGCTTTATTTGATAGCTTGAACCATAGACTTGAATTCTTGAATTCTACATCACAATGCTAGCTCCAAAAGCATGCATGAATGCAAATAACTTTGATATGATGATATTGATCTTGAATGCTACTATAGATGACTGATAAATTTTCTCTTCAATGCTCTTGACAATAATATTTTCTCATATGAAATTTTCCCTCAAATATCGACAATTGCAATTTGAATTTGAATCATGAAAATTCTGCCAAAAACATATTAAAAATTGGGGTCCTAAACTTAAGGGGGGCCCAGTTTCCCTCGTCCAAATGGGTCCTAGGCCCCAAACCTACAACACAAATTCCAAGGCAATTTAATTAATGCTTACAATTGTTTAATACAAGTTTCCCTTTCGGAAAATGGGATTAATTAGGCTTTTAAATTCATACATGGGTCAATTAGAAGCTCAATTAAGTCCAATTTAATTAAGCAACCCAAAAATAGTGTGAAAATGTAAAGGTGTACATTTTTCTACAGTACATTTAGCTCCCACTTTAGTGAGAGCTTGATCTTGTGCTCAAAATCACATTAAAGTATAAAAATATACGTCAAGAGGGGTCCAAGTGCACAAATGTTGATAGGATAGGATGACAAAGATCAAGGAGGTGGCCAAGCCCCTAGGTTCTAAGATCCCATGGAAAAACAACATAAGTACAAAGTTACACACATGAATGAATGATATGAAGCATCAAGACAAGATATACAAACATAAAATGTCAAAATTAATCCAAAGAGAAAAGAAAGATGGAATAGCAAGTTGTGTTATGCTATGTCCATCAAATACACTCATAAGGTTGTAAAATCACTTATGAACAACATAGCTCCATAGGAAAGCAAGTTGTGTTATGCTCGGTGGCCATGAAAAATACGCTCGCAAGGGCTAGTGAAACTGAGTGTCCACAAGGTGAGCCCCCAAGATAAGTGGAAATGGGAAAGTCATGCCAAGTCTATAGGCTCCCATACATCAACCATACCAAAATTTACACTCCTTGATAACTTTGATAAGGTTCCACAACATGATCAATATGTTATGCTAATGTTGCACTAAATTAAACTAATATGAACAAAGTGAAGCAAGAAACTCACTTGAGGGGGTGAAAATAAATAATACTAACATGATAAATGCCAAAATGTCAAAAATGATAATGCCAATGTATGCCCCCACTTTAAAGAAATTTCTAAACACCATGTTGTGAGCAATTACTTTAAAGTATAAAATGATAAATTCTAATTAGTTAAAAGGAAATGAGAAGTTATTTGGAAATCCCTATGCCAAACATATGTTTCCAAATAAAGTAATGTCATGAAAATGGGTTTCCCCAAAACTACAATGTTAAAGATAATATATAACTTGAAAATTATGTCATATGTGAGCCAACTTAAGGCATGTTATCTACATCCCAAGCTTGCTCTTATATATACATTGAAGGTAGTCAACTAGCCAAAAGAGGTAATGATAAGTGCCATACTATGACAGGGATACCTAACCCCTTGCCCCCAAAATTTAGGACAAGGATGAGCCAAAATAAAGAATTATATGCTTCTCCTTGCAATATAAAATATAATTATGCAAAATGTTCAATACATGTGGTAGTGAGCATGTTACAATTCTACAACTATCACATGGAAAGGAGCATAAACTAATGTTATTGATTATAACGAGTAGACAAAGTATCAATTTGATGCATATCCAATGAGATATTCCCACACGTAGTGTCTATCAGCTCAAGATGCACCAAGGTTAAAGTTATCTTAAAAGAATCTTTTGTAATAGTGTTGATTTTTATTGAAGGCTTTTTTGATGATTTTTTAATCTTTGAAGGATAATAACCAATACCACTAGTTGTTTCTTATAAATTAGGGACATGAACTCCTTGTTCTCTAGCACCACATCCTTTTCTAGTACAAGTTGTTTCAAAATCTCATAACCTCTTCCATAAATATTTTCCATTTCTTTTAGATTTGGTGGTTTCTCATCATCACACTTTTCATATGTGGATGTGTAAATGTTGTTTTCCTCTTCTTTGCTAAAATTTGTGGACTTACATGCTTTTTATGACTCCACGTGTATGGATATTATGTTTTTTTCTTTCTCTTTTCTTGTTTTGTGTGTAATCTTGTATTCTCCCAAATATAGGTGTGAAATCCAATGAACCCCAATCATCATCCAATAGCTTTGTGACTTCTTCAATATTCTTATCTTTTTCTTCCTATTAAATGGGTTCTACTATTGAAGTTGGTATCAATGTTTTCAAAGGACTTTCCTTATCTTTCTTAGTGTCCAAACAACTTTATGGGTGAGGGTCAACCTTGATTTTTATAGACATTTCATTAAATGATGAAGAGTTGAAGGCACCACATTCATTGTATGAATCCAAGGTATACCTAAGAGAAGATTATATGAAATATTATCATGCATGACATGAATAGGATTTTGCAATGTAATTTTTTTCAAATTTCATAGGTAATGTTATCACATGAAGAAGTTTCTTTCCCACATTATCAAAACCACGAATAGATAAGGAATCATGTTCATTCTTAGTCTTATCCACTCCAATCATATCCAAGAGGTTCACACTACAAAATTTAAGAGTCAAACGATTTTCAATGAGAGTTATTTTTATTCCAAATTTTTTAATGACAATCATTACCATGAAGACTTAATTTTGTTTTTGTATTTCCATTAGAGGTAACTCATTTTGATGAAAGACAATTTCAATGTTAATTGAATTAATACCTTGAATTAGGGCCCATACATTGTTTGGTTATGCACTAGGAGGGATAACTACTTGTTGCAAAGAATTTTCAAGCATGTCATAGTAATTAATTGAAGCTTGAATCAAATCCCACAAGGATACCTTAGTAGTAGTGTTGAAAAGTTGTTCTACAAGATCATACTCCTTTCCATTATGCAAAAGGAAATGAGGAGCACTAGGAAAGATAGGTTGAGGAAGTGGTAATGAAGTAGGTATGGCTTGTGGTTTCCTATTGCTCCTTGTGTTTATGTATGAGAAATGGTATTATAACTTGGTTTCTATGAATGTTGTTACTAGTGAGTTACCTTGCAAAATTTAAGATAGCTCCTAGAGGTTTTGATTGGTGTTGTGGTGCTCCTATGATAAGAAGTGGCTTAGGAGATGACTTTGGAGGTCTAAAAATAAAATCAATCTTAGGATTTCCAATGGTTAGAGGACTCTTAAGTGGTCCAATTATTAGAGGACTCTTAGGGGGTCTAATAATCAAGGGAAATCTAATATTTAGAACCTCAATAGACTTATCCTTATTTTGATGATCTTTTAGCGAAGGGCAGTCTAATTTCACCTCATATTCATCTAAGAAATCCACATTACTATTCTTTGAAGGACATGTATCCATACTATTATCCTCTTGCACCATGATATCTTCCCTAGTAGGAGAGTTTTTAGGAGAGGAGCAAACTATATTTTTATTTAATGGTTGGATCTTCTAAAATAACTTCATCACAAGTAGGGGAGATATCAATGTTTGTATTTTCTTTCTTATCAATTATGGAATCCTCTTGTTCAATAATGTATTCCCAAGTAGGAGAAGAGAAACAAATAGTATTCTCATGGCTCTCAATTATGGGTTCCTCTAACACCAAAATATCTTCGTCACAAATATGAGAGATATTGGGAGAAGAACAAACTTGTTTGTTATGATTTTCCATGATTGTATTATCTTTCACTAAGTTAGTTTCACACATGGGAGAGGGATCAATTAAAAAAAGAAAAGAGGAGAAATGACTTCATATTCATATGCTTGTAACAACACTTTCTTAGAGTATTCAACAAGATCTAAAAATAGAACATGATGTATGATAAAAAGATACTTTTGTAATGGAAACATGATGTAATAATTTTTCTATAGATCTGAAATGCAATAAAAAAAAATTTAATTTTGCAATGCCTACACTAAATCAATGATAAGACCTAATGCATAAAATAGAAATTCCCAAAAATTGTCAAACTGAAATAGTGGTTTACCAATAGATCTGGGAAGTGTAGAGGACCATAATTTTTTTTAGAAAATATGGTTTTGATGGGCACTCAAGGACTCATTTTCCCAAGGTGAATAATTCTTTGTATAGGGTTTTTAAATATGAAAAATAAAAATTTTGAGTTGTTGTTTGTGTTCTCCAATTCAGGTTGCAAACTATGGTTTCAGTGACAAAATTTTCCAAATTTATGTTTCCTGATGCAAATAAAATTAGTGACAAATGATGAACAAACTGACACTTTTTGGAATGCAATTTTGACCAAATTTGTGAATGTAAATGACTAAAAACACACTAATATGCAAGTACTATGCAAAATTCATGTAATATGCATACATTTTTTTGGATGTCTCAAATTTTAAATGATGCAAAATGCAAATTTAAAATCCTAAATGAGATTAAAACTAATGCAATTTTAACAACTATAAATGAAATGTAAACTAATGCAATGGAATGCAAACTATTGCAAGTCCTAGATCTAAGGTTTAAATGGACTCCAATTTCATATTTTTTTATGTACTATGTCGAGTTTTCCAAAACGAAACATAGGGAAATATAGGTTCACCAAAATGAAATGGTAAAAGGGGGTATGATGCACCTATCTTCCTTAGTTTATTAGGAAAAAGAGATCCCCTAGGGTAAAATTTACTTTCAACCCTTAGGTGAGTCAACCTTCATGGAGCTCTTGTTGTTTTCCTTATGGCCAAGGATGGGGTAAATCAGCCTAAAAAGCACTTTTGGGAGATAAATGAAAAATATCAAATGAATGAAATTATGTAATGTAAAACTTGAACCATCAATTTAAAACCTTATGCTATCAAAATCAACAAGCTTCTGGAAAATATGGGAAGGGTGTGAATTATGCACCTATCACCAAAAGCCTCTACTGAGTGTCCTCCTGGGCTAGATTCATCCTAGGTTGAATGAGTCTTTGTAGGGCTTTTCTACTCAACTTTTAGGGTCCTCTGGAGATGGATTTGATCTTCTATTTGCCCCAATTTTCACTATCAAAAATTTGGAAATAAATTTGAGATCTGAGTTTTTGTGTCTTTACAACTTTGACAACTTTGTAAAATTACACTTTTGATCAATATTCAATTCTTCTTCACCTCTAAATCTGCACATACAAAGAGATGGAATTTTATTTTTTTTGGTGAATAGGGGTTTTCCTTGGTCAAACCCCATTTTGGTAATTAAACCTTGAAATGAAATGAAACATGAATGGAAGGAATGATGAATTAACAATGTTTTGTTGCAACTCACCAAAACCTTGAGTATAAATCCTTAGAGGACTGGATTCTAACACATCTCTCCAAGGTCCTAATTTTCATGTATGAATGTCTTGATTGAATGCTTTATTTGATAGCTTGAATATATGAATTGAATGCTTGAAATGTACATCACAATGTTAGCTCCAAAAGCATGCATGAATGTAAATAATTTTGATAGGATCTTGCTCTTGATTGCTACTATAGATGACTAATAAATCAAATCTTCAATGATCTTGACAATAATATTTTCTCATATGAATGTTTCCCTCTTGCTAGATGTTTTGAATTGATAAAAAGACCTTATATTTATAGGTAATTTTCTAATTTCCTTACAATTAAACATCAAAGGTTGACAATTTCAATTTGAATTTGAATCATAAATATTGCCAAAAACATATTAAAAATTGGGTTCCTAAACTTAAGGGGGACCCATTCGCCCTTGGGTGAATGGATCTAAGGCCTCAAACCTAGGACACACTAATTCCAAGATAATTTAATTAATTCTTGTAATTTCTTAATACAAGTTTCCCTTTTAAAAAATAGGATTAATTAGGATTTTAAATGCATAATTGGGTCAATTAGAGGCTTAATTAAGTCCAATTTAATTAAGAGACCCAAATACAGTGTGAAAATTTAAAGGTGTAAATTTTTCTATACTACACATAGTACATTAAAATATTTCCACCAATAAATTCATTATTTAGTCATTGGGGATGACCCCACACTCACCATCATCATTACAAATGAGGATGCCAAGTTTCCCAACTCTTACACTCTGGCTGCCAAGTCTCAACATAGTGTGTTAGTACAAATTTGGAAGGCTCTCTTTTTAAGAAACTACGAAACAATGATGTCTTGCTATGAAATGAGAAAGTGACATGTGGTGTCCAATCATTCAACTACCTACTCATCAAAAACCATGATGTCACCCAAAACCAATCCTTGTCATTGCCAACTATCACCACAATATGCTAGTCCATGTTTACCTTATGTATTTTCTAAGAAACCATGCTATACTAAGTAGTGTGCTACCAATAAAGTAAAATCACCTATAATTTGTGTGGGTCCATGTGTGCTTGGTATGTAGAAGTCACCCAAGGAAGAAACATGGCATAAAGAACACTAGCACAATTCTAGAAGGCATGGCTTTCATGAACTCATGCTAAGTGGGATAAGCATAGTTCAATAGAATAAGACAACTGGCATGGTAGTGGGCTCATAGGCACATATAATTAGGCTAAAAGGAAATAGTGCAATCCATGTATATTAGAATAATGTGCTAGAACAGTTCAGGAGTATTTGTGTACCATGAACTTGTGCTATGAAATATGGATACACTCTAATGAAAAGAAACCACGTGTGGGAACCACCATACAATAATAATAAGAGGAAGACTTATGCATAACTTATAATAATGGTATTAAATTGCTAGACCGATCATTATGATAAAGAGGTTGGTAGATGAATGACTCTAAAGACATAAGGTTGTAACTTAGGATCTCACAACAAGCTAGGCTAGTCAACGATAAGTTCAAACAACAAAGAATATGCTATACACCAATGATTTAGGGTCTTAGACCAAATAATAGATACTTATGGAAATGAATTAAAACCCTAAGAAACTACTAGTTTTAATATAGGCCATTTTTTTCCCTTTCTCAATGCAGTGCTTTGGTTGTGTCATATAAATATCTTCTTGGAAATTACTATGAAGGAATATTGTATTAATACCCATCTTCTCAACCTTAATATCATATGCTACAACAATATATAATAAAAATTTAATATTCATCAACTTTGCTACCAGAGAGAAAATATCACCATAATATATTACCTCAACCTATGAATATTAGCCTTTCACAACCAATCTTTCCTTGCACTTCTCAATGATGTCATTAGACCCTATTTTTCTTTTGAACACCCATTTTCATCTAATAGGATTTCATCCATTAGGAAGAGGTGCTAGGTACCATGTGTTATTTTTCTTCAAAGAATCCACCACCTCATCCATGGCCACCTTCTAGAACTCTACATATCCATACCCATAGCCTCCTTTATAGTCCTAGGCTTGTAAGTGTTAATAATCAAAGAAAAAATATATCTCCAATCATATGGAGTATACATTTATATTTTTATCTTTTTCAAGTGGACCTCCAAGTCATTATTTGAGGTGGATGTTATATCTCTTCTTTAGGACTATCTAATCTCTCCTACCCTTTAGGTCCTTTGTGGCATTTTAGTTCAAAATTCTTAGTCCTTGGGGTTAACTAAACCACATATTTCTTTCCATATTTCTCTAGTTGTGATAGGAAGAAGACTTAACTTCTCTAAATATAACACTTATAATATACAAAAAAAATCAACCATAGAGTCCCAAAGCTTGTATCCTTTTACATTAGCATCATAGATAATTAAGATACATTTTGCAACCTTGTTCTCTAATTTTGATTGGTTCTCCCTAATCACATATTCATATTCCTCACAACTAAAGATGAAAATATATCTCAACATATTTTTTCTTCCCAATTAGACCTTCATAGGTGTCTTGTCAGCAAAATTTGATGTAAGAGGCCTATTAACTAGGTAGAAAATTATGGAAACTAATTTTTCCAAAAAAAAATGTTTGAGCCTAGCCCCATGTAGCATACTTCTAGCCCTCTCCATTGACATCCTATTCATTTTTTACAACTCCATTTTATTGAGGGGTGTACAAAATTTTCTTAACTTTCTATCCCATAGTCCTTATAGAATTTATTTAAATCAAATCAAATAACTCACTGCTATTATCAATTGTCAAATTCATAATCTTCCTACTAGTATGATTTTCTACAAGATCCTTAAACTCTTTAAAATGACTTAAGACTTCTTATTTACTTCTAAGGAAATATACCCATATCCTTCTAGTATAATTATCAATTAAAGAAACATAATATATAGATTTCAAAATTGAAAGAATGTTAAAAGGACTAAATACATAAAAATATATTAAATCCAACACCCTAAAATATGTATGATAGCTAGAGTAAAATAAACATGATTTTATCTTCCATATACCCATTTTCATATAAATCAAATTCAAGATTACAATCATTTAACCTGTCAATATTTTTATTTTTTTTAAATTAGGCTCCTTAAACCCTTCTTGCCTATATGACATCCTTTTCTACAATAATTTTTTTCTGTACTAGCACCTTATTCTCCAAGACACGAGCACCCTTAGGTTCCCAAAAAGCATGACCATCAAAATTAGACATAATACACCTCTTTTTTTGTAATTCCACTATTGAAGGTAAAGATTCTATAGATATCTTAACTATGAGAGTTGAAGAACTATTTCACTAAATTTTACATGCATTTGGCTAGAACAAAGTGTGAATATAATCATCCCTAGCATGAACCATAGCTCCTCTAACCCTCTTGCACTCGCCACTCAATAAAAGAACCTAAATATCTACATCATTAAATTTACTTATAGAAAATTATTTTTGTGTAAAACCATGGATATGTTGTACACTATTTATTAGACACACAAGACAACTAAGAGGGGAGGTGAATCTGATGTATATTAAAAAATTTAAACACTTATTAACCTTTAAACTCTTATTAACTCTTCAAACCATTATTAAGCATCCGTAAAAAGTAAACATATGAAACATCAAGATAACAACAACATACACAAGAGAAAACTAGATTTATGTGGAAAACCCTAATCAAGAAAAATCCACAGTGAGGATTATCTCACATATATATGAATAGAAACATTAAATATAATAGGCTCACTTCCAGAAGGGCTCATTACTGAGGGCTTACTGCCTAAAGGACTCATTTTCTGAAAGAAGGAACATATATATGAATAGCAACACTAAATGTAATAGGCTCACTTTCAGAAGGGCTCATTACTGAGGGTTCACTGCCTAAAGGACTCATTGTCTGAAAGAAGCAATAATAGAATAATACTATTAAAAGGAGGTTCACTACCTGATAGCAACAAAAATATCCACCACAACAACTTTGTACCATCCACAACCTTTGTCTCACTACCTCCAACAACTTCAAGCAGATTGAAAATGTAGACACCTTTTACTCACTACATTTGGTAGCCTTGGGAATTTAATCTCACACTCAAATCACTACACTTGATCACATTCACAAAATCACACTCTTATACATATCAACACAAAATTCACCTTTCATATATACCATCTGTGACCTCAAATAACTTAGTTAGATTAACCTTAATGAAACATATACACCTCAAATGTGCAACCAACAAATAGGTCAGCACCAAACACTTTCATGATGGAAAGAAGTGAAGATAGACCACACCAAGGGTTAACCAGGACCCAAATTCACACCAACATGCATCACCACACTTCCACAATCAACACGATGCCGCCACAAATAGTGCTAGCATGCCAGGTTGGCCAAACTTGTACTAACACTATAAGAAACCACATAAAAACTTTTCCAAGTCCAAAGACACCACACAAACCATATATAAATACTCCAAAATATCCAATAATATTCCAATACCATCAGAATATCCAACACTACTGACAAAACCACTTGAAACTAAAGAACACTATCATTTTATGCAACCAGACACACTGCCATAGAACACAACTCACTAACTAACCTTGCAGAACAAGTGAACACCAAATACTCCAAGAAATTTAGGTACAAGAAATATAAGTCATTTCCCAAACATGCAAGACAAGAAACCTCAACATAGAGAAATATGGATCAATTCCATTTCTCCCAACCAACCTTCTTCATAGGAAACACACTATCAAACACAACTTCCACTACCACATGATCCATAAATTGAAAATATAGATATAACACCTCTAAATACCTTTAATAATCACATCCAAACTACATAATCATTTCTTAAACCATGAAGAAATGTGGAGCATGAAATAGAACACACCTTTTTCACCTTGTACACTTCTCTATTCAAACTTTCTCAAAGCACTTGGAAACCAAGTTTTCATGTTGCATTGGGACCGCCACAAACACCTCCTCAACACATCCACAAAATTTTCAAAACCTTCTCAACATGACCACACTAAAGTTTGGCATGAATAAAAACACTAATGACAACATAGTGCAACAATCAACAACTCCAATAATCTCCACATTAGGGGTTGACATCAATGAAAACACTAATTATAACACCAACAATCTCCCACAATTCTAACACTATTGATTTTATTTACTCGTCCATCAAGGAATTGGATTAGGAATCTACCATGGAAAACAATATTTAGATGAGAATCATCTCTAGCTACACCTTCTTGCCATCATAGTCATCATATTTTGTAAGCACCCCTTGATTTGAGGTCACATGGAGAGAGGCATCAGATTTTATTGATCACACACCTTCTAATATATGAGTAGGTAAGATAAAGATACAAGCATCATCCCTTATCTCAAAATCATTATCAAATTCTACCTTTTTCTTCTTCTCCTTTTCCTCCTTACATTATCTTCTTACATGTACAATTTTTACATAGTTTCCACATATTGTCTAGAGCTTACCAAGAGATTTGGATTTCCTATGGGATTTGGATCTATACTTATCTGTATTCATGTCTTTCTTAATTTTTATTTGGATGTACCATGAATCACTAGGGCCTCCTTAGCTAACTCAAATCTCTTTCTTCTCATTTATTTTAAAATCTAATATGTAACCAATTCATCCATCTTTAACTTAGTGGTAGTGCTCTCAATAGCAATGACAAGGTGGTCCCATGAATCTAGCAAAGAACACAATAGATTCATACATTAATCCTCCTCTATTTTCACTCCAATAGAGTGTAACTAGGTAACTATCATATTAAAGGTATTTGTATGTTTTGCCACAAACCCACTATCCTCTATCCTGAGGGTATACAACTTCTTTCTTAGGATTATATTATTCACTAGGGATTTAGCCTTATAACTTTCTCTAAGATTCATGAAATATTTATTATAGAAGTCTCTTCATTGTCATTCAACAATACTAAATTTCAGCCAAACTAAGTCTAATAAAACCCTTTTCTTTTATATCCCTCTTGTCTCAGTTTTCTCGTGATATAGTTATAGATTTGGATCTAGGTACTATAGTCCATATATCTTGATCTATAAGTACATCCTTCATCTTGATTTTTAACAAAGTTCAAATTTGGTGCTTAAGAGCTTTTTCATCTCTATCCTTTATTTTCTTTCCATCTCTTCCTACAATAAGATCAAAATCTTCTCTACACAAGCTCCCACTCAAATGAAGATTGGTACAAAAAATCCTCTACCCTAAACCTATAATGAGGTGAAAAGCTCTAATACTAAATGAAAGGAAGTATGGTACATGAAAATACTTCCTACATTAATACTCTAAGGAGATTGTTGTGCAAATTTTAGTATTTTAACCATTACATGAAAAAATATATTTAAATAGAAAATAAATAATCAATATCATAACACAAATGTGTGTGCAGAAAACCCTATTAGGATAAAAACCCCACATTCCAAAGCAATACAATGTATTATTCAGTAAATGATTATTATAATTCACTTGTAGAGAAATCCTTCATAGGAGTATGACCAACCAGAGATGCAAAGAATTCTTGCAACTTATGTATTATCTACAAAAATCTAAGTATAACCTTCATCTCAAGCATAGGTAGTAAATAGAATACAAAACTTGAAACCATCAATTGTGTTTCAAAACCCATGAGTTAAGAAACCATTTCCTATGTAAACTTTGAAGGTCATAACTTTTGATCGGAATGGTCGATTGGGCTTCTTTTTTAAAATTCAAGTACTCAAGGATATCTATGAAATGAGCACCCTTGTTGGTGGCTCCAAGCAACCAGAAAAATATTTTGGTCAAAAACTAAGCCTGTAGCGCAAAATTGATTATTTTTATTTTATTCTTAAAAATTACACATTTTTTAATGTTAAAATTATGAGAAAGGTTGAGACACATTTTCCAACAACCATAACCTTCATCCATCACTACTTAATTAGATAAATATTTATCTAATTAACTAGGGTAATGAACTTTCCTCTTCTCATTTAAAAATTAAATAATAAATCATTTCCATTTTACCACAAAACTCGCAAAAAATGGACTCTCCATCTTGATTATTCATTCATGTATTACACATGGTCTAATCTCCCTTGCACACTTATATTTTCCCCAAAGTTTCCACTTCCTTGTATCTCATTTCCACATGCAAAATGAAGTGGTCTTAGCCCTTCATCCACTTTATTTAATTCTATCCCTCCACTTTCATCCTTCTCATCCTTTCCTTATATGCAAATAAATCCTAGTCAACCAATCTAAATTATAATCTCAATAATCCATACTAGAAGTTGAAATGTATATAAACCCTCATCTTACAGACACTTTTCATATGTGGATGTGCTTCAAAGGTATTGGTATATGCTTCCAAATTGGGAATATCCTCACAAGAAACATAGATTCCATATACATCAATCATTTATCCACATCAAAGAGCTCATCCAAAAATTAATGTACAATGTTGGTTCTTATCATTACATTTTCATGTTGTTAATCTCGCATTTAATCTATTGTAGGTTTAATGTTATATTTATATTTAGAGTTATCTTGTATTCATATTTCTCCTCTAAATTTTGGTGTCCACAATTAGTTTTAATATTTGAAATTAATAATTATATAGAAAATAATCCTTAAAATTAAAATCACACAAAAATAATAAACAATATAATGACATATAAATGCTAACAACAAATGGAAATTATAAAGTAGCTTTCATGGAACGAAACCCAAAACTTTGATCTAAACATTAACATTTTATACTAACGAATTATTAATTTGCATCAAAGAGCTCATCTAACAATTATGAAGATATAATGGTAGTGTTTATGTTTACATTTTATTATTGTTAATGTCTTCTTTGATGTTTAGAATGGAAATTGTCTTACTTGATTTTTTTTTAATTTTGATGCTCACAACTAATTTTAATATTTAAAATTAATAATTATATAAAAAATATTTCTTAAAAATAAATCACATAAAAAATAAAAAATAATATAATGATATTTAAACACACACAACAAATAAAAATTATAAAATTACTTTTTAATTTATATTTTATGCATAAAAACCTAAATATATAACATTATAATGAAACGAAACCCAAACCTTAGATCTAAACATTAACATGTATATAAACAAAAAAATCATTAAAGCACCTATAAATATCATGGAATTCCATATTAACCCTAACAGTGTGTTACTTCCCTCCTAACTCACTCGAAATCAGAGTGAATTACAGTCATAATTTATAAATAGTGTGAATACAAAATGATCACAAAGTTCTTGTCGATGTTAAAGTAAATTACAATCATAATTTATAAATAGTGTGAATACAAAATGATCACAAAATTCTTGTTGAAATTGAATTCCATGTTAACCCTAAGAACGTGTTCCTTCCCTCCTAACTCCCTCGAAGTCAGAGTGAATTACAGATATAATTTGTGAGTAGTGTGAATACAAAATTATGGTCACAAAGTTCTAGTCGAAGTTAACGTGGAGCGCACCTTTCTCTGGGAAAGTCCGTATCGTTCTTTTGATTCTTCCTCCATTTTTCCAAATCAATCTTGAAGAAAGGTATATGGAAATCACCAATCACATTTAGATCATCATTGCGTGATAAGCGTTCATAAAATTTTGTCAACAATGTTTCCTAATGCATGAAGAATTTATGCCGGCGGCAGCTATTGGATAAGGACTCTAACGGCTTTATATTGTCTTTTAATAGTGCTGTCTCGAGAATTGAAATGGATTCCTTATCAAGCCACGTGAACAGCAAGGAACATTCCCTCAATGGAAGACGACAAAAATTCTTATCGTTGGCTAGTTCTCACTGGAAACCATTTTCTTTGTCGATTACATGGGCTTTGAAAGCACTATATATACCATTATCTTATGGTAATAATCTCCACTGAACTGCTTCTCTTGTTTCTTTGAATTGCAGTAGATATTATTGAGAAATTCATGATTGGGAGTGTTGCATGAAGAAGTAGAGTACTGTGCTACTCAGCCAAGAATGGCTTGCCTGCATGGTGATCTGAAATTTCGTGAATATAGTAATTCAGTAGTTGTAGGCAAGCGATTCTTGACTGTGTATCCAGTCTGCTTTTCATGCCACAACCTTATCATGGTAAATATATACGTTTAATACTTTCAATCTCTACATTGTATTGCTTTGTGCTATTTGTATTGTAATCTTGAAAGGAGGAATCAGATGAAAAATATAGTAGCGATCTTTATGTTGTATTTTCTCTTGTAATTATTTCCAGGAAATTGTAGAGGTTTAACATTCTAATCTTATACGTTAATAGCAATTTAACAAAGAAGTTATTGTTATTGAAACTATTTTCCTTATTTAATCCCTATATGAAGCTTCAGGAAACACTATTAATGGAAGAAGTTTCAGTCAGACACAAGGCTTGGATGCTGAATATCTACCATAGGTTCTACTTCATTTATATTTTTTCATGAATATTAGCACAATCATCTTCTTTTAATCTCTAGCTGGTTTGTAAATGTCCTTAAAGAAAAATTTACTTTTTCTGTCAAATTAAGAACCCACGTTGATAACTCCAAAAAGTAAATAATGGGTATATTATATTTTGTTTGGATCTTTAGATGCAAGACTATTGTTTAAGCTTTATCTTGTATATCCGTTTTGCCGACTCCAAGGTTTTAATCATGAAATCGCTATTGAATCTGTAAAGGTTCGTATGATAAACTCACAATTGCTCTTGTTTAAAGGATTACTCGTAGTATTGGTAGTCGAATAGTAACTCAATTCAGAAGCTAATGTTTGGGCAGGCGAGTAAGCTTCCCATTTAGAGATGGGATATAAAGTGAAAGCGAACATATATTGCCTGTGAAATGTTTCAGCGAAAGTATTATATAATCAGTATATAGTATTTTCACTCTGTTTATAATTTAGAAAGTGTCATTAATTTGAGCACCCTTCTCTTTATTTGAAAATACACTTGTAATATTTTGGCAAATAAAATATGATCAAAGCATTATTCGAGATGCAGAATCAATGACTACCTTAAAAATGATGAATATCAAGAATCCCCCATTAAAAGTTCTAAGCGTGTGTATATAGATGCAAGTGGAATAAATCTGATTAAATGAAAGGAGTGATTTCCTTATATGGTTAAGAAAATGCAAGATGATCCACCGATCACAGTGAAAAATTAAGCTAACGATGATAACCCTTGCCATATGGCAATACAGAATCATAAACTAAACTATTTAGGGCAACTCTTATCACGTGGGTAAATTAAAAAAAATTTATATAAAAGAGAGGAAGAGAAAATATAATGGTAGAGTAAAATAAAATTACTTGACTATTTTAGAAATAAAATGAGGAAGATGACA
>CM021100.1:466392228-466446328 GCA_007115665.2 Sequoiadendron giganteum
CTTATCAAAATATGCCATGGGCTAGTGATTTGGATTTTGGGCTCATAAATTCTTTGACCAATTTAATTTCATGTTTTCCAATGTTCAGATCACCACAAAAGATATAGTTCAAGATTTATTCCCGAAGCAAGATGTAAATATCTACCCCCAGTGTCTAGAAATGTTTGAAAGGCCATGGGTGGATGTTTGGATAGATGTATGGATGGATAGATATGGTGAGCATGCAAAGGATGCCAAGGATTATCTTGTGATAAGATTAAGTGTTTGAACAAAGGATTCTCATTTGGATAGTGCTTGATGGATTAGATAATGTTGGGTAGGATAGGATCAATGAAAATGACCCATGTCAAGATCTTTACCATAAGCAAGTGTAAAGTGTGCTCCAAAGTTTGTCAAGATCAAGATAATTTGGGAGATGGATGGAGATAGATGAAGATGGATTGGATAAATGGCTCATGGATGAATGATTTTTTTGGATAAGATGGATGGAACATTGGCTTTATTATGGATGTGATAAGATACTTTCACCGAATTGGCGCACGTAGATGTTCAATTCTACACATGACGCCTGTTTGCCAGGTTTTCATCATGGTACCTGTCCAAAGCACCACCGAAGTGGTTTTCACTGTACGATGATTTTTAGTTTTTACTATTTTCAATCATTTTTCTATTTTTATTTTTATTTTTATATTTTTGGATTTTTTTGGATTTTTTGCTGAAAGATTTAAGCTCAAGCTGAATCACTTGGTGGTCCTGATGTAGATGTCTCTGTCATAATGTGCCATGGATATCCTGCTTGAAGAAGTTGTTTTTCCAAGATACGTGCACTTGAATGAAACTTTTGAGATTCCTGATCTCCTTTGCTGATACTAGAGGGTGATCCCACAATAGTGGTTTACAATTTTTGGCCAAACTGGACACTGAAATTATTATTTTTTACTAAATCTTCATATTCATGCACCTATAGCTGCTAAGCCGTAAGGAATTTCAAGATGATGCAAACTAGAGTCTCATCACATTTTGTTTGTAGATTCTAAAAATATTTTTTCCAAAAAATTTGGAATCAGATTGCACTTTTTTTTCCATCTCCCACGAAAACTGGTTTTTTTCAAAAAATGACATTTTTAAAAAGTGACGCTCACCGTATACAACATAAATTGTTTTGTATGAAGGATAAAATTCTAATTTTTTTGAATTTAGATTTTTAACTATGATATCTAGCCCTTTCATTTGGTCTAATAGTTTTTTATAGAATAGTTTTTCCTTAATCAAGTTTCAAAGTCAAACCAATTGCAATTTAGACATAGGCGAACTGTATACAACATAACTTTTTTTTTATGTATCAAAATTCAAATTTATTTATTTTAATGGATCAAGGACATCAATACCCAGCCTGAACGTATTTTTCAAAATTTTATTTTGATAATTTGCTATTTTTCCAGATGTGTAGAACAAAGAGCTTGATTTTTAGTGAAAAACCTATGTTTAATAAAACTAAAAAAAAACATACATAATAAAACCAGAACATAATAAAATTATATTCCTTGGATAGCTCGTTATAAGGACTACCTGATTCTAGTTGGGTTTTTGAAGATTCCCCCATTTTCATCCTCAACCCAAGCTCTGAAGTGCCAAAATTTAGGTTTTTTTTTGTCTCGGATGGGGGATGAGGGACAAGGGGGGTTCGTACGAACCCATAGGGGTTCGGGCGAACCTCTAGTGGTTCGCTCGAACCAAGGTTCGAGTGAACCCTGGTTCGAGTGAACCCCTTCAAAGAGGTTCACTTGAACCCCTTTCCTATGCATTTTTTTATTTTTTTTGGCGGCCAAGATTCAAAGGGGTTCGCTCGAACCCTAGTTTGATCGAACCCCTTATTGATTCGGTCAAACCGGTAGGTTCGTATGAACCCCTAAAATCACATTTTTTTCCTTGGGGTCATTTTTTGTGAGTTTTCCTTCCTCACCTGAATTGTAAACCACTATTGTGGCTTCACCCTAGATTTAACTTTATCTCCATGTGTACATCATGATAGAGAGCCTTCTGAATCCTTATGATGAAGGGTTGTTTCCAACACATGGTCAATGTTAGAATTGGATATCATGTGTAGAGGCATGGATGGTATTATGTGTTTAGGAATAGGAGATGGATTGGTTGACAGTTTGGAACCTTTGACTCTCCAAACTTGGGAAGATGAGCAATGATGGGTGGATACGAAAGTCTGCATAGAATTAGGACCAACATCTTGATATACTTTGTATGTTGCTTGAGAAGCCTGTTTTTTCCTTTGTGGACATCTTTGATGGATACTTTTCCCTTTTTTATTTTGTCCCATAGTTTCTTTGACTAATGAAGTTTGATAAGGATAATTTTTCTTTGTAATTTTTAGTATCCATGTGTATTTGATTTTCCCATTATGCTTCTCAGCTTCTTTTTCTTTGATAATGTTCTTTGTGCTTAGATTCAAATCTTTCTTTTTATGTTGGTCCCAATTTGTGGATGGGGTGATGGGTGGACGAAGATTCATGACATGGTTGGTTGTAGTATTGGCATTAGTTTCACCATAAGGATTCTTTGTGGCCCCTATATTGACATTTTCTTGAGACAAAGTTGCCCCTAGTACTGAATAACCAAGACCTTGATGCTTAGGATTTCCAATAATCTTCACTGGTTCTAGGATACCCTATTCATGTAGGCCTAATCCTCTGCCTTGATAATTCATCTATCGAAACATTTTATTTGCAATAAGATATGATTTATCTTGGAAGCGAGGTGTTAATCCTTCTCTGCTTTGTTGTGGATCTTCAAAGGTGATAGCTTCTTCATTGATAAGATAGTTTTCCCTTAAAAAGGTAAGTGATCCAAGTTTATAAGTGATTGGATCCTCCATATGTGGGATGACTTCCTGATTGATATCTTTGGCTTCATCTTATGAAATATCATATTTTAATGCTTCTCCAAGAGGCATTGATGATCCACCATCCACATAAAAGTATTCCTCATGATTCATTCCACAAGATGTTTCAAATTTACCACTTCTGTAGGAGCCTTCTTCATGACCCATTTACGATATGTCTCTAGATTTCTCCATATCTTGACCATGTGTATAAATGTTAAGAGTAGGAAACTCTTGTTCCTTGGTAATGATATCAAGAGTATGAGACACTTGTTTTGAATGAAGATCATCTACGTGTCCATCTAAAGAAAGCATCTCACGAGTAGACGGAGGGGTATGTGCTATATGGATATGATCCTTATTTGCAACATCTTGTATAGATAGGAGAGTGTCCATTACCTCATTGTAGTATCTTGAAGATACGAATTCTTGATCTTGGTTGGAATTTCTTTCAACATGCTTTGGATCAAGTTCTTGACATGGGTCAATTTCAAAGGATGGATTGTCTACAAGGGATTCTTGTACATTGTTATTAGGAATGGGAAGTGGATCAATATCCTATTGATCTTTGAGGATTACTTCACTATCTGAAATCATGAGGTCGAGGGATGTCAGTATGTCTTGGGAAGGACCATTGCTAGACCTCGATGATAGATGTTGATCATGCTTTGGAATAAATTTTTGAGATATATCCTCTAACTCATTAGGTGATGTAGAGACATTGTCAACGTGATCATTGGTGAATGATTCTTGGATTGTGTCAATCAGATCAAATAATGTCAACACATCTTGAAATAGATCAGTAAAAAGTGGCTCTTGATGAACATTGATTTGATCATTGGATGGGGTAGACATATCTTCACAATGCTCATTGATGGATTGATTTTGATCATTATCCTCAGCAGTTATGGTGGAGATATCGTTAATGTTTCTTGAATTGGATCATTGTTGGGTATCGTTGGTGGGTTTTGATCATGATTGAAAAGTTACTCTTGATATATGTTGATTTGATTGTCGAAGGAGATGGAAACATCTTCAAGGTGCTCATTGATGGGTATTTGGGATTGATCTTGGAGATGTGATGACTGATCTTCGAGATGGAAACATCTTCAAGGTGCTCATTGATGGGTAGTTGGGATTGATCTTGGAGATGTGATGACTGATCTTCGAGATGGGGTGATTGGGTTTGTTGTTGATATTGTTTCCCAACCTCTTGACATTTGAGATATTGTTCTTGATGTGGTTGTGGACCCAACTCAATGCTTTGATGACATGGTTCAACCAATGGAATAGTGTATTTATTTTGGGGTGGAGATGTCTCTTGGTGATATGAATCAATGAGTTTCTTGAGTGTAGCAATTTTATTTCGCAAGATTTGATCTTGGCATTCTTGATATCGTTGATTTGGTTGTTGAGCAAGCACATTGGGAATGTGTACCAGTGGTGTTTGCATGGGATCATGGATGGATTGATTTTGAACAATGTTTTGATTTGGGATGATGCTGAGATTGGGAATTATAGGTTGAAATGGAACATTGTTCTAGTTTGGAAAAATATTGCTTTGATTTGGGTAACTTTGATTTTGCATGGTGCTACCTTGACTTGGGTCAATACATGGAGTTGTCAACATATTACCTAGATTTTGAAAATTGTTGGGATTTGCAAACAGATCCATCCTAAAGTTTACCAAGTATTGATTTGATATGTTTATGTTTGGTAAGCTTGGATTTGGTACAGTCACATTTGGCATGTACGGATTTGGTGGTATAATGTTGTTTGGAAGACTCATGCCTTGATTTTTTGGTTGATAGATTTGTAGGTTTGGACTTTGATTTAAATCTATCATAGGAAAAGGTGTTCCAAAATTTAGATCGAGAAAACTCACATTTGTTATATCATTGAGGTTTGTAGAAGATAATGATCCCATGTATGGATTGTATAAATTTGAGTTCTGACAATCCATTGGTATTGTAAGGCCTTGATAGTTTTGGTTGGCTTGGATTACTCATGATGTATGAGTCGAGTTTAAATTCCATGTTTTTCTTGTGTTTTGACCTTGTTGCAAAAGTGAGCCTCCATGGTTTTTAGGATGAATGATGAGATGGGAGATGAAAGGGTGAGTGATATGGGTGTTTGAACTTTTAGGAACTTTGGAGGAATACTAGACTTTAGGATTTTGGATTTTGATTTGGATTGGATTTGATTTGGATAATGGACGTATAAATCTCAAGATGTTGGGTGTTATCTTGGGGTAAAATTATCCACAAAGGTGATAATTTAACTAGATATGTGAGGAAGGATTCATCCACATATATTTAGCCAAACAAAGTGATTTTGATGTTGATTTGGAGGATTTCACCAAAATGCTAGTATGAATGATTTTTCCAATGGTTCAAAAGTTGTTTGTGAGATGGAGATGATAAATGTTTGGATGGATGAAGTGTTTGATTTGATCCTAGATAAACCTAAGAAGGAATTTTTTACTAGACCAATATATTGAAGAACATGTTTTTCCCTAAGAGTATTTCAAACCACAAGACTGATGTTTGTATGAAAAACCATATGACCAAAAGATACCAAGCACTGTGTGGGGTTCAATTGGAGTTAATCTCGATTAATGAATTGTTTTTACCACATCCACTTCTTGCTTAGTTTTTCAAACTGAATGTTTATGTCTCAATTCCTTTTCATCCTACAAAGTCTATTATGTGGAGATCAAGGATTCAAGGGCATAGTTTCCTAGGTTGACTTTAGAGAGAACAAATTGTGATTAAGTCCAAATACTTAGAAGCCTCTAAGGATGAAATCCTAAGGGACAAGTAGTAGCACTTGGATATTGTCAAAGGTATTTGCTTCCTTTAAAGGGTTTTAAATATGATGATTATGTTGAATGTTTGTTTTCCAGTGTTTTAGATCCAAGCAAAGTGTTTTGATTCCAAGAACATGCACAACCCTATGGATATTGAGATAATATTTATTGAATCTCCACTTAGATAAATTCAACTATGCAGCCTACTCTTAGCAGATGATTAGATGATTGGTCACACTGGCTCCCCTCAACGGCACACACTTCTTGGGTCAGCCAAGAATTAGTACCCATGAATCTCCCATGGTTTACTTCTCATCTCTACTAAAATTTGTAAGAATGTGGGTTGGCTTCAAAATGACTGTTCTTGCACCAACAAATAGTTAAGGATTTTGGTATTTCTAAAAAAGGGTTTTAATGCAGGAATTTCATTTGTGGGGGACCATCCATGTAGCAAGAGACCATTGTTACCCTTCTTGTTAGAATGATCCTCCTGATACTCGAACTTTCCTCGAGTACCCACACTTATATACTGGTTGGAAGTCGCTTGGTGTCTAGCGTGTTACTGGTTGGGTCGTTCCCTTGGGGTGAGTACTTTTTCCCACCAAGGTAGGCCCTCTAAAATAAACAAAAGTGAGCAAACATATATGTAGCTCGGTCTATCTTTGTTGAGAAACAAAGAGAGAACACACGCAATATGTTCCACTCACACTTGCAAGATTTGTTCAAATTTTAATCCCAAATGAAATGTGGGGGAAATCACTTACACAACTTAAGATCATAAAAATATTTTTGATTCTCAAGATTTATGTGAGGTGCGAGAGAAGCACATACATCTTTTAGATGATATTATTTTGGGTAAGTGATTACAAAACAAAGATGCACACGTTCATTTTAAATCCTCAAAGCAATGATTAGATTCTTTTTAGAGCACCAAAAGGAAAGATGACATTTGCTTTGTTCAATTGAACATTAACCTTAAACAAAATCTAGTAATTTTTCCTAAATTTCTTTTTAACCTTTTGTAGCAAAAATGAAAGCTTTTGTAGTGTTCCTTTTAGAGCCCAAAAGAAATTTAGTGTCTCCTAAAAGCATGAAGGTAATCAAATCCTTAGAAATGGATTATAAGTTATCCCTAAAGTGTTTAAAAACACTTGATACAATGACATGATAAAATAATAAAGAACCCTTGGCCTTCGTTTTCCTCCCTTCACTTTTGATCAAGAAATTTCCTTTTTTTGGTAGATTTCAACAATTGTCAGATTTTGCCATTTTTGGTAATTTCACATGCATAACTTTGAGTCTTTTTTTTTCCAAAAATTTTCTAAAACTAAGATAAGATTGATTTCCAACTAACATCCTAAATTCAAAACATGAGTTTCGAGTTATTAACAAAAATGACTTTAAAAAAACTAGAAAAAAACACTAAATTGTCATTTTGAGGGCCAAGATGAAAGTTTCAAGCCCCGAAAAAGTCTCATAATGGCCACCAACTAACTCAGGGTCGATTGGGAATCCACATGCCACCTCATAATGAAACCACCTATAAAATTTTAGCCCAAATGGACATCTGAGTCAAAAGTTATGACCTTTGAAAGTCCTTGCATCACAAAAATTGGTTAATATTGCAAAAACAAAGACTGAAAACCAGTTAGAGGTCCAAATAATCAAAATGGAAAAAAGAACATGTCAAAATAATTAAAATTCTGCATTTTACCCAACTTCAGCAACATAGTTCGCGGGTGTGGCGTTGTTTAGAAAGGTCAGTGATGCAATATAGCGGTGTTCATGACTGAGAGCAGTGCTTTGCAGTAAAACAAAGACTGTGATTGAAGCTCTGTTTGACCAGCAACGGAGTTTAGAATTTGGAAAGTTTGTGGGTTAGATTGAAATTTGAACTTTTTGGGTGGGAAGACTCCAGCATCAAACTTTGAGAATTACAGCAGTGCAATATAGCGCCGCTGGACTGATAGCGATGCAGTTTGGCGTCACTGGATTGATAGCAGCACAGTTTCCTGTAGACACAAAAAAATTCAAAAAAACCATGGATTTTTGGAAAAACATGATGAATTTCTCCATATTCGCCCTCCTTCTAGCGCCAAAATGTGAACCCCAATCCTAGACTTTCATAGACACAAGAAACAAGCACATAGTTAGATTCATATGCAAGTGAGAATCAAGATTCCCCATGAAATCCATTTACAATGCCCAAAATAGAAAGAAAATGAAGAACAAAACAAGAAAACAAATTAAATCCTATTTAAGCAATGCAAATCCTCAATCCCATGGGGGAATCGGTGCCAATTATGTGTAGAAATTGGCCATTTCCCAGCTCCTATGATGCAATTTTGATGAGTGATGCACTTTGATGAAGATTCAATTGAGCTCCATGATGAAAAACCTACATAATCCTAGCTAAGATCTTGATAAAATGGATGAAAATGGATATGCTTGAGGATGAAATTGAGTATAATAAGATTACTCAAATTATGGATGATCAAATGAGGAGAAAAACTTCTTAATTATAGATAAGAAGAATCGAAGATTGAAGGATTAGGATGAATATGGGACAAAAGACCAACCAATGAGAGAAGGCCACTTGTCCACATGTGATTGGAGGAGGAATGAGCATATTTTGATGAATGTGCACATAAATGCTATTAGATTCAAATTTGAAATTTGAAATTTGAAAGTTGGCAAGTTGGAGGGAGAGAAGAATGGAGTTAATGTCACTTGGCTCAAGGCCAAGTACATGCAAGAGGCATTAAATGCCTTGTTGGAAGTACCCATCCCTTTCGGAGGGATTTTTGAATTGGAAGAATATTCCACAAAAGATGCCCTTTTGAATGGAAATTGATGAATTAATAAATCAAATAAATTGATTTATTGTGCAAGTGGCAAAATCTAGAGAATTTAGGAGATTTGGATTAAATTAATCAAGGTTTGATAAATTTAATAGGAAATTAGATGATGTGACAAATTTGGTTCACATTTTAGGATTTATTTAAATCAAAGTTGAGAAGAAAATGATTTACACTTTAATTAAATAAAGATTTTGATTTATTTAACTAAAAAGGGATAATGTTAGATTAAATTAAATAAGGTTTAATTTTTTTAATTTAATAGGATGATTTTAGAGATTTTAATTAAATAAAATGACTTAATCAGATTTTAGAGACATAGGGTTAATTAAATTAAATTGATTAATTTAATCAAAAGGGAAGAATGACTTAATCAGATAAATAATGATTTATTCAATTAAGGGATGAAAAGTGATGACAAGCTGAGAAGGTGATTTAGAATGAAATGATGTTAATAATCAAGATCAAGTGTGTCGGTATATTTTCCATGTCTATAGTATGTATGTATGTATGTATATGTATGTATATATATATGTATGTATATATAGATATATATATGTATGTGTATATATATATATATGTATGTATGTATGTATGTATTTATATTTATGAATATATATGTATATATGTATGAATATATATTTATACATATGTGTATATGTATATATGTATACGTATATATATGTATATATGTATGTATGTATGTATATATGTTTATATATGTATATGTATACATATATACATACATACATACATATATAGGTATGTATGTATGTATGGATATGTATGTGTGTGTTTGTGTATGTATATATGTATATACATGTGTGTGTACACATGTCTATATAACACACACATCCATATATATATACATATATATATATATATATATCTAGAGAGAGAGAGACTTCTTTTAGTGAAGTTAAACTTTTTCTATCCAAATAACCATGCAAGACAATTAAAAATATGTATTTTATAAACATTCCTAGTTTGAGAATAAGAATAGTCATTATTTAACTACGGGATAAGATGAAATTAAATTTTTAGAGCAATTATTTAGTCATCTTTAATATGTAATTGTAGTGTCAAAAATTGCATACTCTTGCAATTTCACCTACACTTTTGTATCCACTTTAGTGTCCACTCCCTTAGTATTTGTGTAGGTTTGTCTTAGCCCTTGCATTAGCCTTTTTCCCCTCAGGATTCTCAAGACCCATTTTCAACAACTACATTTATGCATCATTTTTATGTTAACCATATGATTTTCCCATCTCCCACCATTTTTAGCATGATTTGTTTGGACACTAGCACATCGTGGGGAAGTTTTCACATCATAGGGGTGTTCACATGTCATAGGGGCATTCGCATGTCATAATGACATTCACACATCACGCTAATGTCTTGTGATAATTTAATGTTCAAAAAGTTATTACTAAGTGCTTTCCACTTCTCACACTACCTTGGTCAGTAGAAACAGATTAGGATGATTTTTAATGGCTCGACAACCTCTTTTTCTCTCCTATTCTCTCTTTTAAATCTATCGTTTCACTCCAAATGATTTCTCTAAAAGATATCTTTCTCTCTTGGTCTCTCTTTCAAAATATCTTTCTCTCAAGCTCTCACAATAGTCTTTACAACTCTCTTGGCTCTCACAGCCCTTTCTCTCTCTCTTTGGCTTCCTCAAGTCTTGCTAGTATTATTCATTTTTTTTTTTTGGAGCATCTTAGGATTTATCACATCCCTTATCTATACATTTATTATCTTATCTATTTATATTTTAATATGTCTATCTATTTGGCTATCTGTGGAGGTGGAACACCAAAGCGAGGGTTTGACTAAGGCAAGCCCCTAAACAGCCCCAATAATTTTCTTGTTCTTATGTGTATAGGTATTGAAGGTGTAGATTTATGGGGGAAACTTCATTCGTGAACCTATTGTGAGTGTCTCTTTTCTTCTTTTATGTTTTATCATTTTCTTTTCATTTCATTGAGTTCACATTTATTTTGTTATTTTCTATTATTCTATTATTTTAATGCTTTCTTGAGATTTTAGTCATTGAATAGTTAGTAGATTCTTTATGGTTTTCTAAGATAAACTCAATTTTCATATATACAAAAATAGAGTGTGCTACAGGGACATCCATGCACTGCACTATTTTCCTTGGATGAGATCTTTTTGGTTTGTCTAGAAGACCTCTGCAACCTACTCTTTCAGTTTCTATAACTCTCACCTTTTATTTCTACATAAAATATAAATAAACCTCCTCTTTATCTCATCATGTCCTCTAATCTTTGATCCTTGAAGTAGTTGAAGACCATTTTCTCCTTGAGACCTCATTGTCTTGAGGATGGAAAATATCCTCCTCTACATTTTGTTGAACCCGACATAAACACTAAAAAGAATGAACAAATCCAATATTTTCCTTTCTAAAAATAATTTTTCGAGGCACTACCCCAAACCCCATTCCATGCCATCCAAGTAGAAATAATATAGTAGCCTTCGGCTAACTTGTTTATGCATTATTTCTTATATTTATCTCATTACTTTAGAAATGAATTTACTATATTCCTTTATTAGTTCAATTTCTAGTTTTATTCAAAGTATTAATGATGTTCCATTCCATGCATGTGATGGTGACTTGGCTTTTCTCATGTCACTCAGTACCTTTGATGTAGGATCAGATTTTACCCTCCCAAATGGATAGGGAGAGTATAGTTGGAGAGGAGTATAGACATAGTTAAATAAATGGGTTAATGCCAATTAAGTTAAACACACACACTCATGTAGGATTTTGTATCAAATCTAGGTAAGTAACCCCGGTATTATCATTGAGTTTATCTTATGCCATTTCTAGTGTGGTTGAGTCATAAGGATGGGTTGAATTATATTTGGTCTTTGGACTAAAATTCACAATTAAAAAGGCGACATATTGTTTCATGATTGTCTTCATATTTTACATATTATCAATAAAGGTTAGTTTGATTATTATTTAAATAAATTTTAAAATATATATAAATATATATACATGAATAATCAAGAATATATATACATATATAGATATATACATTTGCATGTATATATATATATAATATATTATTGTTTGCATTAAAGCCAATGGCTTGCATTAAGGGAGGTCGTGGCTATTAAGTAGCATTTAGAATACCATGCAAAGCATGTAATAGGAATTAAATTAAATAAAACCATATAAATCTCACGTGGAGGCTAAAAGCCTCCATTGTGAACTATATTACTACCTTTTAAACATGATATCAATGCCTTTGATGAGGGCATAATGGAGGGTGTGCCAATAAGTTTCAATTTTACTATTATTAGAAGTGATTATTGAGATCAAGTTGCAAGTTTTCAGAGAGCATTATGATTATTATTTTTCATGCATTATCATTGACATGAGAGGAAAAGGAGAGGTGCAATCGTATGTTCTGGAGGAGAAGAGTTTTGTGATTTCAAAAGGTGAAGTTATACATTTTTTCCAAGCAGTTATTGAGGTTTCCCATCTTGAGAATTCAATTTATTGTTAGCTAATGAACTTATATTCTAAAGATATACAAGGAAGAGAAAAAATTTAGACCATAAGAAAGCTTTGGTTTCTTTGAGAAGCTGGAGTAGAGTTTTATAGTTGTGCATTATCCTCTAGAAGTGTAGAAGTACAGTATTATTATAGGCATGAACACAAAATATATTTTCATTCTTTATTTTGGTAATATGCAAATAAAGTTCCAAATTTAAGAAGTTAATATAAGTTAATATATTGGTTATTTTTGAAGTATTAGAGATAAAATAGTCCGATTTTATTGACATGTGTATGAAATTATTTAAATTCTCTTTTAATATTGTATAAGACAAAAAAGAAGAGGTCTATTACCCTATTGTGGTAAGTTCAACAAATTATTCTATTTACTCGGGAAAATAAATAAGTCTAGACTAGTATATATGTATATACATATGTGGAGATATATATAGATATATATGTATATATATAGAGTATGCAAAGAATATTCTCTAATATATTTATGAATTTGTATGATAAGCTTGAAGCCTATACTATTGAAACAAAGGAAAAATATGGTGGTGTGGAGAAAAGAGGTTCACCAAAATGAAATGATGACCTAGGACACCCTCACTTTTCCTAGTTTCATTAGAAAAAGAGATCTCCCAAGGATAGAATTGAATTTCAACCTTGAGGTGAGTCAACTCTATGGGGATGGCGATCTGATGTTTCCTAATGATAGAAATGATTGAAAAACACTTTTGGGAGATAAAAATAAAATACCAAATGAACTCAATTATATGATGTATAACTTGAAATGTAGAAATTATGGGTAGCACAAAAAGAAACACTAACTTGCAAACAGATCTGAGAAGGGTAGATTGATGTGAACCAGGCTCCAAAAGTGGGTTCTAAGTGTCCTGCAAGGACATATTCACCCTAGGGTGAATGGGTTTCTATACAGGGGTCAAAAATCTGATTTCATAGTCATCTAATCCTAGATCTTAGCTCCTAATTTCTCCAAATTCCACTATTGAAAATTCAGAAATAAATTCTATAGGTGAGTTTTTGTGGCTTGACAACTTTGACAACTTTTCAAAATTTCTCTTTTGATCCAATTTTAGTCCTTCACCTGCAAATCTTCACACATAAAGAGAGGGGGAAAAAAAAAAATTCTGGGTGAATAGGGGTTTTCCTTGGTCAAACCCAAGTTTGGTAATTCAACCTTGATAATGAAATAATGATAAAATGGAAATAATTTGATGAATGAACAATGCTATGTCACAACTCACCAAACCCTTAATGGTTGCCCTTAGAGGACTAAAGTCTAACACGTCTCTCTGAGGATTGGATCTACCATGAATTGGCTTGAATCATTGCTTGATTTGATGCTTGAATGCTTGAAACCTACAACACAATGTTATCTCCAAAACATAATATGAACACATATGAATCTTGACATGATGATATGATCTTGATTGTTGTTATAGATGCTTGATGGATCTACTCTTCAATTCTCCTGACAATAATCTTTTCTCTTAGGATTGATCTCTTAAAGTCTTAGAATATGAATTGATAAAATAACTATGTATTTATAGTTGTTTATCTAATTCTCCAAAAATTAGATTTCACAAGCCGACATTTGAAACTTGAATTTGAATCATTTAAATGCTGCCAAAAATATATTAAAAATGAGGTTCTTGGCACTTAAGGAGGACCCATTTTTCTTTGAGTGAATGGGTCCTGGTTCCTAAATCAAGGACATGCAATTTCCAATATGTTTTAATTACTGTTAGCATTTGTTTAATGGTGGTTTCCCTTTTGAAAAATAAAAATAATAAGGCTGAAGAATGCATAACTTATGTCATTAGAAACTTAATTAAGTCCAATTAATTAAGGGGATGCAAACATAGTGTAAAAATGTAAAGGAGTACATTTTTCTACACTACATTTGGCCCCCACTTTAGTGAGAGTATGAGCCCATGCTCAAATTCACACTAAAGTAGACAAATAAGTCAAGAGAGGTCTCACTGTATGACTATAAGAAAGATGAGATAACAAGGATCAAGGAGGATGATCCAACCCTGAAGACCAAAGATCTTATGGTAAACCAACAAAGGCACAAAGAGACATATGAATGTAGTAGTGACACAAGATACAACATCATACAATGTCAAAATCAATGCAAAGATAAAAAAGAAAAATGGATCAGGATTCAAATATTTTTCCAAATGATATGGATCAAGCCTAGGCTTTTTGTCCAACGATATGCTCACAAAGTCTAGTGAAGTCTGGTATACACTAGGTGAGCCTAAGGGAAATATGAGAAACACACAATGGTCTGGTGTAGTTTGATATACACTATATGTGTACCCATAACCATACCATTTAGGTATACTCCTTGATAAATTTTATAAGGTGCCACATATGACAATCACGAGGTTGGTAAGTTGTGTTATGGTTAGGAGCTTATGAAATAAAGGTGTCATAAATAAATTTGTGTTATGCTTGGTGGCCAAGATTTTTTTTATGATATTCAAAGGTTTTTTCTTAGTTCATAAAATTTCTTATTTTAGGGAACATCACGCTCGATATCACCATCAAGAGAGCACTAGTTGAGAAATAAAATATTTGCACCTTAGGGAATGCAAGCCATAGCATTACCACTAAGAGGAATGTCATATGCCAAGAAAGATCATGCTCTTGAAAGACATCAATCCCAATGTCACCAACAATAAGACACGTCACGTGAAATAAGAAGGCCACACTTTGAACAAGAGGTCTTGTCATCAAGAAAGTAATAAGCGGGAGGCATAATTCCCCCCACTTTAAAGAAATTTCTAAACACCATGTTGTGATTATAAAGTAGAAGATGATAAAATCTAATAGATGATAGAGACATGAGAGCTTAATTAAGTCCAATTAATTAAGGGGATACAAACATGGTGTAAAAATGTAAAGGAGTACATTTTTCTACACTACATTTGGCCCCCACTTTAGTGAGAGTATTATCCCATGCTCAAATTCACACTAAAGTAGACAAATAAGTCAAGAGAGGTATCATTGTATGACTGTAAGAAAGATGAGATAACAAGGATCAAGGAGGATGATCCAACCCCCAAGATCAAAGATCTTATGGTAAACCAAAAAAGGCACAAAAAGACATATGAATGTAGCAGTGACATAAGATACAACTTCATACAATGTCAAAATTGCAAAGATAAAAAAGAAAAATGGATCAAGATTCAACTTTTTTTCCAAATGATATGGATCAAGCCTAGTTTTTTTTTCCAACGATATGCTCACAAAGTCTAGTGAATTCCGATACACACTAGGTTAGCGTAAGGGAAATATGAGAAACACACAATGGTCTAGTTTAGTTCGATATACATTAGATGTGTACCCATAACCATACCAAAGGTATACTCCTTGATAACTTTCATAAGGTGCCACATATGAAAATCACGAGGTTGGTAAGTTGTGTTATGGTTGGGAACTTATGAAATAAAGGTGTCATAAATAAACTTTTGTTATGCTTGGTGGCCAAGATTTTTTTTATGATAGTCAGAGGGTTTTTTCTTAGTTCATGAAAGTTCTCATTTTAGGGAACATCACACTCAATTTCACCATAAAGAGAGCACTAGTTGAGAGATAAAAGATTTACACCATAGGGAATGCAATCCATAACATTACCAATTATAGGAATGTCATATGCCAAGAAAGGTCATGATCTTGAAAGACATCAATCCCAGTGTCACCAAAAAGAAGACACGTCACGTGAAATAAGAAGACCACGCTTTGAACAAGAGGTCATGTCATCAAGAAAGAAAGAAGCAGGAGGCATAATGCCCCCCACTTTAAATAAATTTCTAAACACCATGTTGTGATTAATTAATTTAAAGTAGAAGATGATAAAAGCTAATAGATGAAAGAGGCATGAGCGATTAATTAATTCCAATTAATTAAGGGGATGCAAACATAGTGTACAAATGTAAAGGAGTACATTTTTCTACACTACATTTGGCCCCCACTTTAGTGAGAGTATGAGCCCATGCTCCAATTCACACTAAAGTAGATAAATAAGTCAAGAGAGGTCTTATTGTACAACTGTAAGAAAGATGAGATAACAAGGATCAAGAGGATGATCCAACCCCCAAGATCAAAGATCTTATGGTAAACCAACAATGGCACAAAGAGACATATGAATGTAGCAGTGACACAAGATACAACATCATAAAATGTTAAAATTAATGCAAAGATAAAAAAATAAAAATGGATCAAGATTCGACTGTTTTTCCAAATGATATGGATCAAGCCTAGATTTTTTCTCCAACAATATTCTCACAAAGTCTAGTGAAGCCTGGTATACACTAGGTGAGCCTAAGGGAAATATGAGAAACACACAATGGTCTGGTGTAGTTCGATATACACTAGATGTGTACCCATAACCATACCAAAGCTATACTACTTGATAACTTTGATAAGGTACCACATATGACAATCACGAGGTTGGTAAGTTGTATTATGCTTAGGAACTTATGAAATAAAGGTGCCACAACTAAAGTTGTGTTATGCTTGGTGGCCAAGATTTTTAATGATAGTCAAAGGGTTTTTCCTTAGTTCATGAAATTTCTCATTTTAGGGAACATCACGCTCGATATCACCATCAAGAGAGTACTAGTTGAGAGATAAAATATTTGCACCTTAGGGAATGCAATCCATAGCATTACCACTAAGAGGAATGTCATATGCCAAGAAAGGTCATGCTCTTGAAAGACATCAATCCCAATGTAACCAACAAGAAGACACATCACATGAAATATGAAGACCACACTTTGAACAAGAGGTCATGTCATCAAGAAAGCAACAAGCGGGAGTCATAATTCCCCCCACTTTAAAGAAATTTCTCAACACCATGTTGTGATTAATTAATTTAAAGTAGAAGATGATAAAAGCTAATGGATGAAAGAGACATGAGAGCTTAATTAATTCCAAATAATTAAGGGGATGCAAACATAGTGTAAAAATATAAAGGAGTACATTTTTCTACACTACACTTGGCCCCCACTTTAGTGAGAGTATGAGCCCATGCTCAAATTCACACTAAAGTAGACAAATAAGTCAAGAGATGTCTCATTGTACGACTGTAAGAAAGATGAGATAACAAGGATCAAGGAGGATGATCCAACCCTGAAGATCAAAAATCTTATGGTAAACCAACAAAGGCACAAAGAGACATATGAATGTAGCAGTGACACAAGATACAACATCATACAATTTCAGAATTAAAGCCAAGATAAAAAGAAAAATGAATCAAGATTCGACTGTTTTTCCAAACGATATGGATCAAGCCTAGGTTTTTTTTCCAACAATATTCTCACAAAGTCTAGTGAAGTCTGGTATACACTAGGTGAGCCTAAGGGAAATATGAGAAACACACAATGGTCTGGTGTAGTCCGATATACACTAGATGTGTACCCATAACCATTAAAAAGGTATACTCCTTGATAACTTTGATAAGGTGCCACATATGACAATCACAAGGTTGGTAAGTTGTGTTATGCTTAGGAACTTATGAAATAAAGGTGCCACAAATAAACTTGTGTTATGCTTGGTGGCCAATATTTTTTTTATGATATTCAAAGGGTTTTTTCTTAGTTCGTGAAAGTTCTCATTTTAGGGAACATCATGCTCGATATCACCATCAAGAGAGCACTAGCTGAGAGATAAAATATTTGCACCTTAGGGAATGCAAGAAATAGCATTACCACTAAGAGGAATGTCATATGCCAAGAAAGGTCATGCTCTTGAAAGACATAAATCCCAATTTCACCAACAAGAAGACACGTCATGTGAAATAAGAAGACCACACTTTGAACAAGAGGTCATGTCATCAAGAAAGCAACAAGTGAGAGGCATAATGCCCCCCTCTTTAAAGAAATTTCTAAACACCATGTTGTGATTAATTAATTTAAAGTAGAAGATGATAAAAGCTAATAGATGAAAGAGACATGAGAGCTTAGTTAAGTCCAATTAATTAAGGCGATGCAAACATAGTGTAAAATTATAAAGGAGTACATTTTTCTACACTACATTTGGCCCCCACTTTAGTGAGAGTATGAGCCCATGATCAAATTCACACTAAAGTAGAAAAATAAGTCAAGAGAGGTCTCACTATACGACTGTAAGAACGATAAGATAACAAGGATCAAGGAGGATGATCCAACCCCCAAGATCAAAGATCTTATGGTAAACTGAAAAAGGCACAAAGGGACATATGAATGTAGCAGTGACACAAGATACAACATCATAAAATGTCAAAAGTAATGCAAAGATAAAAAAGAAAAATGGATTAGGATTCGACTGTTTTTCCACATGATATGGATCAAGCCTCTAGGTTTTTTGTCCAACGATATTCTCACAAAGTCTAGTGAAGTCCGATATACAATAGGTGAGCCTAAGGGAAATATGAGAAACACACAATGGTGTTGTGCAGTTCGATATACACTAGATGTGTACCCATAACCATACCAAAGGTATACTCCTTGATAACTTTGATAAGGTGCCACATATGACAATCACGAGGTTGGTAAGTTGTGTTATGCTTAGGAACTTATGAAATAAAGGTGCCACAAATAAACTTGTGTTATGCTTGGTGGCCAAGATATTTTTTATGATAGTCAAATGGTTTTTTCTTAGTTCATGAAATTTCTCATTTTAGGGAAAATCACGCTCGATATCACCATCAAGAGAGCACTAGTTGAGAGATAAAAGATTTTCACCTTAGGGAATGCAAGCCATAGCATTACCACTAAGAGGAATGTCATATTCAAAGATAGGTCATGCTCTTGAAAGACATCAATCCCAATGTCACCAACAAGAAGACACGCCAGGTGAAATAAGAAGACCACACTTTGAACAAGAGGTCATGTCATCAAGAAAGAAACAAGCGGGAGGCATAATGCCCCCCACTTTAAAGAAATTTCTAAACACCATGTTGTGATTAATTAATTTAAAGTAGCAAATGATAAAATATAATAGATGAAAGAGACATGAGAGCTTATTTGGAAAGCCCTATTCCATACATATGTTTCTATATGAAGCTGTGTCATTAAAAGGAGTTTGCCACCCATATGCAATCCTAATATAGCAAATAAGTGATCCACAGATTTGGGGTCAACGTATGTCTTTTCTACAGTGATATAACTGAGATTCAAATCATCATCATTCCCCAAATAACTCATGGAACAACAAGCACAAAGGAAGAATGACACATACAAAGAAAAGGCAAAGGAGAATCCTTTTGGGTTAGCATGGAAGAGGAGTGGAAGTTGAAGAAAGAAGTTTTTATCATTGATTTCAAAGGTTGTTTACAAAGTTAGAGGATTTAAGATGGGGATACTAGTAGACAAGTGTTGGATTTACAGACATGTTTTTCTCTATTGTAAACTTGTTATCTTCTTATATTCTAAGAGAAAGAAATAATAGCTGCTAAATGAAAGTATCATATTAATAGTCTTGAGCTAATAACTTGTAATTAAGTTCATGCTAGAGATTGCTAAGTATATTAAAAGAAATAGCTTATTATAATTGCCTAAGATAATGAGAAAACATACAGTCTAGAAATAAGAGACCTTATGATAGAAAATTATTATTATTATCTCTGAAAATAAGAATAAAAAGACACTTTTACGTAATCCTTTATACAGTCTATTATAAATGAATTCATAATGGAGAATATAGCCCAAATGCTAAAGAAATGGCAAGATTGATTGTGTATTTCATTAAAGAGTTAAATAAGATTAAATAGGGCATGATGTGGATTTGTATAGGAGCGAATTTGCACCCCTTAGGAAAATTCCCCTATTACCCTCCTTCACTTTAGAAAACCAAATCCGAAGGCTAAATTCCACATAAGCCTATTGCCTTCATTCCACTTGGTAATTTTTTTGTGTGTCGGCAAAGGAATAACTGTCGACGACTCCCTTTCGACACCCAGACGTTTACGTGGCGCCCTCACGTCATTAATAGATTATTATGGCTAGAGCCTATAGAGGCATTACACTTCCCATTGAAATTTGATTTGTAACGCCCTCTTCAACCGATCGACTGAAATGTGGTCATTTTCTTCACTCTTTCCTTCAAATTCACTCACCTTCATCTATTTTCATCTCTAGACATCTCTTCATCATCTTAGACACACTCTTCTTCTATGATTTCTTCATAAACTCTGAGGATCTCTTCTACAACTTCTATGGAGACTCCAAGACTTTGATTCATCTCTCTTAGATCTTCACAAGCTCTAACCATTCACTCTATCACTCTCAAGAAACACTTTACGCTCCATAGTAGCAACATCAACACTCTATCAACTCACTAGAGCAAGTGTGGAACAAACACCATTGCAGCAGAGGCTTGATTTCCTCTCATTTTCTCCCCCATTAGCCTTGAGCTCACTTGGTGGAGGTGGTAAGCTTTCCACTCCTCTCCTCTATTATTTGGTTGCGTAGCATAACACTATTTTGTAGTGCTTTTGTGTTCTTTCTTTCACTTATTGCTTTATCATACTTTTCTCTCTATCTAGCTAGTTGTCTATGGAGGTGGGAACACCAAAATGGGGGTTTGACTGAGGCAAACTCCTATACAACCCCAAAAATTTCTCTCTCTTGTGTGTAGGTATTGAAGATATTCTCATGCTAGAGGCTCCATCACTTGTGCGATTGTATGCAGTCCCTTTCCCTTATTCTCCTTGTCTTTTTCATTTCTATTTCAATCTATTTCAGCTTTATCACATTCTAGAAGTTCTTAGTAATCAGAGTAGTAGTCACTTTAGCTATTTTCTGAGATAAACTTGCTTTCTAGTCCATACGAGATGCCAGCATGCCACATTGTCATCTATATTCTGCACTGACATCCTTTGGCCAAGAGCTTATCAGTTTGTCCATAGAATATTTGTGACCTAATCTTTCTGGTTCTAGAACTCTCATCATTGTTCTTTGAGGTAGTCAAGGTTAGTTTGCCCCATGAGGCTCTCTAAGTGAAGATAACTCATGAGCAGCGAATCCCCCTTCTCTACATTTTGGTGAACCTGGCGTGAACTAAAAAAGTAGGAATTTATTTACCCCTACTTTGTGGGGTCATAACTTTTGACTTGGCACTCGAAATTTAAAAACGTTTGCACCATTGGAAAGGTCTCCTAGAGAGATAGTGTAGTCCCTAAAATACTAGTGTCTTCGGCAATCAAATTTTAGGGACCAACATATGTTCCAACCTCAAATTCTGCCTTAGAGACCTTCGAAAATGTAAATTACTAGAACATAGAAAATACTAAAAAAATCGTAATGAATTTAATATCTTATTTTATTAGCTCAGTATCTAATTTGTTCAAAATATTAATGATGTTCCATTTCATGCATGTGATAGTGACTTGGCTTTTCCCAAGTCACTTTGTACCTTTGATCCTTCTCATGAGAGTTCTCTTGCTTTGGAGGGTATCTTGTTGCAAGAAGATGAAATCATGGATACCTTTCTTAACATTACTCTACCTTCTCTTCATTCTGATGCACTCTCCTCTAGAGATGATGCATTTATGAATGAATAATCTCATATTCATTCCAATGCACTCTCCTTTAGAGATGATGCATTTGTGAATGATGAATCTCCTACTCATTCCAATGCACTCTCTTCTAGGGGCGTTGCAATTGTGAATGAAAAATTTCTTATCTATTCTAATGCACTCTCCTCTAGAGGTGATGCATTAGTGCATGATTAATCTCCTTCCACATTTGATCCTATTTGGATCGATTTTGAGAATATGTCTTCAAATAATCATTCTACTAGTTGTGATGGTTTTGTAAATGTAATATATGTCTTCGCTGCCCCTCAAAGGCCTAAGAGACCAGTCATCTACATGACTCCAACTAGTGCTTCTCCTAAAAGGGTTTGTTCTATTGATGGTGTTCCATTTGATAGTGATTCCCTTGATATTTCTAAGGCTCCCTCTTATAGAGCAGTAGCCCGTACCTATGAGAATAGAATGAATAAACAACCAAACCTTCTTCAATCTCCTCAACCCATGACTAAACCACCTAGTGATTATGATCCTATCGAGAAACTCAGTGTTACTCCGGCTAAGATCTCACTGTGGGACCTGCTTCAATCTGCTCCATTTTATCAAGGTATTCTTTAGGACGCCTTAGAAAAGATCCTCTTGCCTTCTTCCGCTAGGTCGACAAATTTTGATGCATTGGTAGCTCATATTCGTGCAGATTCACTGAATATTATGTTCTATCCATAGGAACTCTCGCCTCTGGAAGTATAGAAGCAAGTGAACCCTTTAATGATTATAGTTAACATTGGTTCGGCCCTCAACGTATGTAGCATTGATCTATTGCCTAAGATTAATATTGATCCATCTTCTCTCAATGCTTCTTCCATTGACATTCATGGGTTCAATAATGTTGGGAGACAATCTCTAGGTACAATAGTATTACCTCTGCAGCTTGGATTCATTACTATACCCACCCTTTAATACGTTATGTTAGAAAAATTACCTTATAACCCTCTTGGTAGATAGTGGATTCATGTTATGGGTGTAGTCTTGTTTACCTTGCATAAATCTATTTTCATTTGCAATAATCGAGTAGTCACAGTTAAGGCTAACCCTAATGCTATGCACTTGTGTGAGATGGTAGTTGTTGGACAAGCTTTTATTGCGTCTACTCTTATTCCTTAAGTGTCTTCCAATGTGTCGATATTTACTCTAGTATTACCTACTACAAAGGTTTCTCTTTAGATGAATGTCTCTGAAGAAGATACTTCTAAAGCAAGAAATCTTAAGTTTGCTCCTACCTCTTCTCAAAAGAATGCATATCTTGGTGATGATTGGGGTTATTTTGAATTTATAGAACCCTATGTTGGGGAATGTAAAGTTGACCCAATCCACTCAAACCTTCCGATAACATCACCCACACCCACTATCAAAGATGGTTATTCTTTTGTATCACGTGATAATGTGAATGCAAATTGTAATGTTCTTAGCATTGATTCTCCTTCTGAGGAAGATGATTATTCCTTTGCTAAAGAAGATAATGTTGGAAGTCCTATTAAAGAAGATGATGGTGATCCTATAGAAGAGTATGTTCCCTCTTTCTGGAATAATACTCTATATATATATCCCCCCTCTTCTCAATATTTTCAAACACGTTATGGCCTTGTCTTTAAGCTTATATATAAACATGGCTATGGGCGTAAAGGTTGCGGGTGTAATGAACAAGGAATTCAGGTCCCTGTAGAATTTTTGCCTCATAAGCACGATCTGGGGCTTGGCTTCTCAAATGAACAATCTAAGGAGAAACCACAATTGAATGTTGATGTGATGTCCACTCAACCTCATTCTCATGGATTGATCTATTCTCCTTTGTCTTCAGTCTTTTTGTCTTCTTTTTCTTGTGAGAATTTAAACCTTTCTTCACAAGAGAAAGGGTTTCTTCCTACTCCTTATCCTTTATTTGAGAAGGGGCATATTTTTTTGTAGCTTCTTAAATCCCGCTTGATTACTCTTCCTCCTCTTACATGCAAGAAATCTCATAAACATGAAAAATAAAAACATTCTTTCTATGCATACCATTGAGTATCTGGCCATTCCACTAGTGAATGTAAGGCCTTGAAGGACAAAATACAATAGCTTCGTGATTTAGGCACTTGCTAATGCACATGCCTCTTCTTTAAATGACAAGTGATATCAAGATTTTCATCTATCATGTTCTAAGTATCTTTCATGGTTATCCTCCCATGTATGTTGGGGGAAGTGATGACTTGTTCTGGAGATGTGTGTCCTTAAGGACCCCCTCTCTTCTCTCTATCTTTTGAATGTAGTGTCTCTTGAGACGACCCTCTTCCTTTTGAAGGGTTCCTAAGGGATCCCTTTGAAATTTTCTATCTCAAATGAATTCATTGGTGTCTAGCTTGGGGACAACCTCACTAGACCTATTTCATGTCGCTATGTCTAGCTTGGGGGCAGCCTGACTAGACCTATCTTTTTTGTGACTATCTTTCAATGTAGCTTGCAGCAGCCATAGGCTTCTCTGATTTGTCTTGCTCTGTGGGACCAAGAACCTATAGAGATCCTTTACATCCTATATTTTCTGATACGGGTTTTCCTCCTCGAGTAGGGATTGCTTTTATCACTTTTACTCCATGATACAGGTTTTCCTCCTCAAGTGGGGATTGATTTTATCACTTTTACTCTATGATATGATTTTTCCTCCTCAAGAAGGGATTGATTTTATCACTTTTACTCTATGATATGGATTTTCCTCCTTGAGTGGGGATTGCTTTTATTAGTTTTACTCTATGATACGGGCTTTCCTCCTTGAGCGAGGATTGATTTTATCACTCTTGCATTCATTTCTATCCTTTCTCAATTGTATATACCAGATCGAAGATCAGCATCTTCTTCATCCTGAGTATATGCTCTTTCTTCGGCTTCATAGTTTTGTGGAACTACGAATTCCTCTTTTGATCATGCACTCTTGGGTTCGCTAGATTGCAATCTACTTCCTCAACAGTTCAAGTATACATTTATAACCCTACTACTTCTTTGATCTAATTTAATACCAAAGCACTCACCAGTATTCGTGCTCGCTAAAGTGGGTTCAAAATGTATAGGAGAAAATTTGCACCCCTTAGTTAAATTCCTCTATTACCCTCCTTCACTTTAGAAAACAAAATCCGAGGCCTAAATTCCACATAAGCCTATTGCCTTCATTCCACTTGGTGTCTATTTTATGTGTCGGCAAAGGAATAATTGTCAAGGATGTTCATGTGGCACACAGATGTCTGCATGGCGCGCTTACGTCCCTAAAAAATTCCTACGACTGGAGCCTGTAGAGGAATTACACTTCCCATTGGAAGTTGATTTGTAATGCCCTCTTCAGTCGAATGACACGAATGTGGTCATTTTCTTCACTCTTTCCTTCAAATTCACTCACCTTCATCTATTTCCATCTCTATACATCTCTTCACCATCTCGAACACACTCTTCTTCTACGATCTCCTCACAAACTCTGAGGATCTCTTCTACAGCTTCTACAGAGACTCTAATCCTTCGATTCATCTCACTTGTCTCTTCACAAGCTCTAACCATTCATTCTATCACTCTCAAGTAACACTTTATGCTCCATAGCAGCAACATCAACACTCTATCAACTCAGTAGAGAAAGTGCAAAACAAACACCATTGCAGTAGAGGCTTGAGTTCCTCCCATTTTCTCCCCCATTAGCCTTGAGCACTCTTGCTGGAGGTGGTAACCTTTCCACTCCTCTCCTCTATTATTTGGTTGAGTATCATAACACTATTTTGTAGTGCTTTTGTGTTCTTTCTTTCACTTCTTTCTTTACCATACTTTTCTCTCTATCTAGTTGGTTGTCCATGGAGGTGTGAACACCAAAACGGGGGTTCAACTGAGGCAAACCCCTATACAACCCCAAAAATTTCTCTCTTGTGTGCAGGTATTGAATACATTCTCATGTTGGAGGCTTCATCACTTTCATGGTTGTATGAATTACCTTTCCCTTCTTATCTTTTTCGTTTCTATTTCAATCTATTTCAACTTTATCACATTCTAGAAGTTCTCAACAATCAGAGTAGAAGTAGCCACTTTAGCTATTTTCTAAGATAAAATTGTTGTCTAGTCTGTATGAGACACTAGCATGCCTCAGGGATGCCAGCACATCACGTTTTCGTCTGTATTTTGTGCTTACGTCCTTTGGTCAAGAGCTTGTTAGTTTGTCCAAAGAATCTATATGACTTACTCTTTCTGGTTCTAAAACTTTCTTCGTTGTTCTTTGAGGTAGTTTACGCCAGTTTTCCCCATGAGGCTCTCTGAGTGAAGAGAACTTGTGAGTAGAAAATCCCCCTTCTCTATAGGATTGTTTAATGAATAATTGGGGTTGAGCATGATATCCAGTTGCTCAAAATCTCAATGATATTACACATCATTTACCCCATTATTTTTTATGATATTTTTTGAAGCCAACCTTATGATTATTTTATGAAAGTCTTACTCATGAGTAAGAGGAAGTAATGGGTGATCCCACAATGTTGGTTTACAATTTCTAGGAGATTCTGATTTTTGTTAAAATTACATAATTTTAGAAAATATAATGATTTAAGCCTTTAAAAGTTCCATTTGAAGGATTCTAATTGGAGATGGTTTAATCAAACCACCTTAGATCAAACCCCCTTGGATAGAATCCTGCTAGTTTTAAACCATACCTATAACGGAGTCTCCTTTACACCTATCAAAATGCTAATAAAAAACCACTTTTGATTTACCTTTTCGGGTATCAAATGAATTCATTTAAAATTTAATTTTTGTATGTATGTAGTCCTTATTATAAGCTTCCCAAAAATTATAATTTTAAATAAATTTAATGTTATTATTATATTTATTTTTTATTTCTTGTGAATGTAGGTTTTTCACCCAAAATCAAGCTCTTTGTTCTACATATGTGGAAAAATGGAAGATTATCAAAAAATATTGAAAAATATGTGTGCACCAACTATAGAAGTCCTTGATCCAACAAAAAAAAAAAGAATCTTGATAGATACAAAAAAAATTGTGTTATACGGTCTACCTATGTCTGAATTGTAATTGGTTTGACTTTGAAACTTGATTAAGGAAAAAATATTCAATAAAACACTATGAAACAAATTGGAAACACTAGATATCATAGTTACAAATCTAAATTCGAAAAAAAATAGAATTTTATCCTTAATGGAAAAAAATTTATGTGTTATACAGTGAGCATCACTCCTTCAAAATGGTGTTTATTGAAAAAAACTAGTTTTTGAAGGAGATGGAAAAAGAAGTGCAATCTGATTCCAAAAATTTTGAAAAAAATATATTTAGAATCTATAGACAAAATGTCATGAATCACTATTTTGCATCGTCTTCAAATTCCTCATGGGTCAACCACTATAAGTGTCTGAAAGTGAAGATTTAGTTAGAAAAAATTAGTTCAATGTCCAGTTTGGCCAAAAATTATAAACCAGTATTATGGGATCACCTTAATCCTCTTGTTAGCTCACACAATGTTATTACCATGAATGTATGACATGATTTCAATGATTTTTGAATGACCATAGGTATGTCAAGATGGTGGCATAAGAGTTATTATTATCTGTCTAAATAACCTAAGAATAGGTGAATAGAAAGCCTTAGGGGTTTGATAGGGCTTGAATTAGATGCAGTAGCCTAGACCCCATATGTTACAAGAACATAACAGGGGAATTAATTATCAATGATGATTATATCAATTCAGTTATTATTAACATTTTATTGGGTATGCTTAATTATTATAACCTTATGATAGTAGAACTAGTTGGTCTACAGTTATTTTATCCTTAGTAAACAAGACTACAAGGTTTTACATGAAAGACTAGAACCTAAAGGAAGTTATATTATCAATAGATATCTAACCATTTTTTAGGGGATTTTGTTTATGCAATCCTTATACTATGTTATGACTAGGAATGTCAAGATGTTGTCATTATGAGTCAGTAATTGCTAAAATTGTATATCTCAAGAGTATTTTATCTTAAGGAATTTGATAAGACTCGAACAAGTGGTTGTAGCCAAGACCTAGGTAGTTACATGAAATTAAATTGGGTGTTCGAGTCAAAAATTACTAACAACTCAGATGAGTTAATACTAAGTGATTCCTCACATTCTAAGAAAGAATTCTATAGTGGAACTAAACACTGGACATCTAAGATTATAATGTGAAGAAAGAATCTTTAGTTCAAGAATAATATTTATTATTTATATATGATGAACATTTTGTCAATATTATTTGTTGTGACCAAGAGAGTCTAGTCAGAGACCTTGGGTCATCAATATCAACTACTTATTTTTAGAATGGGAGAGCAGATACTCTCATGGTTAATACAAAGGACTAGAATAAAAGGTATTTTCTAAGTCCCAAGAAGTTACAGGAACGTAACTTGGGTATTCTAGGTCAGTAAAGTATAACTAGTCAAGTTGTTTATCAACTTAGCAAGTAAGAACTAGAACATATGGTGGTATCTAAGGCCCAAGTTGTTATGTGGTTTTAACATGGGTGTTCTAAAGTCAAGAAGATTTAACCAACCTAGATGAATTATGAATTAACAAAGAATAGTTCTATGCTCAAGATTGATAGGTGTCAAGGGGCAATACTATACTTAGGATGGACAATAGTCAAGGAGCACTATTATGCTCAAGATTGACAAGTGTCGAGGGGTATGACTTAAATAAATACATCACTATAGATGAAACTTTGTATGAAATGTTAACCAGTGACATGTAATAGTAAGTTTGTATTATTATAAGGTTAGATTAGGTTCTCCAAGTCAAGTAGGGTGGGTGAACATACAACTTATCTCCAAGTAAGTAGCAATTGTATTTATTTACAAATAAATTTTTTCCACAGTGATAGTATTTGTCTGTGCATGCACTTGTTAGCTCACTGTGCTCTAGATACTTAACGCAATCAGATTTGTGTTTCATAGTTTGAAGGTCTACATAGTTGATAGATAGTATTGGTTAAGTAGGGCACAATGAAAAATATTAGATGGTTATTATTAGGGCTTCTTATTCATTCCCTTCATTGAAGGGTAGGGCCACTTCCAGTTAGGAAGGTGTGTAGGGGACCGCTTAATTTCATGGTTGGATGTAAAGCACTTGGGTGATGATCTCCCTCTTGTAAATAAATTGCCAAGTCTTGGGAGACAAAAATAAAGTATCCAGATATGGATCTCCAACCTTGTTCCTTAAATTTTTATGTTAAATATATTTGAAATTGTTCATGTGGTAAATGTTCAAAAGAAAAGAAGTTTATACTTTCTAGTTTGAAAAATTGAAATGAAATTATTATTATTTTCTCATGTTATAAGTTATGTAAATGTAGTTCTTTCATTAATTGAAGAAAAAATTTGTCCTATTTTTTAGGAATAAGTAATTTTTACTTTATGGTTAAAATTCTATGTAAATTCCTTGTTATATGGTTATGGTTGTTACATGTGGTATCAAAGCTACCAAGTTCCACATTTTGGTCCTATGCGCTCACTACGTAGCTTTAACTACCAACATTAAAATAATTAATCTTTTGATATCCATATGTCAGAGTGGCAAGGATGAAAATGACTTTCAGTAAGTCTGTACCTGGCAACGAGAGGTATCTTAAAACCAAGAAAAAGTGTGAGGCTCTAATTGACACTATAAAATGAAATAATTATAATGATAAGATATGGTTTCAAGATAACAAAACCATTAATGATGTTGCAAATTATAATAAACAAGAAAATAAGTGGAAGGAAGTGGGAACCTAGGTCATAGACCATAAGCTAAGTCAAAATTGGCTCCATGGGTGTCTTAGTGGCATTTAGTGTAGTTCAATATGAACCAACCCATGCATGTGTTTAAACAAAAGAGAGTACCTCCTAGATCCTAACGCATTTTATAGGAATGGAAATATGCCCTTGATTAAGAGTTTCATGTGTGGGGAATGAACACTCCTTATTGAGATGCTTGCTCTGTGAGAATTTTGATTGGATTTCTACATGTGATTGTATAATCCCTCATTAAGTGGAACCTAGGTGATTCCCTACTTGTCTATGATTAGAGATGGTGGATGACATAGTGAACCTTGAGTATGTACTCTTGCATTATAATATGGGCAATCATTATGTGGTATATGAGTTAGTGTGGTTTCCATCAGGCATGGTTGAAGGAAACAGATGGACTATGTATGTATTGTGCTTGAGCATTATCCCCCTAATATACTTTGGAAAGGGTACCCCTAAGGGGTCGTGTAGCCATCACTCCCTCCAGTTTGGTTAATAATAGTCACAAAATTCATGTATTCATATAGCCATAGTTTGAAGCTTTATTTTGGTTATTGATAAATTCTTCCATTGTTAATTGTAGATTAGTGTTAATTTATAAATCTTCCTCATGAACGTTGTAACACCCCGTCACACTAACTCCAAAGGACAACACAACATCTAACATTTATAGCACAATATTTTTTAAAGTAATCTAATATGAAATGTGAATTAACATACAAATCTAATGATGAAACTATCAAGTCCTTTGAGGTAACATGACTGCATTACTTACAAACATACCAAACACGATCCCAATCCCATAACGATGGTAATCTACTCACAAGTATACATTTTATAAAACCATAATATAGAATCAATAAACAACGTACACACATCCATAACATTACATAACATCCATTAGTGATCATAAGATGATGCCAAGGTTACATTCATTACAGTTATTATATGAATATACATCATTCCAAGATTACATAATTACCCATATTTCCACAGATACAACACTGAATAAGAGCATTACACTTATTACAATTTTACATCAAGATTCCCTTATAACAATGGGAAGGATTCAATAATTACATAATGTAATACAGCTGAAAAGAATACAATACATAGCATCAAAAACTACCTCCAACTCTGGAAGCTCAGGAACCACTACAACCGGTACAACTCCTTTCATCACGGACTTCAACTGGGAACCCAATGGAGTACATAGCACGTTCCACCAGACCATGTGCACCCTAAGCCCCCTCCCCCCCCCCCCATGCTAGGAGATGACAATAAGGACCCACAACATAAAACAATCAAGCAGACAAGGCTAACAAGACTCCACAAGAAATGCAACAATAATTATAAAGAAATAATTGCTTTTAGAGGTACAAGAACAACAAGGGGAAAACCAACAAAGCATACAAGGTTGCTAAAGGGAAGAGTGTCATTGCATAAGCTCGATATGGGTTACCTAATCCAGATCTTCCTATGCTATCGGCCCCCATCCTGGTTAAACCTTGACAACCTCAACCGATCCTCGACCCCCATTATAACTCATACGGGATCAAGATACCTTTCAAGAGGACAAGGCAAATGATTTTTATCATTCCAGGCCTTCCCATGCATCTCAAGACTAAAATAGCACTTGATCCATGAGTGAGGCTACATTATCTGGATTAATGTGAGATACTACCCAAACCCCCTAATTAATTATCAATGTTTTCACTGGATTAAGAAACTTCCAATGAGTTACCCTGGCACCACTTTTGGGTCCAAGCCCCCATTGAAAGCCACTCCCCCTACTAGCAACAAGAGACTCACAGTCACTAACTAGGTAATCCAACTTGCACAAACTAGCATATCCATATAAATATGCACATAACACAAGGCATGCACCACCTCCCAAAATATCTCCATAATAAAACAATTCCATAGTGCAAGGATAGAACCCACATTATCATAAATCAAGTAAAGAATCAAGTGTTCACAAATAACTAATATGAAAATTCAATCATAAAGAAAACTATGCTCCCCAACCATAACCACAAGTAACAGTGTAAGGTTGCATACCCTGAAGTGCACAATCCAAGTATAAAGATCAACCACTTTCCAAAATGACAAAATCATGAAACCACCCACTTCTAGGTGAAACAACATAAAACTCAAGAAAACACTTCAAGGCTTGATATGGGTTACCTAATGTGGATATTTCTAGGTTATTGGCCCTCATCCTGGGTTACCCTAGCAACCTCGCCTCATCCCCAGCCCCCATACCAACTCATGCAAGTAAAAATCATACTCCCCTCAATCCTTTGGAAGATTACCATAACAATTCCACACAAAAAATCCCTTATAACACAAATCCTAAAATCAACTCAAAATCAAAATCAACCTCAATAATCAAAAGCTACCACTATAATCAAAATCAGCTTAAACTCCAAAATTGCATGCATAATTCATCACAAGGGAACCACCAAATATTGCATCCATGAAAGACATTATTTAAATCAAACATGCAATATCGAGCAATCGTGAACACTCCATAAATAAACATCACTCACATTTTATAATGCTCATTTTCCATGTTCGAGGCACACACATTGTCACATTATAATCAAGGAGACCAAATTTATTTACACTATCATTTACTCACTAGCCTAATCACTTAAACCAAGCACTTAAGACAATCATACATACCCTTAAGACCAACTCTAAAACCTTAACAAACAAACTTTCATAGAAGTCTAGTTTAGATATTTATTTAATTATACCAACCCTTAATATTAAAATTATGACTTAATATCATACAATAACGATACCCTAATTACTTAATTCACAAGGCAGCTTTTTTCTAGACAATTATTAAATACCATAAAGAAATAATCCCTATTCACTAATAAATCAAAGGAGAGTTAACTAATCATTTACCTTAACCTTAATCAATTAAATTAATTAACCTATCTATTCTAATGAACCCTAATCCTCAAATACATACATATAATTTTTTTTTTTGATATGCAAGATTAGTATATATTTTATTAATAATAACACATTTACAAGTTTTTGCCATGCAGGGAAAAGGATTTCTCAGAAAACAAAATATACATCCAACCACCATAACCACCTTTAGTAAACCAGTGTCCAAAATAAACAAACTACCATATCAAAAGATTATCCAGCCAGAAAAGACACCATAAAAATCAATATTAATGGCGATATTGCTACCAGGGCTTCCAATGAAACTGATAAAAATTGACCCTGGCCCCTACATAGCAAAAAATTCTACCCAAAGCCCAACTTACAGAAACTTGTTTAATTTAGCAAAATCCTCAAATTCAAATTTCCACTCCACTCTGCCAACTGCCAACAACCCAAAGAATTTCTTCAGAAATTCAACCGCTACTGCCACTAACATCCATTGCCTCATCAAACCTGGCCCATGCCAATCTAGGAGGAATGGGAATATCTTCACCGTCCCCTTCATTTGAAACCAGTCTAAATCGCAAGGCCTCAAGCAGCCCTTACCTTCAATCACCACACTCAACACCTCGTCCACTCCTTCCACCATGTCCTCTCTAAACATTCTAACTAGCAAAATTTTTTCTTCTACCTTCAGAACTTTATTGTCCATGAGAGATGCCAGGAAACGAGAGGAAACATGTAAATTATCCCTCCCATACTCCTTGCACTCCAAATGACCAGAGCCCAGAACCATCTTCATAGCCGCCACTACCAATGGATCAAATTATTTAACAGAATTCTCTTTAATATTTGATTAGTGACCTCTCTGAATAATGTTTGCCTTGTCGATGACCTCAATGAAATTAGAGTATCAGCCCCAAAATGAGCAAGGCCCACCACCAAGACTTAAATGACAAATTTTGAACCCTTCGCCATGAGAAAACCAGCGTTGGTTCCACCCAGCTAGGATGAGAGAAGGTCGCCCGCCTACACCACACCCACCTACAAGAAGGTCGTTCACCAAAAATGATGTTGGCTTTCAATAAATAAAGAATGCAAATCACAAGATCGCCATCACCAACCACGAATAGTACCACATCCAACATGCAAGATTTCCTTGCTAAGGGGATAAAATCCTTCACCATAATATGCACTCATAACTATGTGTTGGAGAGGGGGCCATAGTTGTCCTCAGATGAAAGTCGTATACCTTGTGAAAAGACAGGCCACAATACAACTTCCCATCATGAATGCCAATGCTTCACTCCAAGCCTTGTCACCCATCCATCGTGGCATCAAATGCCACCTCCCTCCACCAGCTTGGAGGGACACCCACCCTTCCACCCAAAAGATTTAATTCATTCTCTGTTAATTTATTTTAGATTAGGACCCAAGACACCTAAATTGGACAGAAATTCTGCCTCTGAATTACCTCCCTTTAAGATGTGATTAAACATTACTTGATCCAACATGTCGATCCGATCCAAGGTAGCATCCAACATTTCTCCTAGCTTCCAATTGGGAATCTGTTTCATTCTCAATGCATTAATCACAAGAGTAGAATCCCCTTCAACTTTAAGATGACACACCCCTAATTCTTCACAAAAATATAGACCCGGAAGAAGAGCTTGAAATTCACCAGCATTATTCATTTCTTCTAGTAATGACTTTGCTAATTTTCGCAAGATCTCACCTTTGGAATCTCTTACTATACAACCTGCTCCTAAGAGTCTAGGATTACCCTTGGAAGCCCCGTCAAAATTCAATTTGACCCAACCTGGTTCTGGTGGAAACAAAGCTACCTTTTTGTGATCTTCCAAAGAAGCAGCCCCACCTAAACCCCCACTTCATGGAGTTTTCAATCTAAACCAATTCTATAAAATCCACAAGTCCCATTCCGATAAATTGCCTTTTCTTCGGTTCAATTCTTCCAATCTATCAATGAACAGTTCAATAATACAAGCATCAATCTTGCATTACAACCTAGGGATAGACAGTTCCTTTTCTTGAAAAATACACCTATTTCTCTCCTTCCAAACTTCCCATAAAACAATCGATGGGATCGAGACCCATAAAACCCCAAACAAAGATTGCTTAAACTGAGACGGTCGTGACTTTAACTAGTCAAAAAATTTATTAGGAAGGGAGTATTTCTAGTGACGCTTTGAACATAACCAATGCCAAATCCCCTGTGTAAACTAGAAATTCAAAAACAAATGGTCTATTGTCTCTTCATCTGCTTGGCATAAAGGACATCTAGAAGGGCCATAAAATCCTAATTTAGCAAATCTGTCACCTGTTAATACTCTGCCTTGAGCAACCGCCCAAGTAAAAATACCAACTTTAGGTAAACAAACCTTATTCCAACACAACTGAATCAGAAGATTTGGAGCCTCAACCTCTGAAGAAGCTAGAATATCATAACCAATTTTAGCTGAATAGAACCCTGTTAGTGATGCATTCCACCTCAGCCTATCCTTTCCTTGCCTTCGCCAAATGCACCTCTTTGATAACACATGATCAACAAGACTCACCTCTTGTTCAAACAATCCCAGTTGACAAAAGGATTTCCATTTGTAAAATCCACTCTCCTCTGAAAAGGAATCAACAAAATAATCTATTACCTTTCAGCCCCACACTTGAACTACTTTCTCTTTTATACTAACTAAAGTTGGATTTTCTGGTAAAATGGGGAGCCCTTCCCATGAATTCTCCCAAAATAAATCCTCCCTCCCATCTTTAACCTCCCAAGTTAAAAAGTCTGAAATGAGATCTCTAGAATTTCTAATAAAGTTCCAAATCCAAGAACCATTAGGGAGAGAGTTGGTTGTAAGAAAACAATTCGGATCATCATCCAAGTATTTGGCCCAAACAATTTTTACCCATTTAATATCTAGTTGAGAATGAATCACCCAGGCCAACTTCGCACCCAATGCTTTATTTTACAACAAAAAAATATTTCAAACCTACCCTAGCTTCCTCCTCATAAATCTTGTACCATTTCACTAAAGGAAACTTTTTTTGATCCAAATTACCTCTCCAGAAAAAATATTTCATTATCCAATTTAAAGATTTACTAATGCCAACTGTTAATGGTATATATGACATCATATAAATTGGGAGGACTGAGATCACATATTTTAACATAGTTAACCTACCCATCCAAGATAACCACTGATTCTTCTAAAAGGAGAGATGCTCCTTAATTCTATCAATCAAAGAGTTCCATTTACCCTCACTTTGAATACCCTTTTCAAGTGAAAGGTCCAAATATCTACATGGTAATTGTCCTTTTTTGAAACCAAGCATTCTTAAAATCTGCTTTTCTTTCGCACATGTAGAATTAAAAAAGAAAACCTTTGACTTGGGCACACTAACCTCTTGCCCCAAATCTTGGAAATATTTATCCAAAATACCTTTAAGCCTCCTAGCTTCTCTTGCCGAAGCAGCACCAAAAAGCATTGTATCATCAACAAATTATTGATGCATAATCAAAGGAAGACTACTTGTAACCTGAATTCCATCAATCCAACCATTCCTCCTTGCATTCTCTAATGCACGTCCCAAGGCTTCCACCATAATTATAAACAAAAATGGAGAAAAGGGATCTCCTTGCCTTAAACCCCTTGATGCTACAAATAAACCTTCAGGAGACCCATTCACTAGCACCAAATACCGTGGACTCACAATCCAACCAAACCTTTTGAAACCCAAAATCTTCCATGACTTTGAACAAAAACCACCAATTCACCCTGTCATATGCTTTATTAATATTTAGTTTCAATAACATTGCAGGCTTTTCCATCTTTTGAATCAAGTGAATGACCTCTTGTGCTATTATCACACCATCAAAAATTAACCTACCAGGAACAAAGCCAATCTACTCATCTAAAATGATAGATGGAAGAATCTTCTTCAAACGATTGGCCACAACATTTGCAAGAATTTTATATATCATATTACATAGTGAAATTGGTCAAAATTCATCCCACGATTCTAACTTCTCCTTCTTTGGAATAAGGGCAATTAAAGTATTATTAATTTCTTTAAGAACCCTTCCCATACACCTTGAGTCTTTAATTGCCTCAGACACCTCTTTACTCACCAAATCCCAGCACTTCTAGAAGAAGTTCATTGGGAAGCCATCTAGGCCAGGGGCCTTCTCCAATTGAAGATCAAAGACCGCAACCTTTATTTCCTCCTCCAAAAATTTAGCATTCAAAAGTTCCATCTGCATAGGAGAGACCAGCTTTGGGATGTCTTTCAAAATTACATCCTGAGCTTCTAGGTTCGAACCTTCCTAGTCAATAAGGAGATTCTGAAAAAATGTAACTGCAAAAGCTTTAATTTCATAAGGGTCCTCCAAAATATGACCATCTTCCAGCTTAATAAAACTAACTTGATTCACTTCTCTTCTGGCTTTAGTTGAATTATGAAAAAAATTAGTATTTCTATCCCTAACCTTTAACCAGGTTTCTCTAGATTTTTGCCTCCAAAAAAATTCTTCTCTTGCCAACACTTCGTTCAATTTCCTTGTCAACTCCTTTTCTTGTTCAAAATGAGCATCATCCATGCCTTGTTGAATAATAATTTCAGACAAAGCTTCCAACTCTTCCTCCAATCGAAGCCTTTCCTCAAAGATTTTTTTGAAATAATCCTTGCTCCATTGCTTTAACTGATGCTTAACAAATTTCATCTTGGTGACAATGTTAAAAAATTTAGAGCCTCCTGGGGAGTAGTCCTTCCACCAAGATTATATTATTCCCATGATATTAAGATCCTTGAACCACATCATTTCAAATTTCAAAGGGCAGTGAACAGGCCCCTTGTCACCATCAATGCATAATTGAACTAGATAATGATCAGACCCACTCCTTGAAATAATTTTACTATCTAATCTAAAGGGGAAAAGACTCAAGTTACCCCTAAAGAAAAATCTATCCAACTTCTTTGCTATGCTACAAAAACCTTTTTTGTGATTGATCCAAGTATAACTACCATTACCAGTATGAATTTCTACCAACGAGCTTCTCTCCACAAAGTTTTAAAAATCTAATTGAGATTACAAATCCCTTCCCACTCCACCTTTCTTATCCTTGGATCTGAAAATAGCATTAAAATCCCCTCCCATTATACAAAAATCTTGATCAAAACTATTAAGGACCTCATCCAACTCTTGTCAAACCAATATTTTAAGTGAACACAAAGAGGGGCCATAAAAATTGATGAGCAAAGACTGAAGATTAGAATACAGACTTTTTACCCGACAAGCCAACCAATTATTTTGAGCAATCAAATCTTCCACCAAGACGGACCGTGGTTTCCAAATCATTAACAATCTACCCAAATCTCCTTCAGCCCCAACTCCCATCTACTTCCATTGTTTTAGTTTCTTGTTGAATTTATTAAGATCCTAATCTCCCAATTTTGTTTCTTGAAAGAGACAAATTTCTGCCTGATTGGATTCTATGACATGCCTTAGAAGGCACCATTTGTTAGGGGTGTTTAAGCCCCTAACATTCTAAGTTAAGAGCTTCATTGTTGTTTAGGAAGAGCATCACTCTTCCCTACTTTCATAATAGAATTAAATTTTTTGTTGACCGTTCACCTCCCCATCCTATTTCCATTTTTCCTAATTAGACCTACCTCTCTTTTTGTTCTCACCACAATCCGGTGAATATTTGGCCATATTCTTCTGATGAATTCCCAACTTGACCCTGGCCTCTGCTAGGCCTTGAGATAATTTCCTCTTCTTAGCTGACTACGGACTCCCAGCTTCTAAACCTACAAACATCCCTTCAAGAAGATCCTCCTCACCCAGGTTTTCTATCTCCAAATATTTCTCTAACGCCCATGCATTAGCTTTGGCAGCCTCCACCAAAATGACCAACTCTTTACCAACCTCTATTAAAGAATCCAACTCCACGTTGTTACAATCTTCACCTAAAATATCTAGAGCCTCCAAAATATTCTCATCCAGGGTCATATTCTACTTGTCCATCTGCTCATCCTCTTCAACATTCTTGTCCCTCAATACATTCTGCAAATGTTGAATATTTTGTTCAGAATGAGGAGGGAAAGAGACTGGATCTTCCTCTTGATTACCAACTAGGACCGTTTCCTTGTTAACTTTGACTGGAGCATTTGAGGTATTGACCTTTTGATCTAAAAAACCCTTCTCTTTGTGCGCCTTCAGAACTGCTGACACTTTGGATTTCCCTAACTTGCTAATCGACATCCTACAACCCAAAGGTTGCACTAAGCTATCGCAAGTTAAGGAATCTCCCCTCAACTTTTGAATCCAACTCCCATACTCTGATATAAGCTCAATTTCTTCATAGAGATGACGCATCGGATTGTTTTTCATAAAAATCCACACATGGATATGAGCTTCACCCACCTTTTTCCTTTCTTCTACACAAAAAAAAGGTACCTAAACGATTTCCTATCTCCTCTAGAATGCCTCGCTCTTAATATTCTATGAGAAGGTCTGACACACTATACCAGTCTTGAACTGTCTCCACAACATGAGTCGATGGGTTAAAACTACCTTCTAGTGTCTCAAATAAAAACCAAACCCATCTAAGACCTAGATACCATTCACTATTTCCTCCCTTAGATCCCTGGTTGGGAAAATGACTAGAAAAAATCCATTCTAGAGGGTTTTAAACTGGAGCTCAGAATCCCATCACGCTTTCCACCATTTAACTAAGTAGTCCCAGTTTAGGTCCAAACCGTACCATTTCCCAATCAAGCAAAAATTTTCCAGCCTCGGGACCTCAACCTAAAGCTTCACAGCACTAACCACCAAAGTAGCTCAGCCACCCGGAATCCCATTTCCATATTCTGAAGTAGGTCTCCTAGCTTCTCCACTCTTTACCTCTTCCCTAACCTCCTCCCATTCTGAATCAGGATTTTTCCTTTGTCATACTCCCTTGTTGAAGTGTTTCTTCCTATTAGGGTTTCGATCCTAGCCCACTTCTTCCATTCTTGGTTGTCCTCCATACCCTCTATTTCCACCTTTGTTTTGGAGCAGCCTACGGAAAGCATCGTTCCTATAACCACCTCTTCCTTATCGACCCCTAAAACCTCGCCTGTCTCTTTCAAGACTACAACCCTCACGACTCCTCTCCTCAACACGGAGGTTGTTTTGAATAACATTCTCTGGTCGATCCCATCTGTCCGGGTGCCAAACCCCAGCAATGTTCTCTTTTTACTTGCCTCTAAAATTGTCCTAAACCCTTAAAAATCAATGCCCTGCAGTTGACCATTGCAGACCCTAACCATGTGCAGCAATAATTCCCCTCTCTTTAAATACATATATATAAAGTTATTTAATAATGAAAGAAAACAATACTAAAAAGGGTAATCTCACTTGCTTAATTTAACATAGCTAATCCCAAATATTTATTTTTAATTAATTATAAGTAAACCAATTTCGCTATTCAACTTTTTACTTGTTTATCTAATACAATCAAGAAATTACTAAGACAAAACATATTCCTTTTCTATCACTTTAACACAATTACATGTATACATCTATATTAGCATATCTTATAATTGGAAAGCTAATCAAAATAAGCTAATCCAACTTCTAATGTGATATAATCTTATCTACATACATTTATTTATACATTCGTATATATCAATATAAGAAAATCAAAAGAGCTATGTTTCAAGATAAATAAGACAACTTAAGGTTATCACCTCCATATATAAATGTTTCCAATACAAATATTTGAAATATACATTTTAATAAATGATTAAAACCTAACATATTGTCTGCGTATTAAATAGAACTTAAGATACTCCTCATGCAATTGAGAATCATAAATGCAAATAGAGCAATCTTCCCAAATCATATCATGTCTTAAACTAAATTCAGATAATGGGTGTCAGCTGACTAATCGAATTAAAAATGCCTAAAGAAAGCACACAAGCTGCCCCAAGCCCACGACAGGAGGGAGGAAGGAAGGGTGTGTAACCTAGAAAAATAGGTTAAATAAAAATTTCAAGCAAATGTAATTTAGAAATCTTCTATGCAAATTGACATTTAATTGAAATTACAAAACATATAAAAAAAAAAAAAATTAGGCATGAAATAAATAAGTTAAATGCATTTAAATCAAGTTTCAGTATAAAGCATAGCCATAAAACATCAACTCAAGCCTCGAAGGTGATGCACCAAGAGATAAATTCTTGCAATAGTGTCAAATACCAAGCATGCAAAACCTGACTTCTAAAGCCGGAACATGATCATTGACAGTGTTGGAAATAATTCCATCGGTGTTCTGTTTTTCCTCTCACTGCATTACCTCGGCTTGGTGGCTCGTCTCTTGTGGTGGTGCAGTGCCTACCGCTTTACCGTGCCCTTCCTTTTTTGGTCTCATGTGGTTCTTTGGATGCTTACCTCCTTATCGCCATCTATCTTCTCGTTGACCATGGTAACATGGTTTCTGTGTTTCTCCCGGCTTCACCGCCATACCGTCGGCTCCTCTCTCTCCTCCCGCGGTTGCACAATGTCCACCGCTTCACCATGGCTCACCTTCTTATTATTTGCGGTAGCGTGGTTTCTCCAGTTCACCGCGGCCCCACATCCTCCCTTGTTGCTCTTCGCGGTTGAGCGGTTATCTCGCGCCTTCACCACAGTACCGCAGGATGGGTTTGCTCCATGCGCGGTAGTGCGGTTTTGCTCATTTTCGGTGGTGTTTTTTAGTGGAGATCAATCTGGAAAAATTTCACTCTTGATTGGACATTGCAAGGAAAATATATTAATGTAATTTATCACTATTTAATGATGCAAGTTTTGAACTCATATGAAGGGAAATTTTTCATTAACTCTTGTGCCGATCTCACACATTTTGTGGGTGCATTGAAAATATTATTTTATTCTGTATGTTCTGGATATAGTTTTTGGTGATAAGAAAAAGATATAGCTCCCAAGAGCAGAGAAAAATATTGTATCCAAAGTATGAAGCATTTTTTAAAGTGAAATTAGAAGAGTGTAAAAAGTGTGTATTGCTCTATAGAAGCAAGACTGTAATAGAGAAGAGCAGCAGCTCTATGGAAAGGAAAATTAAGGTTAAAGAATCAATATAATATAAAAAATTTGGGTCAAGGGTGTTTGTTTCAAATTACTGTCTTTTTGTGTTTAAATTGTCTTAAGTTGTTTCTTGTTTTTTTTTACTCTGTGTTTCCAACAAAGTGGTACCAAAGCAATTTTGGTCAGGCTCACTGAGTGTAAAGTTTCATAAGTTTTGTGTTTGATAAAAGTAGTTTTTTTTTTAAAGAGTCACTGTATTAGGAAACCACAAGTGCTTTGACAATAGAAAAGAAATTGTTCATTGCATAAGTAGCTAAGTAAGATATCATTCCTAGAAAGGAAAATATCAAAAAGAGTTGAATGTTTGCAAAAGATGAAGCCAGTTTAGCTGATAGGGAGATTCAGGGAGTGTTTGAAAGAATTTTCTAAGCTAATTGTTGGAAGAAGTAAACAGGAGGCTATGTACATCAGAGGAAAGAAGGAGAATGCCTGAAGAAAGATTATTGAGAAGAGCCAGAAGTGCTACATTTTAAAACAAAGAAAAGAAATCACTGACATATGAGAAGTTGTGCAAAAGCCCACAAGAAAAAGAAGTTGTTACAAGGAGTTTTTCAAATTTGTGAAGATTGATACCAGTAAATTGTTAAGAAGAAGAAGTTGTCAATTGTTAAAAACAGAGGTTGTGTTGAAAAGAAGATTGTACAGATCACCAGTTTCCTGAACAAACAAAGTGTTGCAAACCCAGTTACTAAACAAGGGAAAAATAGAGGCTAAAGAAGATCAAAGGCTCACGAAGCTGCTATATCCCTAAAACAAGTTCAAGTGAGGTAAGTTGAAACTTTCCTTTACAAATGGGGAAAGTAGGAAAAAGGGTTAAAAAGGAAAATGAAAATTTGGCATCTGCAAAAGATGTTTTAGAGGAAGAACTAATTTTGCTTAAAGATGAACTGGATATTGTTAAAAAGAACAATGGGTGTTTTATTGAAAGAATAAAAGAGAATTTGAAAGAGAAGTGTATATTGTTAGATGAAAATGATGATCTTGAGAAAGAACTGAGAAAGGTTAAAGCTAGAAATGGAGAATTAGAAGAAAGGTTGAAATCCTTTGAAGGGATTAAGAAAATAAATGAGGAATTTGAACAGAGAATAAAGTTGTTTGATGAAATAAAGAAAAAGAATGAAAATTTGGAAGAGATTTTAAAAAGGGTAGAAGAAGAAAACAGTTTACAAGAAAAATAAATATTAAAGTTGAAACAAGAAAAAGATTGTGTGAAGTCAAAGTCTTCAGCTTGTGATGTTTCTTGTGACACAACAGATTTGTGTTCTTCATTTGAAAAATTTGTTTTTGTTGAAAACAATGGTGATAAAAAATGTCAAGATGAACATGATAAAGAATTTGCAAATCTTGCTTGTTGTGATAATACATTAGAAACTGCCAATGTTGCTAGTTGTTTTGAAGAGAATGTTGGGTTGAAAATTATGAAAAGAATGGGTTATATAGGACAAGGACTAGGCAAACATGATCAAGGAATGAGAGAGACAATTGAGGCTACAATGAGGCCAAAGTATGAAGGTCTCAGGTATGTCCCAGGATAGGGAAATGATGCTACAAGTGCAGGAAACTTTTTTTGAGAAATCAAGAGTGTTGAGTGTTCGTAGTGCCACAGAAAAGGTCACATCAAGGATAAGTGTTGGGATTTACACCCTTGCAATCTTTGTGGTTCAAAGAATCATTGTGAGAAAATGTCTTGGAATAAAATGTCAAAGAATGAATCTATTTCAGAATGCATAAAAATGGACTTTGGATGGGTTTGTGAATCAGGTTGGTAGAAGCTATCTAGTATGCTCAAGATATTGTACAAGTGTTCATATGTGAAGGTTAATAAACATTTTGAAAGTGATAAATGTTCAAAAGGGATGAAAAATGTTATGAGTAAAAAGAAATTGTTGTCTAAAGAGACACTTTCAGATTGTGAAGATATTGAAATAACTATGTTAATGTTTTAAAACAAGAGTTGGTGAAACTACTGCTACGCAATTGAAAGAGTCAAGGGAATGGTATCATTATTGAGAGTGTTGAAAAAGGTTAGACAGATTTTATAAGTTAGAAAAACATTGGTGCAATCACGGAACAAAGATGTGCAAGAAGAAGTCACAAGTGCTTCCAGGTTTGTGTGTTGATTGTCCTGTAAGCAAGGGGTCATATGCAAAGAGTTGTAAAGATTTAAAAAAAAAAGTAGTTGAAGATACCACAGCAAAACTTCAAGTTTGGGACAGCAACAGCTATTAATGAACTAATTATTTAGAAATGCTCAAGGATGTTTTTGAAAAAGAAGGCATATGAAGTTGTCAAAAAGGAAAGTTACAATAAATTTGATCATGGGTTGGAGATGCCATCATTTTAGGTATGAATAAATAAAAAAAGGGAAGTTCACAGCCGCAGTTGTTAAAGGATATCATCTAGGGTAAAGTTTGAAAGTCACAGTCAATAGTACTGGGAAAGAGTTAGAGCCACAACTCTCAAAGTCATTCAACAAAGCCACAATGAGATGATTTTTTTTTTGGAACAAAAGCTTTGTGTTCTTGGTCATATCCAATATTTGCAGGACAAAGAAAGCAAGAGGAGATTGAATTTTTTTGAATAAAATGCTAATAAAAATTATGGAACTAGAAGGAAGAGTTTGGCAGAATACAACAACAACTATTCGAGAAAGAATAAATATAGTGAAATGCAGGAGCATTCAGTAAGCAAGAATGAAGATAAAAGATGGAACTAATGATAGAATTCCCAAGCACCGGCAGTGTGTCTTTATGGGGAGAGTTGATAAAATCAAGAATAATTCATTGAAAGGAATGAAACCACCCTTGTGAGTTTGTGGTGATCTGAAACCACCTCAATGAGAGAATGTAATGGCAGAAGGTATGATCAGCAGCTTAGTTGATAATAGTTAGTAATCAATGCATGATGATGTTTGTGAATGAGTTGAATTTAAATCTCTATCTTTGTTTAAGTTGCATAAAATGATATAAAGGAAATTTGCAAAAGAAGAGTCCATCTTGGCAAATCGAGGGAAAGCAAAGACTATGTATGACTATTGAAAAGAGACCAGTATAGTAAAAAAAAAAAGGAGACGTTGGCCGCAACTAGAGAATGGATCTAATCATTGGAGAAGAAGAACTACCATAGTAGTTGAAGACAAGGAATTACTATCAAAAGGTCTAAATTCATTATTCAATGCATTCCATTCCAAGGAAGATACATAAGCACAGCCATAGCTGTTGAAAAAAATTAATTGGTAGAAGTCAAGGTAAGAGTAAGGACACTAAGTTTGCAGAAAAGAAATGGATTGTCTTCAGCCGAAGCTGATCAAAGAGAAAGTGGCAATCGATGGGATATTTATGAAGTCCAAGGATGACAAAGGACATAGAGAGGTTTAGAGTGTTGAAGAATGTCGCAGCATTTGCAATAAGATTGAAGATTGTTCGGGAGTGAGCATTGAAAGAAATCATTTGAGCATTGTGCAAGAAGAATTCATAATTAAGGGGGAGTGTTGGAAATAATTCCAACTTTTGCGTTCTATTTTTCCTCTCAACACATTACCTTGGCTTGGTGGCTCGTCTCTTGTGGTGGTGTGGTGCCTACCGCTTTACCACGCCCTTCCATTTTTGGTCTCCTGTGGTTCTTCGGATGCTTACTTCCTTACCGCCATCTATCTTCTCGTTGACCGCGGTTTCTCTGTTTCTCTTGGCTTCACTGCCATACCGCCGACTCCTCTCTCTCCTCCTGCGGTTGTGCGATGTCCACCGCTTCACTGCATCTCGCCTTCTTACTCTCCACGGTAGCGCAGTTTCTCTAGTTCACTATGGCCCCATGGCCTCCCTCGTTTCTCTTCGCGGTTTGGGCTGTTATCTCACGCCTTCACCACAGTACCGCAGGCTGGGTTTGCTCCATGCGCTGTAGCACGGTTTTGCTCATTTTTGGTGGCGTTTTCAGTGGAGATCGATCTGGTGGTATTTAACTCTTGATTGGACATTGCAAGGACAATATATTAATGTAATTTATCACTATTTAATGATGCAGGTTTTGAACTCATACGAAGGGAAATTTTTCATTAACTCTTGTGTCGATCTCACACGTTTTGTGGGTGCATTGAAAATATTATTTTATTCTGTATGTTCTGGATATAGTTTTTGGTGATAAGAAAAAGATATAGCTCCCAAGAGCAGAAAAAAATATTGTATCAGAAGTATGAAGCATTTTTGAAAGTGAAATTAGAAGAGTCTAAAAAGTGTGTATTGCTCTGTAGAAGCAAGACTGTAATAGCAGCTCTGTGGAAAGGAAAATTAAGGTTAAAGAATCAATATAATATTAAATTTCTAGGTCAAGAGTGTCTATTTCAAATTACTGTCTTTATGTGTTTAAATTATCTTGAGTTGTTTCTTGTTTTTTTTAACTCTGTTGTTTCCAACAAAACAGAAGTTTGGAATACGCAGTTTAGAATATAGAGTGCAAGGATGAATGGAAGCGTAGACATATTACAAAGCACTAGCTAGAAGAGAGAATGTGCGTTATCATATCCTTTAATGGTTTAAGAAACATCATCAATGAATGATCAAAAATAAATTTCCTACAGACTTCAGCATCAACAATTTGCACAGGTATGCCATCAATTTACCCATCCACAAGCCGAAATCATAAAAGACTAAATACATGGTATAGAAAGCACGAAACAGGGGAGGGCATCAAGTTGTCCACCATTACTCGGCTGGCGCAAGGGTTATGAGTGATTCTTGAGGCCTAACTCAAGAAAATGGAATATACAATCTGCCTCAAACGGAAGCTGAAAGATTATGACATAAATCACAATACATAGAATTCATATGTAAAGCGTAGGGAAGAAACATTTCGCAGCGACCAATACTCGGCAGCCTAGACCCTACCGCAAGACATCGAATACAAATTAAGCCATCATTAGGAAATAGAGACCCTATATAGACAATATAGCATGCAGAAGATACCCTCACAAATGGATGCCGATGGACTTCACGTAGATTCAATTTCAGGTATATAATTATAGGGATAAAAGCGTTATGCAAGCATTAGTGGCTCAACATACTAGACAACAATCAAGAATAAAGAACCAAAGCATGCATCGAATGAGATATACTAAGGAGTAACGATTTGCAAGAAATACCGTAAATGTCAATTTCTAACATATCAAAAATACAGCGACAACCACTAAAAATGTAATCATCGAATTAACTTTAATATATTCAGTTTGAAGATATTCAAGGGCCTGAACTACTGACCTTATGATTTTTCTTGGGATGTGCTCACACAGTGAAGTAACTTGACTTAAGGAGCTCATACAATTTGATGTAACATAGGAAAGACCAATCCCATTTCAAAACTATATCGCCATCCCACAATGAATAACCCCACGCACTTCGTCTACAAGCTACTCAGAAGGCTTCGACACCAGCATGTCTCTAACTTCTGAGAAAATGAACTTGCCGACTAATTTCACCTTCAAAAAAAATTTAAAAAAATTAAAAATCCTAAACTTCTCAAAAATGATCATTATATAAAAATCCAAGAAATTGATCCCTTTTTCGAATCCAAAAATCAACCATTATAACAAGTTTCCATTTTCAACAAATAGTTTGAAACTGTGCATGTAAAACCTTCCATCTTTTCAATTGCTTTTATCTCTTTTTTTATTATCCTCATCTGATTTGAGATTTAATTTTATTATTTTGTTTCATATTAATATCTTTTCACATTCTAATTCATTATAAAAAAACTCAGCAATAAATAATAATCATCTTTATATTTGATTATAAAAACACTTTATAATTTAATAATTTAATTTAATAAATTTCTTATCCAAGAACAACATACAAATCAATTTATCAATATGATTTGACTAATACTTTTTTTAATTCAAATGACCCAAAGAAACATTACTAAAACAAATTTAAATCAAACAACCCAATTCAAAATTTACCAAACACCATGAGAGGGCGAATCGTGGAGGGGCACTACAAACGTAGTCACCAAATTTTCCATTTATTTTACAACTTTGGTCACACTTGACTTATTGTTTCATTGTACACATTTTATGATTTACTGTATGAATTGATAATTCTCCCTCTTGGGATTGTACTTTATTCTAGTGGTGGCTACTCTAAATATTTAAAAGTATTGATCCTATTATATGTTTGTTTCCCTATCATGTTCATACTGAACACCTAATAGAATGTACAAGGGAGTAGATGGTCGAGAATGTGTTAAGTCCTTATGTTTATTTTAATTATAATATTAAAGCTTCCATTTTATTGTCAATGAGATAGAAGTAGATGTTGAGTGATAACAAAAAAATTGAATTTCTTGTATGCATATGCTTCCTAGCTTGGAAGTGAATTTTTTGTGTATGAATATTTAAGTGCTTGGAGTTGAAAACTTAGGTGTTGGAGTTGATAGAAAAATATTTGTAGGGATAGAAAAATGTCATGAGGCATTTGATCTATTAAAAGGGAGTTAATTTTGTCACCAAATTCAAAATAGCCTAAACCCGAGGGTTAAACTATGATCAAAACGGATGCCTCAAGAGAAGGGATAAGTGGTGTAATTTTGTAAGAGGGTTGGATATCATCTAAGAGAATAGAAAATTGAAGATATAAGAGATAGACTATGCCCCACATGATCATAAACTAGCAACAAATGTTCATTCATTATGAATGTAGCAGTATTAATTGCTTAGGAAACCCTTGAGTTAAAGTCAAGCCATCAAGATCATAAGTACTTGTCTAACAAACTTCAAAATATGCTCACCATAGAAGAGGGTTAGAGCTAAAATCAGACCATGATTTCAAAATCAATTACATCAAAGGCAAGGAAAACCCAAGATTGTGGATGTCATAATTTAATGGAGGCATAACTCCTCGATGATTTCTATACCAACGATTGTAAAAACAATCAAGTGTAGCAAAAGTCCAAAGAGATGATTATTATGAGCAAGTCAACCAAGCTCACATGGGTAACCCCCAAGATCCAAGATATAATGGGTTTAATTTTGAGCCAAATAGGCTACTGTTATTAAAAGGAAGAATGTATGTTTCAAATCTAGAAGAGTGAAAGAATATAGTGTGGAGAGAGGTTTACTCCACACCATATTTAGGACAACCTAGTGTAACAAAAACTTTTGGTTGATGTAAAGTCACTAAATCTCTAGAAGGAATGAAGAGGGATGATGCAAGATATGTATCAATATTTCTAGAATGCCAAAGGGTGGAAGTGGAAAATTGTCAGGTGGCAAGATTTTATACCCTCATGAGATCCTAGAATGGGAATGGCATACCATTAGTATAGAATTTTTGAAGGATCTTTCTTTGTCTAGGAATATGCTTAATAAAATATGGTAGTGGTGGAAAAAATCACCAAGGTAACCATCTCATACTCGATAATTTGATAGATGGAGCACCAGTCATAGACCGTAAGTTTATGGAAAACTATTCATATTTCATCATGTTTCTGAGAAGATTATCTTAGATAGGGATGATCATATGACTTAAAGGTTTACCAAACCTTATTCACCTTACTTAGAATTTAGTTGAACATATGTTCAACATATCCTATAGAGCTAGATGGTTGAATGGAGAAAATAAACCAAGTATTAGAGAGCCTATTGTGAGTGTATTGCATGGGTCAGCAATACTAGTGGGAGGATTATCTCCAAATGTAGAAATTGTATATAATAATGCATATCATTCTAAAATTTAATGGATCCATTTAAAGAAATTTATGGAAGAAAGTGTCAAAATCCTATAAGTTGTGGAAGCTAGAAAATAGGATTAATATTGGTCCATAAATGCTATCAAAAGTGGAAGAAACGGATCAATTTGATCAGGAAAAAGCTAGTAAGAGCTATTGATTGGCAGAAAAGCTATGTTGATGTTAAATGAATGTTGAGACAACTCTTAGTAAGAGAAATAATGCTCAAGTTGTGTGAGTTCCACTTTTGTATTAGCAAGGTCACTCGGTGCAAGGTCCGGTGGGACCAGATTGCAGAGGACAAGTGTTATGAGATAAAATTATAATGAGTTAAACAAATTATCCCATCTTTAATTTGAATATGAAAGCAAAAATTAGAAATTTGTATTTGATTTATTATTTGTAAAGATATTTTAGATCACCAGGGACAATGATTCTTAAGGGGGGGAATATGTTACATCTCATCCCTGAATTACTATTTACTTTTCCCTTTAACTTGAATGCAATGTGATTTTATGTGATTATGAAGACTGACAAGTTGAATGTTTAGATGAAATATATGTAATACAATGGTTTTATGTAGTGAATGGAAATAGTGATGTATATGTAATGAAATGGATGCAATATAAATTAAATGGTTAACTAAATGTTTTGGTTGTCCAAGTCAATACACAAGATTGGATTTTGCACCTCCAATAGATGAGGGGGAGTATCACCTAAAAAAAAGAAATGGAGAAGAGATGAATAGTAAAGTCATCAGGAGTTCATTGAATTGTGCTTAGGTTGGGTTTGGATGTTGTCATAATCGAGTAAGTTGTTCTTAAGTTGTCTTTCAACTACATGAACCTAAGTCAATTCAATTTCATTTCCTTATAGAAGGTTTTAGGGTTATTGGTGTTCCTATTAATGTAATGAATATATATAGTTGATATTATCATCAAAGTGGATTTAGAATTGATATTATATTAATGGTATTCAACTAAGAAAATGATAGCGTGTATATCTTGGTATGCATGTATGCATTATGGTTATATGGTTAAATCTTTTAAATAAAAATATATATATACACACGGTACGCATAGATACATGTACACACATATATTTATACATATAAATAAATGAGCATGTATATACACGACTCGATAGTAATCAATAGTTAACATACATATATAATCATTTCATATAAATATATATATATATATATATAGATATTTATGTACATACAACAATATATTTATATTAATATATATATATATATATATATGAGAAATAATATTATCAATATATATCAATTATTTAAATATTTCAAAGAGACAATTAAAATTAATAAAGTTGACAAAGTCAAAAAGATTTAAAAAGCCAAAATAATAGGCCATTTTATGATGCCACATTATAGCTAAAAAGTAGCTAATTTATTAGCAAATTAATCGCAAGTTAAAAGCCATTAATGGGCTGCAAATAATGCTTAATCTAAACTTTGAAATTGGACAATGAAAGGGTGCACATTTATGTGAAAACAACAATTATTAACCTTTAAAATCTGCTCAACTTTAGTAACATGTGCAAGTAAAATGAGAAGTCTCATGTGCCTTTTTGAGAGAAAAATTACCAACAAATATTAATTTTTTTGTGCAGCCACTTCATGGAAGTTATAAATATATTTTAAATGCAAATAAAATCCAGCATAAGCCATGGCAATGAAGGTGGTTTGAAAGATTTTAAAACTACTTTTAACCGTGGCAATGAGAATGAAGTGTTAAGGCATTTAAAACAACAAAAATTGTAGTTGTTTGAAAGGGTCGAAGCTTTCAAATTGGGGCGATTAATTCTAGCATATATTAGTGTTTTTTTTTTTAATAAAAGTGGCAGGGCCACTGAAATTTTATTAATAGCAAAGGAAAGAAAATACAATTCGATTCGCAATAGTAGAGGAGCAGAGAAAATTTGTGAAACCTCAAATGGGGGTGTATAGAAAATGGAAGTTACAAAGATAGAACCTCATATTTGACAAAAAATCCCTCCATAATTACAAAATTCAAAAGATGCATGAGAGATACCCTCCATAAAGCGAGGGTTACAAAATTCTGCAGAGACCGATCAACCAAGGAGGAGAACACAGAGTAACAAATGAGAGGAGGCCCATGAGAACAAAATGAAAGGAGGCCTGTAGAAGTTGAGGAGAAACAAAAGCCACTGAAGATCAAGATTGTGAAGCCTGAGGAGATACAAATCAAGAGGAGCCCAGAGTGAGGAAGTTGGCAGAGGCCAAGGAGAGATAGAACAAAAGAACCAAAACCACCGAGGCCTCCAAAGTTCCTGCCAAAGAAAAGACCTTGGAAGACAAAGAAGGAACCAAAAAACCTTCGATGAGGCAATATCCGTAGGAGGTGGAAAGAAAGGCTTTGTATGTGGCTCACTTAGCGCATGTTGAATGAGGAATATGATAGCATAAAACAGATTTTGAATCAGATCTGTCCCAAAACAATGGAACCCAGACATTCAACAGATAGGTAGAGGTGAAGGGTTGTCAAAGGAAATCAAGGATTCAAGAAATGTCGAGCGTGGAAGAGAATTATGATCAAAAAGCGTTTCCTGATCCTCCTAATCTATGGCTGAATTTGCAAGACAGTTTGCCACTTTGTTTCCCTCCGTGTAGCAATGAGTGATTTGAAAAGAATCAAAAAATTGTAAACACATCGAAGCTTTCTCAAGGATATATCTGATGGATCAATTGTCTTCTTTTTTTTTTTGAAGAGCTGAGATGGTAATGAGGGAATCACCTTCTATTACAAGCATTTTGAAGCCTTTTTCTATAGCCAGTTGAAGGTTGTGAAGTAAAGCAAAAGCCTCAACCATGTTGTTCATTCCTACTAGGATTTTATTTTCTTTTTCCACTAAAAGTTATCCTCGAGAATTTCTGATGATACATCTTAAACCCAACAAGCCTAGATTCCCTCTGCAAGCCCCATCAAAATTAATTTTCACAAAAGGAGAGGTGGGTGGAAGCCATTTGATGGTGGATCTATCTACTTTCGGGTGATGAGAGGAAACACCACCATTGGAAGGAAGGTTTTGGAGTTCTTTCCACTGGGAAGAAATAAAACAATCCCAATTGGTCCATTTGTAATCTTTCTTAGGCAATTTGTTATGTTTGGCAATCACTATTTCTGAGATAAGGGCTTCCATGTCCTCCCAAAGCTCTTCCAAATCCTTTGTAGAATTTTGAAAAAACTCTAGAATTCCTTTCTTTCTATAGCAGCCACAACACTATGGAAGGACTAACTATCCAAACTAGATGAAATAAGCTTCTTTGAAGAGAAAAGCCCAACTTTCTAGCCATTGAGTCAAGGTGGCAGGAATTGGAGAACACCAATTGAGCTTCACCATTAAATTTCCCCAACAAGCATGACTAAATTTACATCTCAGCAGAAGATGGTCAATTGATTCTTTCTCTTCCTGGAAGAAGACACAATCAAAGTTTAGACCTATAAACAATCTTTCTAGTCTTTTTCCTATCAAAATCTTCTTGTTGATCACCAACCATGTAAAAGTACCCACCCTTGGAAGAATGGGATCACTCCAGCATAAACTGGTTGGCCATTGCACCTTTGGCTTCGAAGAGAGGAAATTGTATCTGGATTTCGCTTTGTAATTCCCTGAACTATCTCCTATCCAGATCAACTCATCCTCCTTTGGAGAGAAAAATAAAATTCTATCTTGCAAGATCTTTGTCAAGGCTTTTTTCTAATCTTGAGGGAAATTGCAGTTTTCAAAACTTTTCCAAGATATTCTTGAGGGGACCATTTTGGTGTCCACCGTGAAATATTTACATACCTTCACTCTCTAGAATGTTTTGAGGAAGGCAGCTACCTCCCTAAAGTCGCCTAGAGAAGCTATTTTTGGCCACCCATTCCAAGAATCGTCAAAAAGGAAGCTTTCTTTCCATTGAAAATAGCCTAGGACAACCTTGGGATAATGACTTCCCGACATTTGACAGTAAAATTCCAAATAGAAGAACCTTTTGGAGGATTGGTGATGGTGAAGATCCTCTTTGACTTTTGAGAATCTAAGTACTTTCTTTGCATAATTTTCACCCATTTGGGCCTGTGGATTCTTGTACATTTTCCAAGCTATCTTTTCCCCCAACGCAGCATTATGAATCTCTATGTTAAGGACTTTGGCATCTCCTGGAGATTTTGGTATGCAGATCATATTCCAAGCTATCAGGTGAATTTTCTTTGTGTCTGAAGTGCCTTGCAAAAGGAATTTCCTGCAGATTTTGCTTACATCTAAAACTACTCCTCTTGGAATTTGGAGGGAAGAGAGCATGTAGACCGGAATGGCTATAAGAACCGACTTCATTAGGATAAGAATGTCTTCTAGGGATGGCCAGTTCCCCTTCTAGGCATAGATCTTGTGTGTCATGTTTTCTATGACCCCATTCCAAATTTATTTTTTGTGTCTACAGTTAAAAAGAGGGACACCTAAATACTTCTCTAGGAGTGATTCCAACTTGAAGTTGAGTAAGGAAGCCAATTCCATTTTCTTGTGAGGTGAAATGTTGAAGAAGTACATTTTGGAATTGTATTTGTTCACCAACTAACCCAAAGCCTCACAGTAGGTTGTGGTAATTTGTTTGACTATAGTAGCTTCATTTTTAATGGTCTGACTGAAGAGGATTGTGTCATCAAAAAATAGTGTATGATTTAAAGGGTTGTTAAGAGCCTTCAACCTAATCCCTTTCCATATCATGTTACGGGTTGCTTCTTTAATCAACCAAGTGAGAGCCTTTGTCATCAATATGAAGGGATAGGGGGACACGGGATCGCCTTATCTTCAACCTCTTGAGGTCCATAATGAGGGAGACTCCACTCCGTTT
>CM021100.1:466446428-466513241 GCA_007115665.2 Sequoiadendron giganteum
ATCTTATTTTTGAAAGACTTCAACTCTATAAGATGAGGCTTAATCCTCTTAAGTGTGTCTTCGGAATAGATGCGGGAAAACTTTAGGGATTCATAGTCTCCCATCGTGGAATCGAAGTTGACACAAATAAGATCAATGCAATTGTGAGCATGCCTCCACCTAGGAATATTACTGATTTGCAAAGTTTGCAGGGGAAGATTCAAGCAATTTGTAGATTCATATCTCAATCGACTGATCATACCCTTCCTTTCACTCATTTTTTGAAAAAGGATGTTAATTTCATACGGGATGAAGAGTGCTAGAAAGCTTTCAAGTCAATCAAAACTTACTTGGTCAATCCTCCCGTATTAATTTTGGCTATGCAGGATAGACCCTTTATACTTTATCTTGTTGCATCACCATACACTTTTCCAGCTTTGCTTGCTCAGTACAATGATGTCAGGAAAGAGAGATAAATCTACTATATTAGTCGTGTCCTAGTCGATTACAAAACTCATTATTCATCCATCGAGAAGCAATTTTTTTCTCTTGTCTTTGCAACAAAAAAGCTAAGACACTATCTTCTTCATGCCAAAACACGTGCCATTGTAAAGAGTGACCTTCTAAAATAGTTTTTCTCTAGTTCTGACCTTAATGGGAGGTTAGAAAAATGGGTAATGTTGCTTTCTAAGTTTGACATAAATTTTAGTACTCATAAATCAATAGGATCAAGTTGTTTCCAATCAATTGGCAGATGCTCCTTCATCTCGCTCCTTCCCAAGTTTGGACTTATTCCCTGATGAGAACATCTTTGTGATCAATCATGAGCTTGTGTGGAAGATGTATTTTGATGGGTCAAGATGTCAAACTGGCTCTAGATCAGGCATAGTTCTGATCTTGCCTGAAGGTAAGCCAATCCCTCTCTCCTTGAGTATGAAGCTCTCATTGTTGGCTTGTGTGTCACGATCGCACTAAAAGCAAAACATCTCTATATACTTGGTGACTCTAAGATTATTGTGAATCAAATTACGAGAACCTATCAAGCTAAGCAAAGTAAGTTGTCTCAATATCAAGACCTTGCTTTTTCTGTTCAATCAATTTTTTTCCTTCACAATAAATAGTGTCCCTAGGAGAGAAAACTGACATGTGAATTCCATGGCGAGTGGTACCTCCCTATTACCTTCAAATGAGGATACAAAATAATACCACTTTATGGTTCAAGTCCTTTGGTCCCTTGCACTTTCCAATCAACCTGAATCTGATGCTCTTGTGTGTTCTCATGTAGACTCGGGAGAATGGTTTTCTAACATCTACAACTATCTAAAGATTGGAAACTTTCCCAATGGTGCGACAAAAAACCTTTGGACTCGTATACGAAAGCTTTGAATCCGTTGTTTTTTTAGATGTTATTTATCAAAAATATTATAACGGCTTGTTACTTCGGTGTCTCACTAAAATAAAAAATACCCCTTACCCTTAAGGAAGCCCATTCAAGTTTCGAGGGTGGACAATTAGGCGCTAAACCCCTAGTGTGTTCAAACTAATCCATATGGGGTACTTTTGGCAAACGATGGAATAGGATTCCTTCAATTTTGTTAAAAATGCTTGTAACGCCAACAACATAGTCATCTTATTCATGCTCCTACACAAGAGTTACAAAACCAAACCTTTCCTTGGCCATTTGTAAAATGGGGGTTGGATATTATTGAAAAAAATTCACCTCCTTCTTCTAAAGCACATACCTTTATCATTACTGCTATAGATTACTTCACAAAATGGGTCAAATCCATTCCACTTCACTCTATAAACACTGAAGCTATTTGTAGTTTTCTTCTAAACAACATCATTGCCTATTTTGGGTTTCCTTATACACTTGTCTTTGACAATGGTATGTCATTCAAGAACAAGAAAGTAAAGTAATTCCTAGAGAAGTTTCACATTCAACATAGATTTTCTACACCGTATTATCCTCAATCTAACAGCCAAGCAGAAGTGTCTAATAAAAATCTTGAGTTCATTCTTCCCAAAATAGTAAATAAACATGGTAAGGATTGGCATGTTCAATTAACATACGCTTTATGGGCCTATCACACGAGTTTTCTTATGGCGATAGGGGCAATGCCCTATAAGCTCGTGTATTGTGTTGAAGCTATCATTCCTCTATAGTTGGAATTTTTTTGTTTGTGGTTTCCCTTAAGGGGTTAATTGATGACAAGACTTACCGAGAAAATCATTTAGATCAACTAGAGATGTTCGATGAGTTCCAATTACAGGCCCTCAACCATCTTAAAGCTTATCAATGGTCGTTATCTAGGTATCATAATCAAAGTGTACTTCCTAGGACTTTCAAGGTAGGTGACTTGGTTCTCTATGAGAATCAGAGAAATATAAATGTGTCACCTAATCAAAGAGGAAAATTTAGTCCTAATTGGTTAGGCCCTTACATTGTCATCTTCGTGTATGGCTTGAGTTCTTATGGGTTATCGTCTATGGATGGGACACCTCTAAAAGAACATGTTAATGCAATGCATCTCTGCTAATACTATGTGTAGTGTCTAATGTGTCATATGTGCAGTGTTCACCCTCTGAGGGTCGTGGCATTGCATATGTTGATATTCCTCATTAACAAACTGTTAAAAAATGTATGTTATGATGTGGTCATGTATGTGAGAGAGAGAGACATACATATGTGTGCTTTGCTATGTTATGTATCCATGCATTACATTCTATCTTTTTTGGAAATTAAATCATCATTTTATTTAATTATCATACATCCATGTGTGTTCATTAAATCATGATAGTATCTAATTTAAACATACATCCATACATATATAAAATCCATAGCATCAACATACATGAAAGTAAGGAACATAAACATAAAATCAAGAATACATAATATCAGAGCAAGTATCCCATGTATATATGTATAAATATCAAATTTCATATACATGTATCACACCATTGTCGTCAAAAAATGAGTGGTTGTTGTATATGTGTATCAGTTTCTATACAAAAATGATCTACAAAATATATGGCATGGCTACAAAAATCATATACAAAAAAGGAGGCTATCTATGCCCCGCGCATATGGCTCCTCCAGCCCTCTAGCTTTGGCTTCGGTTGTGGTTGGGGACGGGGCTGCACGATGGAGATGGATCAAGAGAAATGTGAGTGTGACATGAACATAGCAACATGCATCCCCTTGATCTCTCCCTGGATGGAGGCTATCTGCATGCAGGCTAGGATGAGCTCCTATGCAGTTTTTGATCACCATTCAAGATCACTTTTGTCGCTTGTCCCGCAAGGTCATCGAGACGGCTCTAAAGGGCGTCATGCGCCTTCTCGACGACATCATCCCTCATCATGGCCATGTCTCATTCTGCAAGTGTCATCCATAACTCCCCCAACAGCTGGTTAGCTTCCCCTAGAGTGTGGTAGCATTAGCATTCCTCTGTACGATCTCCACCTATGCCTCTTCATAGGCGATCCTTAGGTAGGCTATCGGCTCAAAAAGGTAGACATGACATCCCACTAAATTTGGTCGATAAGCATCTAAGACTACCCCTTGGATAGGCATGACAAGGGCCACCTCTGATATGCACTGGGTGAAGAACCCAATCCATCCCTGAGTATCCACTGCAATCACAAAAAGAGAATGTATATCACTACCACAAAATGTATAAATACTAAAACTAAAGCATACTATACATGTACATGAGATAAAAATTGAAAGTGTTGAAATGAAATAGAATAATCAAATGTCATACTTAGGTCCCCTGGCTGCTAGAATGGGTTAGGGGGAGGAGGAGCACTAGGCCTCGCACCACCGGCATCTGGAGTTGCCTCAGGTGCTACAAGAGCTGCTACTGGAACGAAGGGTGGGGCTAGTGGCACCAACAAAACTAGAGTGACTCGCAAAGGAGAGGAAATCCTTCATTGCCACATCGGCCTCGATGAAGCCGCCCTGACCTCCTCAGCCTACTCTTGTTGCTCTAGCTATCCCCCCTCCTGTTGTTTCTCCTCCTACTCACCTTTGTTGCCTTGGTGCCTCTGCCTCTATCTAGGTGGTTGTGGCAGCATGTCCCCCTATAGACCCGGATCCCCCATGGGGCATCCGTTGGGAATACTAGTGTTGGGCGATGAGCTCCCCACCACGTCGGGAAATCTTTGGCTATGTTGACATTGACCACCATGCCCATCATCGGTAGATCCTCGTTGTTGGCCTTGTCATCGAATAGGCAAATGTATGTTATCGTTGGACATAAACGGTCCCCTAGCATCTCTGCGCTTTGAACTGCTCGGGTGTATGTAGGGATAGCAGGGTAAAAGTACAAAGTTGTGTCACACTTTTGGCCAACTTATCAGCACAAGTGAATTTTAGTATTTATAACTAAAAATCAATTTTGGTCAAACATATGATCTAGTAAGATTCATTCTAGATAAGTTAAATATGTCCACAACTTTTCCAACTAAAATTGTTGGCTAAATGCATATGTAGCACCACTTTGAGGCCAATTTATTAAAAAAAATGAAATTATTTGAAACTTTAATGTTTCAACAACTCCTACCCATATAAATAACATATTTTTAAAAATGTAAAAATACCCTTTTGTAGATCCATAACTATAGTTTTCAAATATTTATTTATTTTAATAGTTCAATTATTATTTTTATTTTATTTTTAATTTTTTACTAAAAGTAAGCTATCAGTACAAAAGAATTAGGTTGATTACCATGTCAAGAAAAATACTAAAACTTATTTTAAAAAATTGAAAAAAAAAATATGATGCCCTAGATAAAAGAATTTAGATTAAGATAGTATAATTTGTTTTCTATTTTAGATAAATATTCCATATAAAATTTGACGTCGAGTGGAAACAACCGTTTTTTAATATACACACTAAAATATTTATTTAAAAATATATATTTATTAAAATTGTAAAACAAAATATCCATGCCCTAAAGTTTCAAGTTATAAATATACACAAAAAATTGAAGGAAAAAAATTAATTTACTATATAAAGCTTGATGTCAAGTGGAACATCATTTTTTAGCATTTTATCAACAACTAAATTATAGTGTTAATTTATAATAAACTATATTCAAATGATTTTTTAATTTTTTCAAAAAACTACAAACATAAAATATACTAAAAAATACACCTTTTTATTAATTTACATCATTTTAAAATTTAAAACATAGATGTCACTTTCTAGTGATTCAAGTTTAAAAGTTAGATCAATGTTGGTCATTTCCTTTATAAAAGTGTGACACAGCTTTGTACTTTTACCCAGCAAGGGGAATGGTCTGGATCCACTCATGTTGTCGCATGACCTGGCTCCAATAATATGGCATAATGACAAAATTAGTGTGATTGAGGATGAAGCAGTCACGTTGTAGGTTCCGAAGGAACTTTCTATTATCAACCCACTAGAAAAATTGGTGGGGCCTCCATCTAATACGATCTAGCATCAATGTATGAAACTACAATTGCCAGAACTACAAATCACCATGTCTCCACTACCAAGTGAGCTCGTACCAATGGACCATGGGTACGAAATAATCCCACACTCAGGGAAAGCCCTCTAGCCTTGTGCAAGTGATGTGGGTGAAATTTCACACCTACAAGAGTGTGCATGCAGTCAGGCTCTGGTACTCATAATGCATGTATCGCTCAAGCTCTTGGTATAGGTGTGCAAGCATACTATGCCCCCAGGTGAACACAGTCCTATGCTCAACCATCACCCGAATAGTATGGATGAGGCCCCCATGCAGATGAGAGCCTCACCCATCTATGGTGACCACCATGATGTGGTGCAATAAGGGAGCATTGGATCGGCCCTTCTCAAAACACCAAGTATAGATGTGTCTGGTCCCATCCCCATCGTTCGTTCGGTCAGAGTATTATAGGATGTCATATGATCGCTCCTGTGTCGAGAGTGTTTCGTCTAACTCCACCCACCAACCATGGATGAGGAGTCTAAAGATGTGATAGACATCCTCTAGTGTAATGGTCATCTCCCCAGTGGGCAACTGGAAACTCGATGTGGTGGCATTCCACCTCTCCATGAGCACCATCAACATCTTGTCATGTTAAAGCATCTCTAGCATGGTGTAAACATGCCAGAGACCGACATGCTCCAAGTGTTTGACCTTATCCTCGAATAACATGTTCCTTTGGTCTCTGAGTAGGTGCAACACCCGCCCATCGGGGTGCTTCTAGATCTCGAGGTAGTCCTATGGGAAAGGAAAAAAATTGAATTTAGTACATGGCTGACTGAAAAAAAGTAAGTTAAAAAAGTTAAAAGACACATGTGCGCCACGTAGACATCTACACACCGCGCAAGTGTCTTGATTCGCCATTAATGGTGCAGGGACGCCAACGCGTCCCTGGGATGCCAGAGAGCATGAAGGATGTGTGCGCACATCTAGGATGCCTACGTTACTCGAACCTTGGAAACATGTTAAAAATCATTAAAAATAATGTGCAAGCGAAGTGGTTTTGAGTCCTACTTGGTCTACCTCGAGACACTCAGCGATGTTTGCTTGTAGCTGGTCCAACCTTAGATCCTCGTACTCTCATCTACTCGACATTTTGATGACTTTTCTCTCACAAAAGTCAACAAAATGCTCATGATGAATAGTGTAAATGACCCTTCTTGGGGCCCACCTAGGTATATATAGGCCCTCCAAGGCCCATTTTTCCTAGAGTTTGTGGCTCCCCAATTTCTCCTAATTTTACCCCTGTTATCACCTGAAATTGCACCCTATCAAATTCCTAGAAACTTCACACTTCAAGGTAACATGGAATCACTCCTAAGCTATGGGTCACTAAAAATTTGGAGTGAATCTCCGGATAAGGCCGGTTCCTAGCTGGTTCACACTTCTAAACTACTAAATCTTCCAGGAAAAGGGAGAGAGAAACTTAAATCTAAAAAGAATTGATAACTGGAAATAAAATCAAAGCTTAAAGCTTGAACTGTACTTAACTAAGGGATATCAACCTGAATGAAGATGAACACTTACGAATGATACTTAATCTCAAATACAAAGAGAAAAGAATATTATTACCTATTATGGGCCCCAATGCATAAATATTTCATTAACTGGTTTAAATGATACAACCACTAAAAAGGAAAGATGAATTTCATAAATTAGTACTTGAACATTTGCATAACACAGCTAACAACCTGCACCAAAAACCACTTACAGAAAGGTGAAAAGTTGTGAGACAGAAGCTATAAAACAAAATGTTCTAGCAACACTTCATATTTGCCTTATCAATCACATAACACACTGAACTGCAACAATAAGTAGGATAGAAAACCTTTGCAAAACAAGATAAGACCTGCAATGTATTCAACCTTCCAATAAAACTGAGTTACAGAAAAAAAATGAGAAAAGGAGACCAAGATCTGCAAAAAATACTGAGTCTCTCCAATTCCCTAATCAGAACTAACTCCAAAAAATGAGTCCCAAACTCACTTAATACATCTCCAAAACCTCCAAGGGTCGAAATCAGAAAGATAGCCCCAAAAATAGCTATTCCACTCTCTCCAAAATAAATCCAATGCATGAAAAATTCCTCTCGATTCATTAACCACCCAATGACTCATCCAAATAGCCCCAAAAATACTCCAAATGGTCATAATTACCTTCCAAATCCTAGGGGAAAGTCAAATTCGACCCTAAGACTTCTCCAACTCCCCTAGATACCCTCCTTATGTCTCCAAACTGTCATAAATCCCAAGAAGAAGTCTTCAAGCCATTAAAACACCCTTATCTCTCCACTTTTACATTATTGCTTGCTTTCCTTTAGAAGCTTTAATATTTATTTAATTGATTTATAACATATATCAATCAATAAATATTAAATTACAACATTTATCCCAAAAAATTTAATATTTATTAATTGATACATTTAAATCAATTAAATAAATATTATTTTACAATATCTCCAAGAAAACAACAATGGTAATACAAGACATTATTCTATTAAATGTTATAATCGTATGCTAAAGAAACATATAATTGTAATATTTAATAAAATACTATTACATTAAAAATGCCATATATGGCTTGAAGCTGCGGACTTCAAACAAACAAAAAAACAATCTGCCTCAAAAGGCGACAAAATAATTCAACCCTAAAGTATTTTCGCATCATTTGGTCTTTTTTACATTGGAGAGGTAGAATAGGGTTTGAACAGGAGCCGCCGCCATCTATGGAAGTTTTACGAAGCCATTTCCTCCATGAATCTCTGTGAAACTTCAAAGGTAAATGCATTAGAATGCCACCCGAACTCCCATTCTAAAAAAACGTGTTGAATGAAGGTGAAATTCGTGAATTTTCCTTGCTGCTTTGGCCACCATCATGATTATAGAAAGTTTTAAAAAAATTATGTGCTTGATGCTCACTTCCGGCTGCAGGTAAGTTTGCCTCAGCTTTGTTTGTATAAGGAAACAAACAACCACCATTCTTCTGCATTCACCTACTCACGAATTTCGTGAACCTTCACTGGTGAGTGCAAGTATGACCCGAGCTGTTTATTCTTTGAAAATTTTGAACAAAAAGATTGCAAAAAACGTTTCCTCTTTCAGTCGTTGTTAATGGATGAAAAGTATTTATATTGTGCTCTTAATATCATTGTCTATTGTCTATGGCTTTGTAAGGCATTGCTTCAATAAAGTAAAAGGTTTCATATGGCAAGATATGTCCCCCTAATACTATATTTACTTCTTTCTTGATCTAAAAATTGTCAATCAATGATACGCTGGGCTCAAACGCTTGTGGGAGCCACACATTACATCCACGTGACATTGATCATTTTTCTGCACAGGAAACAAACTCATTAGCATAAATATTTCTTTCTCACAAACATTGAGGGTATTCTGATTTTCCTTCTTCAGATTTAGGACAGCCTTAAAAGGCAGCATAGGTATAGAGTAATTTTGAGATAACCAACCATTGCTTAGATCCGTATTGAGATCTAACATCATTATTTTCAATTTCATAGGATTCAAGAGCTTGCTAGGAGACTCGCAGACACAGAACAGACTTAGGGCCAGCAGCCACTCATGACCAGTCAAAGCAACAGCCAATGATTGGTTATCCTTGACCTATCTCTCTCTCCTATTCTGTCTTTTAATTTTGTTTCAAGTTTGTAGGAGAAGTAATAGGCTATACTCACGGCTTGTGTGAGGCATTTAATCTAAGTTGATCTTAAATACATGTATCTATGTTTTCAAATGGGTGAACTCAAAAAAGAAAATTATCATTGTTCAATACAAATGAAATGATTATTTTTAGAATTTCACAATGTATTTAATCTTTTCTATTTGCAAATCAACAAATGAGGTCAATTGATTCAAAAAATGTATCTTTTGTAGCAAAACTGCTAGGGTAGTAAAAATTTGATAACAACCCCACCTAGCTAGGGGAAAACTCGGGAGGTGACATATAGTCATCTCTTCACCATATTTTTCTTTCGAATCACCAATTTTTTTCTTGATCATTCTTCTCGTCATTGTAGCTTCTTTCGATTTTTGGGACTAAATTAAAATTGACTTTTGTAAAGTAAAATTTTGCACAATTTTTCACAATAGGCCCTACACTTCTCGCTGAGTTCGATCGTTGGGGGCATCTTCAGTATTGGTTGGCTTGACCTCTGCAACCTCTACGGTACCTTCTTTTGGCATGTAAATCCATAAAACTTTAAGTTTCGATGAAATTTATCTTTTATACTTTAGTGTGGCCGATTTTTCCCAAAATTGAGCCCACTAAAGTGGTGGAAAATTGTAATGTTGCAAATTTGCACCTAGGGGAAATTTCACATTTTAGCACTTTGCCTAGCATTTATGACACCTAAATGAATTAATGGAAAAAGCCCCATGGATCGAAATTTCATGATTATAACTCCATGTGGTCCAATGGCAAAGTAATAGCAGTCAGTTGACCCATTTCCTATAAAATTATGTCTTCAGCACCTACACAGCATCCCCATGTGGTCCAATGGTGAAGCAATAGTAGTCCATCGACCCATTTCCTATAAAATTGTGTCTTGAACACCTACGCAGTGTACGGACGTTTATGCGGCGCGCCCTGACAATTTTTCAAGTTTGAAATGGGGAATCTCAAATCTTGGCTCTTGACACGTGTCCCTACAACTAGTCCTTCGAGTGTAATGGCTCCTTGTTTCCCTTGCATGCAACAAAACCCCTATTTTTCTCACATTTTGGTGGTTCTCTCATTTATTCAAGGCTCTCTCCTTGGCTTCACTTCACTTCAATCTCTTATACTCTTGGCAACAACGCTTCTACAAGTGAAGCTCTATCGGACTGAGGTCCCTACAACGGCCAAAGTTCTCTAGCAAGCATTCAATGGTGTGACCATGTGTTTAAGAGGGGGTTGAGGCCTGTTGGTAATACTCTCCCACTCTTTTCTATTTGGGAATAGATTAGATCTCTTTATTCGTTTACTACTTGGTGGTGTAGGTTCTCCTAAAGTGGGGATTGCTTTCATCTGTCCCTTTTGCTCATTTTGATTACTCTCTCTATCTACCTGGTTGTCTACGGAGGTGGGAACACCAAAGTGGGGTTTGACTATGGTAAACCCCTATACATCCCCAAAAGAATTCCTCATTCGTTTTGTGTGTAAGTTATTAAAGTGGAGCTCAAAGTATAGAATCAAATGTTTTGTTGTTCGTAAGATCCCTCCTAGCTCTCCTCCTTTCCTTTAGTTTATGTTCTTTATCTCATCATTTCATTAAACAGACCTCAGATCTGGGTTAGATAGTGAATTTTTTGCCTACCTATTTGGGTTTTTGAGCTCTTTGTTTCTTAGGACGCTAGTGCATCATTTGGACTCCAGTGCACTGCACTGGAATCCTAAATCTATGCTATAGTCTTTTGGTCGAGAGCTCCCCTTTCGAAGGTAGGAACCTAGGAGCTTTTCTCTCTCAGGTTCTGAAGTAGTCTTTTACGATAATTAGTCTGGATATAGTTTCTTTGCAATTTCTTCATTCAGCTTGTATTGAGGTGGATAAGGGAAATTTGTTCCCTAGGATTCTCTTGAGAATGAAGAGACTCGTGAGCAGTGAATCCCCCTTAACTCACATAATGTAGACATACTCTTCTAATTCTTTATTCAGAATTGTAGATTTGGCTTTCATCTGATATACCTTGAAATTCTTGAATGTTGATAAGGCCAAAAAAAATTTGATTACTTCCAACCTTGCTACTAGAGAAAATGTCTCCTCAAAATCAATTCCCTCAACTTGTGAATATCCTTTACATACAAGTCTATCCTTGTTCTGAATCACTTTTCCATATTCATTTAACTTGTTTCTAAAGGCCCATTTTGTACCAATGACATTTTTGTCTTTAGGTCTCTAAACCAACTCCAAGGTTTCATTTTTCTTAATCTGAGTTCATTATTTCTTCATGGCATCTACCAACCCTTTTTTTGCTTGCCTTTGCATAAGAACTTGGTTCAATTTTTTATTGTAAGGGAAAGTGTACCTATTCATTTTCTTTGTCAATTATTCTTTGGGTCTAAACTCCATTGTATTTATCTCCTATGATTTCATCTTCAAAATGCTTTTTTCCGAATATACCTAGCTACAGTCTTTGTAACTGTACTCTCAAAATCATTCTTTGAGACTTCATCACTACTACAGATTATATTATTTTACCAATACTTACATTGACACTTCCCACAATCCTTTTCATCCTTTTCTTATAACAGTTATAGTCCTTTCTTGTCATGGAATATCCAAGAAAAATACCTTTGTCAGATCTAGAATCAAACGTACCCAAATCTTCTTCATACTCTTGATGTAGCATTTGCTTCCAAATATTTTGGGATGTCAAATTGAAGTCAGTCTTCCTTTCAATAGTTCATATGGTGTTTTGGCAGTCTTTGGTCTAATTTGAGCTTTGTTCAAAATATAAACTGTTGTCTAAACCACTTCTCTCCAATACACATCTATCAATTTTTTTTGAGTTAACATTATTCTGTCCATCTCATGTACACTAATTCTTCCTCTTAGCTACTCCATTTTTCTAAGGAGTTCTAGGAGTAGAAAGTTGTCTTTGAATCCCATTCATCTCACAGAATTCATCATACCGATCAAAAGTGAACTCTCCACCTCTATCTGATCTTAGGAACTTGATTGTTCTTCCAGTTTCATTCTCAACCATTTCCTTAATGCTTTAAACTTCTCAAAAGATTCTAATTTTTCTTTCATAAAAGTAGTCCAAGTCATTATGGAATAATCATCAATAAGCATCATAAAATACTTATCACCTTAAATTCTCTTTGTCCTCATTGGTCCACATAGATTTGTATGAATCAAGTCCAATGGCTTTGTTGTAGAATATTCCTTAGTAGGAAATTTGTTCTTTGTTTGTTTTCCCTCATGACATAGTTTACAACTAGTAGATGGAGGCTTCTTGATTTGTGGCATGTCCCTTACCATTCCTTTTGAACTAATCCTTAGAAGATCATCAAAATTGATGTGTCCTAATCTTCTGTATCAGTGCCAAATCCCTTCTCTTTGTGTGGAAAAGAAATTTTATCCATTCACCTCATTGAGATGATACACATCACTATCAATCCTACTTCCTTTCACAACTAACTCATTGGTACCGATCTTTCTAATTTCATAACCTTTGGCACTGAATGAGATTTTGTAGCCTTTATCACACATTTGACTTACGCTTAGAAGGTTGTTCTTCAATCCTTCTACATACAGGGCATCATGAGTTTTTGTCTTTCCACCATCAAGACTCAAAATACCCTTATTGGTAATCTTAGCAATTGAACTATTACCAAGAGTTACAACTCTATCAAATTTCTTGAAGTGTATGAACTTGCTCTTATCTCCATTCATGTGGCTTGAACATCCATTGTCAATTTGATCCATAGATTCTTCTCCTTATGGGCATATAATGCAGTTTGAGCCACCATGGACTTCTTGCAGAAGTTGTGAAATCCAACTTCACAGACCCTGAAGATCACTTGCATGCAAATAACCTATCACAAAAAGAAAAGAGTGCTCTGAAAGCTGAAAATGTATTAATCAGAGAGTTTTTAAATAAAATACAAAGATAGATCCTTATAAAAGGAGATTGTGCAACCCTAAAAGTAACCCTAATAGGTAGACATTTAATAATTAATATAATTATTAAATGTTACAATATGGAAACTAAATTGAAATCTTAAGAGAGGAATAAAGGTAACTTAATTAACATAATTAAGTTAAAACCTTTACTCTAACACCCCCCCTTAAGATGAGCAAGAGTGCAGCTACAAACATGTGCAAGAAGGAAAAAGTAACTACAATGCATGAAAGTAAACATGGGTCCCGGCAACTAGGTCTGATCAGGTACCCATTTACAAATGCAATGCAAACTAAAGGAAACGGGGTAAAGGAGAAAACCCAGTGGGACCAAAACTCCTCCCCAAAATAGAATGCAAAGAAAGGAATGCAATGCACTAATGAAAGAAGGATAGGAGGTGGATTACATGATACCCCCATAGACAGCTTCTATCATATAAGTACATATACAATGGTTTACATAGAAGAGATAGAAAGAGAGAAGGCCCCCCACAATGAAGAAACTTATGTCACAATGGTAGATGCCTGATGTAGAATCCAAAAGTAAATTTTCTGATGAAATAGACTGCAGATCTCGAAAGATCATTGCAACACCTTTCCAACACCTATTCGTTTGCACAAAACGGAGTCTAGACGCAAAAGATATGCCTCCCGGAGTGAAAAAAACAAGTTCTAGATTTAACTGATGAAAAAGGCATCAAAACTGCAAACTCAAAAAATCAAAACTCCACCACTGCAAATTTCGTCAAACCAGATTTCCAACGATATCTCATTTGTAAAAAAACAATGTCGTATGCCCAAGTTATAGCCGATTCTGTGAAACTTCTCTGATTCGCCCAATAAAGCCTTCTACAGCCCTCAGGGGCTAAAAAAACAGAGCCCCTAGTCCTATGAGTGGCCAGGGGGCTGAAATAGGAGGGGTTGATCGTGGCCCCCGGTCACCAATGGGACCGCCGCAGGGGGCTAGGCGTCCGGCGGGGCTGGCGCTAGGGCTCGCAGTCAACAATAAGACCGCAGGTAGGGACACACAGCCCGCGGGGGCTTATCCGGAAGCGGCGCTGCGGAGGGGAGCCACCAATGGAGGTGGAGATCTGGTGGCTCGCGGGTGGCCGCCAGGTGGTCTGGTGGTGGCGGATTTGTTCAGAATTGTGAGCGCTTTTTTTTAAAGCATTTTTATGATTTTTTATTTTTATAATTTTCTCGCCTCGAATTGCATGTTGGGGAGGTCGTGCAGCCTCCCTGACAAAAAAGATTTGCCTCAAAAACCAACTGCTCCAAAATCAACGATTTGACAAGCGTTTCAAGGGTTTTGGGCTGCTGCGAACGCGATGGTGACCTCCATTTGAGCCCAAAGTGTCCCGAAAAATTGGCTACCGCCAGATCTTGCAAAACAGATGTATGTGGAAACCCTTGCACTTGAAACTTATTGAAAGGACATATCTTCAAAAGATGAACAAGCAGTTATAGGTCTGGATCTCTGATACCTGTAGAAGTTGTGAAATCCAACTTCACAGACCCCGAATATCACCTGCATGCAAATAACCTGTCACAAAAAGAGGAGATGGAGACAAAAAAGCAAGAGTGCTCTAAAATATGAAAATGTATTAATCAGAGAGTTTTAAAAAAAAATACAAAGATCAATCCTTATAAAAGGAGATTGTGCAACCCTAATAGGTAGACATTTAATAATAAATATAATTATTAAATGTGACAATATGCAAACTAAAGGGAAATCTTAAGAGAGGAATAAAGGTAAATTAATTAACATAATTAAGTTAAAACCTTTACTCTAACACTTCTTTGATCTATGTTCTTCTAGTTTCTTCTTCCTTTAGAGGCATAAAATTGCACCCTAGTGCATTTTCTCACAATATACCCTTAATTTAGCCTTATAACATTGATAATGCAAAAATCTGCCACCTTAAACCTTGGGTCTTATTCGTGCTTTTTCATTTTTTGTCAGTGGAGGGAATTTCGTCAAGGATGCTTCCATGTCGCATAGACATCTACGTACCATGTGGAAATTACTGATAGATTCTCAGGTCAATGGACATTGAGGCATTACATTTCATGGCATCCACGAGTTATAACATCTCCTATAACCACAAATCTGCCAGAAAATGTCCCTTTTGCCACCATATCCTCATTTTGAACTCAATTCTTCATTTCATTCAATCTCTCTCAATCTCACACACATTTCTCACTTCATTCTTCCAACTCCACTTAACTCTCTCCATTCTTTCTTTTTTCTACATCACTTTCTTGCAGATTTCAAGCTATTAGCACTACATTCTTGCATGTTTGTCTTGCTCTTTCAGAGCTACCATCCTTCCTTTCATCTTGTCAAGCTTTTCAAGCTTTCCAAAGGAAGTATAACGCTTTATTGTTTTCATTTCATTGCATTATCAATATTATAGATAGCATATAGATTGTCTTTTCTTTCTATACATATCGTTTACTTCTTTTCTTTATCATTTTCTCTCTATTGTGGTTTATTGGCTCTTCGTGGAGGTAGAAACACCAAAGTAGGGGTTTGACAAAGGCAAACTCCAAAACATAGCCCCAACATTTTTCATCTCTGTGTGTGTAGGTACTTTGTTCATGTGGAACTTGCAGGAGACTAGACCACCCGTAAGCTGGATTTCTACTACCCTTATTTTTCATTTTGTCATAATCAATCTATGTTTCAAGTTATAGTATTCTTCTTGTTGTAGTTAGTTTGTTTTACGCATTAGCAGTATTCTACCCTTTCCATTCAAACTGTTGGATTAAGGTTTTTGGGTTGTTAGCATGCCCTACAAGTTTCAAATTGTATACTCTATTCTCAGTTTGTATGAGATGCCAACATGGGACTCAGTGGATTGTCATCTAAGTCATGTGTTCACATCCTTTGGTCAAGAGCTAGTTAGTCTACAATCCAAAACCTTTGTGGTTTGCTCATCTAATTTCCAAAATCCTTCATCTTTGAAAACATAAAATAGATTCTAGCTTGTCCTTCTTTCGCCACCCCATTTTTCTACCTTTGTCATTGAGATGACTGAGGGAAATTTGCTCCCTTTAGACCCTATTTGTCTTGGGACTTGGGAGTAGCGAATCCCCTCCTTCACACTTTCAAACCTTTTTTGTTTCACTACTCTAACATACTAAGCTATTTCCTTCTATATCTCGCATAAGAGGACTCACAAAATTGCATCTACAGTTTCTAGCGATATGTCCAAAATTGTTGGACTAGTGATAAATAATATTGAAATCATACAATGGTGGAAATGTATTTCTACTAGCAAAATTATTTCTTCTTGTCAGAATCTTTCTACAAATCATAGCCTTATGACCAGAATGATTGCAATTAAAACATTAACTAAGAAAAGAATGACTGAACCTAGTATTATATCCTTGTCCTCTTGAAGCTTGTCTTCTGGATCTTCTATTATGTATGTGCACTTGAGTGAAACCATCGTCCATCAATTTTCTTTCTTTGGTTGCCACAATTTGTTCAAACTTTGAGTTTTATGAGCCATTCTCTTCCAGATTCTCACCAACTAACTTCATGGGCTGCTCAGTCACCTTATTCTTCTATATGTCAATAAAACCAAGGTTGGTTTTGATATGCAGTGATCTCTAACTTTCTATTATTTAATCCAAGATCTCATTACTCTTCCCAAACTTCAACTTTAGCTGATAGTTTTCTTTTTCAAGATCTTTCCTTAATGACACAATCTCTGCTTCGAATTTTTCACAATCTTCATCTCTTGTCAGAAACCTTTTTATCATGACTTCTTCAATCCTCATTGCTTCTTCCACTTGAACATTCAAGTCAATAACAATATTTTTACCTTTTCAAGGTTCTAAGATAATTTGTCTTTAACTTTCACTTCAACAATTATTTTCTTCAATTTTTTAATTTCCTTGTCAGCGTAAAGCAATTCTTCCACAATATCTACTTCAGCATCATCGCCATTTCCGAACTTCATTTCTACTTCACCTTTAGAAGTTTCCATAGCCATGAATATAGTCTTTTATCCTTCATTCTTAGAAGTGTCTTGGTCATCATCATCAGATGAGTAGTCTTCCTCATTGATAAAGAAACTCTTCTGATTTTTCTGAAACTTTTTCCCTTTTGAAAATGACTTCTTCCCATCATTGCTAGAATCTTTGTATGGATACTTAGCCATGAAATTTCCTACTTCACCATAATTAAAAAAATTGAAAGGAAACTTACCTTTATACTTTTCAAAACCCCTCTGAAATTTTCTGACAAAGTTGTCTTCCTCCAGATTTGATCCATCATCTAAATCTAGATCACTTTTTTTCCTAGAGACTTTGAATGTAGTTTCTTTCCTTGCAGATTTGTCATTATCAATTCTCATCTCATAGGTAGTCAAAACTCCATGTAACTCATCCATAGATAAAGTATACAAATCTTTAGCTTCTTCAATAGCAGAAATTTTTGCATCAAACTTTTGGGGAAGAGATTTGAGTACACTTTTCACAATCATACCTTCTTTCATCTCTTCACCAAGACCTTTGATAGAGTTGACAACCTCATCAACCTAGAGCAAGAATGTAGCAATATTTTCTTCCTTCATTTTCAGACTTTCAAATTAACATCTATAGGTCTGAAGCTTTACTTGTTTGAACTTGTCATCACCTTCATAGATGTTGTGTAACTTAGCCCATACTTCCTTTGTTGTCCTGCAATGGATAATTTTTACAAACTCAAAGTTAGATAAACCACATAAAATAGCATTTCTTGTCTTGGCATAATTCTCACAAGCCTTCTTTTCAACCTGATCTCTTGGGGACTATAAAGGATTTCATATTCATCCACAACTAATTGCCAAACCTCAAATCCTATGGCCATCAAATATGCTTCCATCCTCACGCTCCAAAAGGCATAATTGGATCCATCCAATAGTGGTGTCTTGTTTGAAGAAAAAACTTATTGAGCCACTAAGTGTGCCATCCTGAATCTACCTCAAGTTGTTAAGCTTTATCAAAGGAACTTAGCTCTAATACCAATTAAAGGGCACACAATATATTGAGAGAGGAGGTGAATCAGTATATGTCAAAACTCTTTAATTTAACATTAATTACTATTAATAACTTCTCCAAACATGAACCTCAAAACATCATAGTAGCAAGTATTAATTTCATTCAGCAACACAAATGCACACATCCACACAAAGAACACCATATATACCTGGAAACCTAGAATGGGAAAAACCATAGGAGAAGAGCTACTTGGAGCTACTATCCAAATCTAGCCTCATCAAAATAATGAATCACTTACAATCATGAAGTAGGCACCAACCTACTGGAGACACCAATCTCCAACACAAAGATCTCAGCACCAACTCAATAGGTAAGACATCGGTCCTATTGGATTACAAAAATATGATTTTTGGACTTTCAAGACTAATAACGTAGCTTGTACTTGATCTTATCAACCTTCAAACACTCTCCCACACAACATATGATCTTTTGGTATTGGTGCACAATGATTGGAATGCAACTCACATTACATCACACTAATATTTGCATTGAAGCTCTAATTACATAGCATTCCTACAACACTCTTTCATATTACTTACATTGAATGAATCTTATTCATAAATATATGTGTTCTAACATATTAACAATATCTTAAGTTGGCCAAGAACCTCTTAACACCATCCACAATTATTTGTGTCGACTAAGAGTAAATCTTAATTCAAATTGATATGAAATGTGTAGTCGACTTGATCCAAAATCAAAATGTGTTACTGTCAATGTTAGATTATGTTATACACTTCCTTCAATGATCTTAAATTGGTCCTATTTTAACTTCACACGCTTCATCCAGCTAGTGCGCACTTCCCTTATATGGCACAAACACTTGAACATTATTTACAGTCAACCAATCAGCACAAACAACACTCTATTACTTCTAACTTTCTATTTGTTGAAGCTGACCCTCTAAAACTTTGAAATCTGGTACATCATGAGTAACTTTACTTTAGGTTCAAACCACAAGCCATAGCATTCAACTATAGTAGAATGTGAAGCAAAACACTATGACAATGCATGAGTAGCAAACTACAAAATACTATTGCAAACACTTCCAGACTACTTCCAACAACTATAGTAGATACAAGATGATATTTCAAGCATACTACAAGTATCCTTCTTCTCAGTAATGATAACATTAACATTCTACAATTGATCACAATACTTCATGATTTCAAATGCTCCGGCATGACATGATAGTAATTACATTTAATTTTCATTGATCAGTTGACATCAATGACAACATATGATCAACAATTATTTTGTACCACAAATTTTAAAACAATCTTAAAAAATCAATTTATGAGTTCCAAAAAATAAAACAAAAAATAAAAATCATATACACCTTTTTAATTTTAGAAAAGTCCAAAGCCAACTTAATCTTGATTGACTCCTAAAAATCTATGTATCATAAAAATATATATAAATTATATATGTATATGTATATATGCCTAAAAAAATTAATATATAAGAGATTCAACATTTTAATAACACTTTGTTTTCATTATTAAGATTTTAAAATTCTCGCTTAGTGGCCAAATATTGAGGCATTGAGACCATTCCATTGCATTTGAATTGTAAGCTTTATATTAAGGCCAATGAAGAAAGACTTGATAGTCTATACTAATAATTGTAGACTTTGAATAGTTCCAAGATTTATTTATTTTTTTGCATTTTGTATGCGAAGTTGCATCTGACTTAATAGGTTGCGATAAAAAAGGCTACAAAGTTTTTCGTCAAAGAAAAAAAAAATGTTTTATCATATCCTTTACCTTCCTTAGCATTTAGGAGGCCTATGCCACCATACAAATGCATAGAACATAAATTTGACATATTTGTGATTTAGATGTTGCAATTGTGTATATCTCCATTAAATTTAATTAGGTCATGTATTTAATTTTGTTTGTTGGGGTGCATCATTTTTACTTCATTAAATTTAATTAGGTCGAGTATCAAATTTTGTTTGTTGGGGTGCGATATTTTTACTTCATTAATTTAATTAGGTCTTGTATCTAGATATGTTTTTTGGGGTTCATGATGTTCAAAATTGGATGTGATAGTTTACCTTATTCAACATTCAACAATTGTACACTTATGCAATATGAATTACAAAAATAATGAACAATAATTTTCTAAAAGTATAATTAAAAATTACATAGAAAAGTAAAATAATTCTTAAACAATGTATTAATATAAAATAATGTAAGCTTTTGGTTTAAATTATGTATGTTTTTGAATCGATATTTCAAATCACATTCAATGATCCATCGTCAAGAAGAGGAATATGAGCTTCTTGTTTAAATTATGTATGTTTTTGAATCAATATTTCAAATCACATTCAATGATCCATCATCAAGAAGAGGAATATGAGCTTTTTGTTTAAATTATGTATGTTTCTAAATCGATATTTCAAATCACATTCAATGATCCATCATCAAGAAGAGGAATATGAGAGATTATAATGCAAAAATAGCCTTAAAAAGAGGGGTTGGGGATGGGAGGAGTTGAGAAAAAAGAATTTGATTTAGTATAAATCGGATGTGAATTTATGACTTTTTTTATAACTTATTGTGTTATTTCTTCATTGTGTAAATTTAGTTAAAAAAATTATATTTAATATTTTAAACGACACAAAGGTGTATACTCTTTTATTTATTTTTATAATATATAGAATATTTTGGGGTTTGACAAAGTTTTAAGATGACTTTGGTGATTGTCATTTACAATGTTTTGAATAACCAAAAACATGTGTATAATGCTCTACTTAATTGTTAAATGTTTTATTTCTATTATTATCTTTCTTACTTCCATTCTTACACCTTTATATATTTGAAATTTAACTATGTTGATAATTTTAACATAACCATTTTTATGCATACATATATGTATTTAAATCAAGTGATCTTGCGTGCCCTTCTTTTATCTTTTCCACACAATCCTTGCAAAGTTTGTTCTTCCTCTTTGCCTCGTAAACTTTTTGTTGTCATTATTTTAAATTCTTTTGGTTTCAAATTATAACTTTATGCATACCTTACACCACTTGATGTCAGACATTTTCTTTTTCTCTTTCTCCTTATTTTCATCTCTTAAGAATTACTTATATTGTTCTTGCATTGATTTAATTTTATCCTTACCTTTCTATTCTAGCCTTATTTCTGGACAAATTAAATTACTTTCCTTATTATATCTTATTCTTCAAAAAAAATTAAAGATATGTCCTTGTAATTTTTTAAGGGATGAGAATAAAGAGAAGAAAAAAGGGCAATTATTAATTCTAGCATTCTTTCATAAAAATAATAATTCTTAAAAAAAAAATAAAGATGTCACAAGGACGAGGGGAGATTGGACCTCGTGACCTCTTGCCTACAACAATATGCTTTAGTCAATACCACAAGGACGGGAAGAAACTGGACCTCATGGCCTCTTACCTGCAACAAGATGCTTTAGCCAATCAAACTAGAACTCCTGCCCCATCTAACCCCAACTAATTAAATATATTGTATTACATTTAAATTTACAATATTGTACGCTTCAGTTTTATATTTTTTATTGTTTCAGAATAATTAGAGGTCGTTTGCATGACACACTCAATTTCAAAATAACAGTTCTCTAGCAGGTGATAGCATCCTCCAGCACTTCCTCATTGCCCGGAGCATAGTCCAGTCTTTCAATAGCAATGACTACTAAATAACGTTGTAAACTATTTGATTGTATAGTATACTACAAAAATGATGGAATAACGGTGGCATTATTAAATAACTTTCTGGAGGGTCAAGTACAATGAAGGAAGTAAATTCATGTCTAGCATGTTCAACTTCTTGATCTTCAATTGATTCGAACAAACCTGTTTCCTTCTTCGAATCATATTGTCAACAGCTATCAACTTATTGGACGACTACATCTGCTTCTACAATAAGAGTATCATCAACCAGATAGCCCTTTAAATGATCATTAATTTCTCCAAGGGGAATGAACGATTTGAAGCCCAAATCCTTCTGTCGAGAATTGAATTTGAGCTCAAAGTCTGCATTGGCAATATATATACTAAGTTCGTATCACAGAAAGGCCACAAAATGTTCATATTAAACAATAAAACATTGTGAAAGCTTTGCACCCAAAAACATGACCAAACTAAAGCAAATACAGCATAGAAGTTTGATGCATATTATCCCGAATGACATTCCTAATGGATTATTGACCAGACTTTGGAAATATCCATCCACCAAAAAATCAATCTGACCCATCGTGTAAGTACAGATTATTTCCTGGATAGACAATTTAAAATATTTCAGCCATGAACTTGACCAACTAATATGGGCATCGTAAGCAATATCCCATACAAATAATCCAATATCTAAAAACAAGCATTACATTCCACATTGAGATGAATAGATATAATACCATTTTTAGATAAAACATTAAAAATATATAAGATTAGCTTTTATTTTATTTTTTAAATCAGAAATCAAATACCTTTTCGTATAGAAAGTTTCGAGTCAATCTGATTGATAACAGCCAGACTAACTTGTGCTCGTCTACTCCAACCAGAAGGTAACGAGGCAGCATCAGCCACATCCAAATACACAGATAATTGGTCTACATCGTTTCCTTTCGGATAAATTAGCAGCCGCCTGCTTCGTACCAACCAAAATTCAGCTTTCCACCAAACTAACTCCTCGTTAACTCAAATTAACCACAAATGATTCATGAACATCAAAATTAAAGTCGTACTGTGAAGCAATCTGCTAGGGTTTTACAGATTTTGACATTCACAAGCTCTAAAGTTAACGTTTGGAGTTTTGCAAGGATTGTGATTTTGTTATTCAGGAAATTAAATACCGTGCCATGTATGCAAAATTTACCCCACCCTACTTGATGGTGTAAGTAAAACAACTGATTCACAACAAACAAACAAAAATCACTTACCATTTAAATCCTCCAATGGTAAAAATGTCAGAATATAGTTTCTTCACATCTAAACTTGAAAATTTATCAATCGCCCAGGTAAATCTAGATGCAGGAGGATCTTCCGAAGGTTGACCTTCCACAGTACTGGCAGTGTCGGTAAATCTAGATACAGGAGGGTCCTCGGAAGGTTGATTTTCCACGGAACTAGCACTGTCGGTAGATCTACATACAGGAGGATCTTCAGAAGGTTGATTTTCCACGGTGCTGGCAGTGTCGCGTTGCGCTACAACTGTGTCAGAAATATTTTAAAAATTTGTAACAGTTAGAAAGCTTTGAGATGTTCACGTGTTAAATATCGACACTCTGGAATTAACTGTATTATATGCGTATCCTCTTCACTTTCCCAACGCAGCTAAAAGGGTGAAAAACATTTTAAAAAATATTAACAAATTTTGCAGTTAAAAGATTTAATATTTCTACTCCCAGATACATGTCTGTAATCAACTGTGGTATATAAGCATCATCTTTGATTCTGCACAGAATTGATTCCAGGCATACGCATAAGAATCCAGCAATTACTGAGAATGGGACAAGCTTAAATGGTAAGTAAATGTGACTTTCTTAGCATCGACAGAATTGAAGCACATAATAAAGAGTGGAAAACAAACATAGAATGTAATATGTCGTCTATATGAGATTTTCCTGTCATGATCAGCTTTTCATCTATGTCAGTATTGGAGCCTTTTCTTGTGCCATCTATGAATGACAGAACACAAGATCAGATCTAAGGGGAATTGTTAATTGAAGTAACGAATACAGAGTTGCATCCACTTGTGTGTACATTAAATAGACCAAGTAAAAAGATTTCATTCGATTCAATTTGCAATTTCAAAATGAATGTATTTGTGCAAATAATACCTATGAAATGTATTGGCAAATCAACAATTAACTCCGCACACATCTAGTAGTATTGGACTGACGTTTAATTTAATGACTTTAAAATTAAATGGTATATGTTGCATCTGACTTGAAATTAAATATCATGTCAACGACAGGCTAGCTTACATTTTCTAATAAATTTCTATGTATCACACTAATTTGCTTAGCAAAGAAGCACAAACTTGGTGTGCAAAGAGCCCATCAACTCTCTAATAAGTTTTAGAGGAAAATAGTTCAGGTTCGACTCCTCTGGATTTACTTTCACATGGGTGGAGGGTGCCTCATGCGGATGAAGGTTATAGTGGTGTGTGTTAGAACTTCATTTTGTGGATCCCATCAAATATTGATTCTTCCATTTAAAAAATAAAATTAAAAATTAAAATAGTTTCAAAAACACAATACTTCACCATATCAGTGAACAAAATCGAACAGATTGAGATGGAAAAAGTGTAATATTCCACATTAAAGTCTGATATATGCATCAATGAAAGAATTTTCAGCTTTGTTCCATACTACAACCCAGAAAAACAAAAACTTAAGAAACATGCAGTAAAAGCAATTCTACACTGCTCCAAGCTTACCAATGATTTTTGAAAGTGTCGACTTTGATTCTCTCAACATACCAACACTCTTGAGGAGGTCCCTCCGTTTACTGACTTTTTTCGGGCTCTCTTCAAGAATACCGTCCATCTTTGCTGAATCTCCAGTTCCTACCACTTCCTTAACAATTAAGTTCACAATATCATTTTGAACTATTTTATGAAAAATAAAGCGAAGATGGAGAGGAATCTCATCAGCAAGCCTCATCTTTACCACACTCCAATATGCCATGACGCCCATCTTCATCTCAAATGCCGCTTCTAGCTGATTGCTGCCTTTTGGCACATTTTGTAGTTTTATTTCACCGATTCCTTTAAATTTAACAGTATTGTGATTCTGTTCTATCGCTTCCATAAACGTTTTCTTCCATCCTTGCCAGTTTTGCCGGGACTCCAAATAACCAGGATTCATGGTAAAAAAGATGGTCTTCTGCATGTCGAGGGTGTCTAGCACAAACCGGATGCATTCCTCCTTTTTCCTGTCAATAAGAGCTTGGAAAGCTCTGCGTGAAGCTGAGTGAAGGTGGGGATAGCATCGTGTTTGAATATCAATAACACGGCATACAACCTTGTCTATATACTCGCAAGCCTTTATGGCTATATCCCTGCTCCTCTCTGAAACAGACTTGATACGGCTTTGTATAAGACTGACTAAAACAGAATGGGGTAGGAAGTTTGGAAGATTAACGCCTTGGGCTTTATCCAGTAATTTTACTTCTTCAACCAGAAATTCATCTGGGATTTCTTCAATTGCACTTGATAGATCATGCGAATAGCTCTCAAACATCCTATGGAGGCAGGCAATACAGTGCATCTCAGGTTCATTAGGAAACAGCTCAATATCCCCCTGTACAACAAGCTTGTGCAACATACACTTGATAGAATCCATGATTCTCATTAACTCTATCATGGCTTCTGCATGTAAGGAAACTCAGGTGCGGAAACAGCTTCCTACACTAATCTCTTAAGGAAAGTATGGTGCAAATTCGTTTTAAACCCTTACAATTTCAGATTCATTAATCTATTTAACAAAGATATTGCAGCAATATACCATACATACAGAAAATGCCGAATGACACAATGATTTACCCTGGAGAAAACCTTTCGGTAAAAAACCCCAGCACTCCAAAACCTGCACAATGTATTATCTTCAACACAACGGTTACAACACACTTGCAATGCAAGTTTTTTCAGGAGATTTCCAACACTTGAAGACAAAATGCGGCAGCATCAAAACGTTCCAACAATACACTCACATCACAAATCTGCAACCCTAAAAAACGCTTATATCATATGCTTACAAGGGCAACCGAATAAGCGTATTAGGGTTTTACCATTCTCAGAAAATAGAGACAGAAAAATTTATCGTGGAAGGGGTATAGAGTACTCTTTATAGGATTTGCCACATGTCTTCACTGTCATTTGAATCTTCCAGGACATAGCTCTTCGATATCTGGGAATCCGTCTGCGTTTTCAGCCATGATCTCCCTTACACAATTCAAAGCCCGACACATTAAGTGGAGTGACACATCAACATGCAAACTAGACATGTACACTCACACTTAATTACATTATTTGCAAGAAATACATTTTACAAAACAAATAATAAGAATAGGAATTATCCAAGGTTGAGACACCTTATTCCTAACACTGCAGAGTTGGAGACATTGCGAGGCAAAGCATCCAGTTCTGACTGCCTCTTTGAAATTGCAGCATCAATTCTTTTTACTATTTCTGGCAAGCATTTACTGATACCCATTACTTGAATCTGCATAAGCTTTTCGGCCAACACAGGTATTCCAACCATAGTCTTGTCAATTTTAGAAAGCTCGGGATCTCTTGTGAACAGTTCACACTCCATTTGCCTTGCCTGAGAATTAGTTTCATTCCCGACCCTGTTTCTCACACAGACATAGCCAAGTCCTATATTTATGGCATTATCTATAACTTTCTCTAGTAAACCCTCAGGGGCTTTGTCTACCTTAGTGACAACAGCCAGTGTTCTTTCCCCCTTTTTATCTACTCGTTGGGGCATTCTAATCGACTCACAGGTGTGAAAGTCCACAGCAGCAGATAACACATTCAGTATTATGCTCTCCTTGGGAGCTATATATTGCATTATGATACGTGAAATTTGCTCGTAGATATCTTGTGGCTGGCTATGCCCAGGCACCCTTGTTATACCAGGTAAATCAACCACAGTGAGATCTGGAGCATTGGGCTTGCATACTTTGAGTGTTATGGGAGTGTCATCAATATCCTTTCCCATTCCTGCAATCTCCTCTGTAACTGAATTGAGTATCTGAGTTATTTCCGATTCTGCAATGCTGCTCCGTTTCTTTCCATTGTATTCAATAACGATTTGGCGTTCCTCTCGTTTGCAATTCTGCAATCTCACAACAACAGGGACTCTTGTACAAATCCCCTGACCTCTTGGCAGGCTAATACCTGTGAGAGATTCCAGCACACTCGACTTCCCAGATGACTGGTCTCCAACAACAACAATTCTTGGAAGATTAATACCTTCTTTCATTACTCCCAGGCGACGTAGAGTGTCAACTGTGTCCAGCAGTGGACGAATGCACTCATTGTAACTCTCACTAAGAGAGAGGGCTTCCCCTTTCTCAATAGGTAGACTGTCAAGCACTTGTTTCATATTACCTTGCTCTTCAACTGATGTGAAAGCCATGCTGCATGCATAAAAATAGTCAATTTATAGAAAATGTTTGATTTATGAATCTACTGTAATTAATGCAATCATGGTGTATTGAAACACATCATCTGACACGGACAACCAATATAGGGGAGATGATACAATGGTTGAGCACATACCAGTAGTTGTGAGGGTATTTGACATAGTGCAATTCATTAATAGAACATATTCATATAATTGTTTGAACATTAAAATATCAATAACTAATTATTTGTGTGTTAATATCTATCATGTTATTAATTCTTTTTTAAATTATTTTACATATATCATTGATATATGTGTCCAACTACCTACTAGATAGTACCAAATAAATCAGCATTAATGGTTTATTGCATACTCCATAAGAAATAAAATACAATGAAATTCATTACAAACAAAGTTTACTTTGAAAATATATAACAAAACTATAACAAAATATTATGTTAAAATTTGTACAATCTCACGAGTAATTTGTCCAAACCATAGAAACAAATATCTTTTGGGGAAAAAATCAGCAAACCAAAAGTTCAAGATTTTTTGAAAAAATCAGGAAAAAATCGGATTTTAAAAAAAGTTGTAAAAAATTGTAGAATAAGAAACAAAAACCAAGGTTACCCCAAGTTTCCAGGACGGGGACGGCAAGGGACGGCGGGACGAGTCCCCAAGTTTCCGATTTTTGAGGCCAAAATTAGGGACGACAGGGGACGACTATATAAAAATATAGGGAAAATTTAAAAAATATAGGGAAATTTTAAATATTCATATGATAACATGGATAAAGCATGCATAATACACATTATAGAACATTAACATATAACATTTGTGTTCAACATTATGCCAATACTCAATATGCATTCAAAATTAACATACACGAACCATGAAACAACCTCCAAGTTATAATTTATAAACTTATATCAAAATGCCCAAAGGCTACATTGCTGCCATATAGTTTTAAAGTTTGCTATGAAAATCAAAATACAATGTCGATAATGAATACTGTAAATGTAATCAAATCTTATCAAACTTGGAGCCTAAAAGACCTATGGAAATTCTAAGTGTGAAATTATGTTCAAGAATTCTAAGTCAGATTTGTTTCTTTTATATTAAATGTGTTGATTGCAGAACATTTATCAATTTCGATGTCTTGCAAATAAGGGAATGAAGTCCCATTTATATAAGGGAGACACGCCTCAAGGAGAGACGCATCTCATGAGAGGACGTGTCTCCATCAGACACATCCACGTCCGCTCATGGGACGTGTCCCTTGGACGCACGGGTTCCCTTAACAACCGAAACCATTCGGTGTTATCCATAGACTAAGATGCGTGTATTTAACAAACAACAATCATCTAATATGAATTCCGATTTTATCCATTTGCAAATTTCGATCATCATCATCTGAAATTCGAATAACTTATTTGATGGTTTTATATTTTAAGAACAGTTTGGTTAAATATAAATGATGATGATGCATGAATGCAATCATCATTTATATCTGACCGAAGCTATCTTAAATCAACACTCTCTCTTAGCTAGGGAAGATATTCCAAATCAAATAAGTGGAGATATCACCTTCACATGTGATATCGAAGATATGATATGTTTTCTCAATATTGTCAAGTCACATGACATTCTTCATAATCACATCTTCATTATGGTATGTGCACTGACATCAAGTCACATGATATCCATCAAAGTGTCCAAGAGATACTATCATGACATGTCCATAGATATCAATTCACATGATATCTATCATGATAGTTCAACTTATCATTGTAGAGTCATCACTTTACAATGTCACATACAAGTGTTCATTATTAGAAAGATCGTCACCTTTCAATAATGTACACAGGGGGAGCAGGCCCATAAGGTCATGGAGTCACACACATGACAGAAGAGTTTACACATTAAACATCTTTAAATATATTAGTACAACTTCTAAACAATTTTGAATTTCAAACATAATATCAAATTACATTTCAACCATACCAAGCTTCTTCCTGAAGTGTTCTACCTTGATTCTGGAGAGAGGTTTGGTGAGAATGTCTGTTGTTTGATTATTTGTACTAATATACTCCAACTAGATCACATTCCTTTCTACCATGTCTCTTACATAATAGTAGGGGATCTCAATGTGCTTAGATTTATCATGGAATACTGGATTTACAGAGAGTTTGATGCAACTCTAATTATCACAATGAATGATAGTAGGATTCAAGGGCTCACCAAAGAGTCCCACAAGCAATTTTCGAAGCCATACTGCTTCTCTTGTCCCCATAGAGGCTGCAATGTATTCAACTTCTGTCGAGCTTTGAGCTACTGAAAACTGTTTTCATCAGATCCAAGAGATCATAGCCGATCCCAAACTGAAGCAACATCCTGATGTGCTTTTCCGATCGGTTATACTTCCAGCGCAATCTGAATCAAAATATCCATGTAGATCTAGTTGATTATTTTTGTAAAGAAGGCCATATCCAATAGTGCCTTGAAGATATCTCAATATATGTTTCACAACCATAAGATGAATTTCCTTTGGCTCACACATGAACTGGCTTAGGGCATTCACAGCATAGCAAATATTAGATCTAGTGTTAATCAGGTACATCAAAGATCCAATCATTTGTCTATATAGAGTGGAATCTGCACACTTAGATTCTGCTACTGCTTCTTTTAGTTTGTGAAGGTTGGTTTCCATAGGTGTAGACATGGGTCTACAATCCAACATTCCAAATCTCTTCAGAATATCAATAGTATACTTCCCTTGGTTTAGTATGATGCCATTTGATTCCTGCCATACTTCTAAACCTAGGAAGTAGTGTAAGATGCCCAAGTCTTTCATGTCAAACTTTGAAGTTAGATCCTTCTTTCTTTGAGCAATGAGGTGATCTCTTGTTATCAGCAGGTCATCAACATATAAAATAATTATTAACATATCACCTTTGATTACCTTAAAGTAAAGATTTGGGTCTGCATCATTCTTGGAAAATCCTAGTCCCAAGAGGTAGTTGTCAATTCTTTCATACCAAGCCCTGGGAGCCTGTTTAAGTCCATAGAGTGCTTTCTTTAGTCTACATACATGTGAGTCAGGTTTATGTATCACAAAACCTTCAGGCTGTTCTACATAGGCTTCCTATTCAATGGTTCCATTTAGGAAGGCAGTTTTCACATCCATTTGGTGGATCTTCCAGCCTTTAGCTGCTGCAATGGCTATCACTGCTCTCACAGATGTGTAACGGCAACAGGTGCAAATGTTTCTTCATAATCAATGTCTTCTTTCTGTGAAAAACCTCTTGCCACAAAACGTGTCTTATGTTTTTCTATACTGCCATCAGTAGCATGTTTGATTTTGAAGAGCCATTTAGAAGAGACAACAGATTTCTATTTTGGTCTAGGCACTATATCCCATACATCATTTTTTAGAATGGATTGATACTCTTTCGTCATAACGTCCTTCCATACTTGATGTCTGAAGGCTTCTGAAACACTGGTGGGTTCTGAAATTATGATGTCATTCATTATAGCAACATAGCTTGAAAACCGTTTGGGTCTCTTACTCTCCCTAAATGTTCCTTTGGGTGTTGCATGATTCTCAGCTTCTTTGATCATCTTTCTAGCCCAAAGTGGCCTCTTCTTACCATTGTCAATTGTATTCTCATCTTAAGTAGATAGAAGTTCATTTGGTATTGCCTCAGGATACTCCCTCTGAATCTCAAGGGTAGGATCCTCTTCTAAGACTCTAGGTGAATAAGTTTTTTATCTCATTAGAACTTCTTGCCCTTTTGAATGCAATGTCTTTTTCAAAGATGACATCTCTGCTCAATTCAATTTGTTTCTGCCCGGGTATGAATATCCTGTAGGCTTTGGAGGTTTCACTGTATCCCACAAATACCCCTTTCTTTCTGGAAGGTTCTAGTTTGAATCTCTTCTCTTTGGGCACATGAATATAGACAGGGCAACCAAAAGTCCGAAAAAAGACTAATATCAGGTTTTAGGCCAGTAAATGCTTCTTCAGGAGTTTTGTTATCTAGATGAAAATGTGGGCGTCTATTTTGGATGTAGATAGCAATTCTAGAGGCTTTTGCCCAGAAAGACGTTTCAATGTTCTGGTCAAGCAGCATTGCTTTAGCAGCTTCTACAATGGTTCTATTTTTCCTTTCAGCAACCCCATTTTGTTGAGGGTTGTAAGCTACTGTAAACTCCCTCTTAATCCCAGCATTCATGCAGAATTCCTTAAAGATTTCAGAGGTGTATTCTTTCCCATTGTCTGTCCTTAAGATTTTTATTTTCTTCACAGAGAAGTTTTCAATAAGAGCTTTGAATTCCTTGAACCTTTTAAGGATTTCTATTGACTCTTTACACTTAAGGAAATAAATCCAGGTCTTCCTAGAGAAGTCATCTATAAATATGACATAGTATAGGAAGCCTGCCTTGGAGGATACAGACATGGGTCCACATAAATCAGAGTGAACCAGTTCTAATACATTTTGGGTTTTACTCAAGCTATTGTGAAATGATCCCTCTGTATTCTTTCCTAGGGTACAACCTTTACAAGTTCCTTCATGAGTTGGTTTTAACTTAGGTAATCCTGTTACAAGTTTTTCTACAGAAGGTAGGGCACGGAAATGAAGGTGTCCTAATATTCTATGCCAAATTTCATTTGAATCAGAAGTATCAAGGGTAAGGGCTTGCTTAACCTCAATGCATAGTTTGTAAAGATACCCTTGTCTTATACCTATGGTTTGGGCTTTCTTTATAGTTGAGTTCTTAGGCCATGCCAAAACTTTCCCATCCATAAAGGTAAATCTATATCCATTGTCTTCGAGGGCAGAGATGGATATTAGATTCCTCTTTATTCCAGGTACAAATAAAACTCCAATGAGTTGAAGGTAGAGACCAAATTTCAATTTGATGGAGCAAGTTCCAACCCCTTTTACAAGGTGTGCAGAATCATCCCCAATGGTTACTACTTCATCAGTCTCTTCAGTCATAGTGTCTAAGTGTTCTCTGAACCCTGTGATATGCCTTGAAGAACCACTATCAATTACCCAGTTGTTGGTGTTGTTAGATACTTGACTTGATAAGGTTGAATAGAATACAAATTTCTCAGATTCATGGTTTGAATTTGACTTTCCTACTTTAGCAAAGGAAGCTTGTTGTTTTGATCTGTCAAGGCACTTCATTGCATAGTGGCCATATTGATCACATCTAAAACATTGTACTTAAGAGATGTCTTTCCTCTTCTTGGAAGATCCTTTTCCATAGGAATTTCTCTTTCTTTTAAAATGATCCTTTCCCGGAGGAGTTTTCTTACTCCTTTTATTAGATGTTGTATTGAGCACATGAATGTCTTCATCTATGTTCTTTTGTTTGTGTTTTTTTTTGTTGAGAGTCTTGTTTCCTCTTGTAGGCAGTCTGTTCTTAGCCTATCAAACTTGGGGAGTTTAAATCTCGCACTTATTCCTTGAACAAATGACTCCCATGAGTTTGGTAGGCCTCCTAGTGCAATTAGAGTTAACTCTTTGCTATCAATTTGATATCCAATTGTGGATAATTAGTTCAATGATCCTCATGAAGTATGCATTAATGGTTTCTCCTTTATTTATTTGGACATTGTTGATTTGCCTCTTTAATGCAAGAGTCCTACTGGTGTTGTTTATCTCATAGGTTCTTTCAAAGGATTTGAACATTAGATATGTAGTTTCATGTTTTGCTAGAATGGGTACTATATGATCCCTAACTGCATCTACTAAGATTTTCATGGCCTTTTCATTATTCTCAATCCATTGATTTTTCTCTGGATCATCCTCAGGGTCCCTCTTGTTTTCTCTCACAAATGAGTAACTTATTTTCTTTAAGAATCATCATGATTCTAAATTTCCATGATGTGAAGTTGTTTGCTCCTTCAAGGCGATCTTCAAATCTGATCACACTTGACATTATGAAGAATGTGATGTAAATTCGATTTCTCAAAAATACGAATTTGTCCTAAGTAATCTGATATCTAGATTTGATTTTGATTCACTCAACTTGGCTCTGATACCATGTAAATGTAATCAAATCTTATCAAACTTGGAGCCTAAAGGACCTATGGAAATTCTAAGTGTGAAATTTTGTTCAAGAATTCTAAATCAGATTTGTTTCTTTTATATTAAATGTGTTGATTGCAGAACATTTATCAATTTCAATGTCTTGCAAATAAGGGAATGAAGTCCCATTTATATGAGGGAGACACGCCTCAAGGAGAGATGCGTCTCATGAGAGGACGTGTCTCCACAAGATGGAGACACGTCCGCTCATGGGACATGTCCCTTGGGCGCGCGGGTTCCCTTAACAACCGAAACCATTCAGTGTTATCCATAGACTAAGATGCGTGTATTTAACAAACAGCAATCATCTAATATGAATTATGATTTTATCCATTTGCAAATTTCGATCATCATCATCTGAAATTCGAATAACTTATTTGATGGTTTTATATTTTAAGAAGAGTTTGGTTAAATATAAATGATGATGATGCATGAATGCAATCATCATTAATATCTGACCGAAGCTATCTTAAATCAACAAATACATAATAAACAAAATCAAAGAGCACTATTGCCCCTAATCATCCCTCATAACCGCATCAAAATTAGAGTCATCCTCTAAGTTATTGCCACTGTGATGCTCCCCCTCAACCAACGAAACCCCAACCAAACCCTTAGTTGTCTCCTCCTCATCTACCTGGGCCACGTCCTCGGGATCAATATCCCACCGTAGAGCTGGAGTCTGTTGATACTCTGGAGACTGTCGATCCTGAAGCCGAAGAGCACTATGAACGGCCACTAGCTTATCCACTCATCTAGAGGTAAGTCTATTCCTCTTGAGGGAGTGAATAAAGCTATACGTGGACCAATTCCTCTCTGCAACAGAGGAACTAGCAACCTGTGCAAGAAGGTGAGTAGCAAGTGTCTTCAACTGTGATATCCCTCCCATAATAGGTCCACCATCCAATAGGGTTCGATTGAGTTAATATAGCTCTATCCAACCTCACCTGTGGTTTACTCAAGTTTGGGCCAGTAAGATTTGCAACCCATCTATAACCTCATTAGTGAAGCCTAGGAATTGTGACCGAATTAGTGAAGCCTACTCTGCTGCATAAATCTTTTCAATGGCTTGTGTGAACCCATCTAAAACCTCACCATCATCACATGGAGGCACCCTACTAGGCCTTGGTGCATACCATTTTGGATTTAGAGCAAAGGCAAGCATATGAAGCGGGGTGTTCATTATATTCCACCTCCACGTCACAATGGGCCTAATGTGTTGCTCATATAAATCCAAAGTGGGGTCCTTTGCCGAAATAACTTGCTTGATCTTCCCAAGCATAGTGTCAAATGTCTCATAAATCTCTCCAAGACTAGGAGAGCCTGTATCAGCATATCTGATGACATCTACAATAGGGGAGATGAAAGAACAAATATATCTACAAAATGCAAACAAAAAGTTCAAAATAATTAGTTGACAAGTTGATTGACATGTTAGAAACTTCAAAAGTTGGAACATTGGACAATAAAATTAAAATATTAAAATCAGAAATTTAATATGAAAATCAGTGATATAATGTCTTACCTCACATTGACCCACCAATCGTCATCGAGGATTTTTTGTTTGATGGTCTTTCCTTCAGTAGAACTTGCATTAGGCCATCTAGCCCACTCTACATTGACCATCATCGCTTGTAGAGGCTCATACACCTCTACCATCCTCTCTAACAAGATGAAGTATGTGGCATATCTACATTCAATGTTCATTCATTGATTCAATGATTCATTAAAAAAAAAAAAATTTAAACAAAATCAGATTATGAATACAAATTGAAAGTGAAACAAAATGAAGTGGCATACCTTGTCTCAACAGGTTTGAGAAACTCCTTTGAAAATGTTCTGAAGAGAGCAAGTGAGGAGTGGTGATTGCAAATAAACATTTGAATATCTCTAGCTTCTGCCACCATTTGCTTCACCCAATCCAACTTCCCTATGTCTTTCAATGCATTGTTCAATGCATGAACACAACATGGGGTCCAAAATATGTGCCTGTACTTACCCTCCACCATCAACCCAACCAATTTGCACACGTGTTGAATCGATGATCACCTGCACCACATTTGCAGCTCCAACCTCCCCTATGGCATCTCTCAAAATGGAAAACTAGAATTTTGCATCCTTACGTCTCCCCAAACAATCTACGGTTCTAAGAAAATAAGAACCAGCAGGGCATGTGACTATGACATTGATGAGTGGCCGATCAATCCACCCTTCCATCACTATAGAGCACCCTGTCCTCATCCACGTTTGCCTCATCTCCTCCATTAACACATTAACTTTGGAGTACTCTTTGTCTAGGAGGGTGGTGTGTAGCTTATGATCTCCAGGGGGTATGAATGAAGGACCAACAGTGGCTATGTCTTTCACCATTTGTTTGAAATAAGAGGAACATGCCACATGAAATGGAATGGCATGTGCAAAAAAGAATTTGGCAATGGAGGATTCAATGGTTTCTCGTGCTTGGTTATTAAAAATGGACTCAACTAAGGTTGTCTTTTCACTACCACTCACCTTCCTCTTTCCTCTTAAGACAACTCCACTACTACCAACTATGGAAGGACTAGGAGTAGGCATAGATGATTGTGAACTTGGGAAAGAAGGAGACCCACCTTGAACCCCACCATCACACTCTATTTGAATTTTGTGGCACTCTAAAAATAGGTCATCTGTCAATGATGGACACACTCTAACTCCATGGCCCACCTCACCCAAAAAATGAGACCTAACTCTTGTGTAGTTGCCCCTAAATTCCTTTTCACAAACATGGCAAAACCAAACCCTACTCCCCCCTGATTTTTTTTGTCTTTCACCCACGAGTGTAACATATCGAAGGAATGGTTTTTTTGGGTTTAATTAGTGTCTTGCATAGTCTTCCATGGTTTTGGTATTGGTTGATGAAGGATGGCATTGGATTGGGTTTCTTTGTTCTCTAGTTCTACTACCACCCCCACCACTTTCCCTTCTGGTTTGCATTTCAACTTCACTATCACTTCCACTCTCACTGTTGCTCATGTTTTTTGTTTTTAGAATGCAAATTTCAACTGAAAATGCAAAAAAATAAAAAAAATAAAACAATGTATGCTTCACATTTTGCAAAAATGAAAAAAAAAAATAGGGAAAGGAAATGCATACCTCTTTGGTGGATTTGCACTTCCTTCAACACTATTTTAACCTCCTCTCCTCCTTCAAGCTGCTGCTCCTTCTCCTTCAATGGCTGCAACTTCTTTTGCTCTCAAACCCTTGGCTGCTCAAACAAACAAAATGCATAAAATGAGGTTAGAGAGGCCCTTTTTCCTTCATAAGGGAGTCAAACTCAATGGGGCCCACACATGCCATGTAGGTTGGGCCGTCACTTTTTGTTTTGTGTTTTTTTTAATGTTTGAAGCTGCTAAAACATAGAGGACGACCGATCATCCCCGGGACGGTCGAGGGACAGCTCAGTCGTCCCCTGCTCGTCCCCAAGACCGGTCAGCCGTCCCTCTTTCAGTCAACGGAGTCCCCCCATTCTGGGGACGTTTCCTATAATTTCTGCAAAAAGGGAGACGATGCCCTCTCATCCCCATGTCGTCCCCCGATACCCAAGATGTCCCGAAAACGGGTACGGGGCATTTTCAGGGGGGCGGACACATCCTCAGGTTTCCCTGACAAAAACTATTTTTTTTAATTGAAAGGCATTTCCATAGTAATAGAGTTATAGAGAGCAAATAAAATAGAGAGTTTAATTAATGAATCATAGAAAATTGTTTTTGTTGTTTATATTCATATTGTTGATTACATTGCATTCCACATCTTTCAAAGCATTAGTTCACAATGCATAACTGATAGATGACAAAATTTCAATTACAATATAGCTTGTACAAAGTCAACCTATAAACTAAGTACAAAGTTTCAAAAAATCAAAAGTAGCCAATGACTCTTGCTAGTTGCTACTATAAATAGAGCTATGCTAGAGGGATGCAGGTCTTGATGATGAAGCTCATGGGGCTTTGCCTCTCCTAAGTCGTTCAATCAAATCAATATCAAAGTTGGACTCCGCTAGGATCTAAAAATCCTCAGCCTCAAAAAATTCATCACCAACAATCCACTCATTATCTGGATCAAAAATTGCCTCAAAGAAATGTTGTCTCATGGTGATGGAATGCCTTGACAATCAATAGCAACCACATTTCTTTGAGGCAATTTTTCAACCAATTCACTGCCTTGTCTATGCTACCACATTTTTCATACATGTCTACCAAAGCATTTTATCAAACAGTTCACTGCCTTGCTGCTATGGCTAAAAGCCTAAAACAAGTGCTTCCGAACAAGCTATGATCTCATGGTTTTTTTTCGCATGAAAATCAGCGTGATTTTATTCGCATTCTTTTGTAGGTTTTAAACACATGTTTTTGGCAATTTTGCAGTTTGAAATGGGAAAGAAGGTCAAAGATTTTTTCAAAAAATCGAGGAAAAAATCGTTCAGCCTGCAGATTTTTTAAAAATTGGGATTAATCGGGTTTTTTTCCAGATTTCTGTTTCAGTGGGACTCACTCCAGACACATAGTCAATGCTATCAACATCAATATGTGCTTCCTATTTAATAAAAAATATACAAGTGTACAACTTGTGGTCCTTAAGCAAATCTGGCAACATCGATACATGCTTCTTACTTAATAAAAAAATGTTCAAGTGTACAACTTGTGTTCCTTGAGCAATTAAAACTAATATTGTCATGAACATTGACATATTGACATCATTGAAAACTCTTATTTTTCAAAGTCATTCCATCTCTCACAAATACTCTGCAATAAATGTTCAGGTTGAAAACATTTAGTACCTGTCAACCAAAAACTGTAATAAAATAGAATTATGCAGGGAATGCAGGAAAAAATCCTCAGATAGAACTAAATGTTATGAATGCAGTCAGCTAGAATGTTAAATAATATTAACATTATTCCTTATTATAAGGAGTTGCATATCCATCACAATGACGACCTTCAATATTAAATAATATTTATATTATTTATTATTATAGGGTGTAAAATGTGCCTTTCTACTCAAAATATTACCATCAAGAACTAACTTTGATTGCAGCATCAACATGATCAATAGATATGCAATGATGAACATAACAGTAATCTTGTAGAATATGGATGCTAGAGTTTATAGAATTGAATATGTAGCTGCAATAAATATAATAGTGCACCCATGTTGGAGTAGCCATAAAAGCCAGAACTTGTCACGAGACTGTTAATAATATCTACATGGCACTATCCACTTCAAACATGGTTCTGTCTATGTGATATCAAAACATCTTGACATAGCATTCGCCAACCTGGCATAGGATATTCACAAGAAACCAACTTTATGTAAGGAGTCTATCACATCCAATACAACAACTCGCAGCATAGCTCTTTGGCAGATAGAGGAAATCCAATTGAAAGGGATACAAATTGAATGTGTATAACATATAGAAAAACGTTGCATAAAATTTAATTTTAAGTCAGCAAATACAATGCAAGCCAATGTAAATAATGGTGTATGATTTAAAACATGGTGCCATAAGTTTAATATGCAAGGCAAATCAAGTACAGTACAACCCAGATGGTATGGCCTAGCCAGCAAATGGAGCAGTCTCTGGTGAAGATCCTTAGAGAATATGGCACAACCAAAAGGTATTATGCAGCTTTTATATTTCCAAGTCAGTATTTCAAACCTGAGGAATCCATTAGTAGTATTGTGCAAAATTTCAAATCGATCAAAGGCCCGCAAAAAGAAACTTTACAAGACTACATCCCACAATCCCATGCAAAAATATGTTCTTTTGAAACTGTTGCCCAAAAATATTGAAGACTACGGTAAGTAAAGAGAAAAATGAAGAAAAAATTGCATATCAAATAGCAGAAGATTGCACCCAAGATTAAGGTAACGACAGCATATGTACCCACACCCTGCAAGGATAGAGTCCAGAAATACAGAGTCAGCAAATAGATGATGTTAGCAGCTCAAAGATTAAATGAGTCCCCACATTGGAGGATAAGGACAGCTGCGGGTGGGGTAAATTTTGTTTACCATGTAACTGATATTGATATATAAGTATATAACTCTTCCTCAAACGGGTCCTACTAAATTAAAAGAGTTGCTTTTGAAATTGCTACACAGCCACCGGGAGATGTAACTATGAAATTGCTACACAGCCGCCAAGAGATGTAACTATCACCAGGAATATTGATGGCCACCATTGACAAGAAGACTCACATGTAGGCAAGGAGACTTTGAAATTCGTAACCATGTAACAACAGTAAACTACATAGCCATGCAATTTTGAGTTAACAAGAAATTTATTCAGGATGCATCAACAGTAAACTAGTGAACTTTTAGCCTAGAACAACCATTCACTCAATCAATTTTGAGTTAGTCAGAAATTTATTCATTAGCAACTACATTGTTATATGCTTTGCAATGTTTTGTAATGAAAGCATCATTAGCAACTACCATCAGCATGCCTATTCAGCAATGTGTATAATTTTGCAGACCATGAAACCCACAGAATGGATTTCATGTCAAGTTGGGGGACTTCGTAGTACAAACTGGTCATTTTTTAATGTTTTGTATCCAACAATAGCAATGTATATGCAGGAATACATTAGCAACTATCATCAATTGAAAAGCAATGACATTATGAATATAGCATTGGCAACTACCATCAGCATGCCTATTCAGCAATGTGTACTATTTTGCAGGCCATTAAACCAAAAGAAATGATTTCATGTCAAGTTGTAGGACTTTGTAATCCAAGCTGGTCATTTTGTAATGTTTTGTAACAACAGTAGCAGTGTATGTGCTGGAATACATTAGCAACTCTCATCAATTAAAAAAACAATGACATTATGAACATAGCATTAGCAACGACATAATCACATGTTTTGTAATGTTTTCGAATGAAAGTGTCATTAGCAATTACCATCAGTGAAATGTGCAATGCCATTATGATTATAGCATCAATTGAATGTGCAGAGACATTATGTAACCAGCAAGAAAATCTACCAATTTATTCTCATAGTCATAAAGGATAATAGCACAGTTCAACAACAATGAAGCAATTTATCAAAGGGCATTTAAATTTTATTTTTTGGTAAACTTAAAATATGCACATGGTTGGTTAACACTGACTTCTATGGATCAATAAATTAGCTTCAGCTTTTTCATTTCATAATATATCTGTCGCAATAAACTTTAACTATTGATCAGCTGGGCAGTTAACTAGCTTAAAATATGCATGTGGTTGGTTATCACTGACTTCTATGGATCAATGAATTAGATTCAGCTTTTTCATTTCATAGTATATCTATCACAATAAGCTTGAACTGTTGATCAGCTGGACGGTTTATATAGGTTGATGTCAAGATATTATACCTGAACATTGGGCAAAGTATGACTCATTTCAGTGCATCAAGCGTTAGTAAGAATGGTTTGCACTCAAATTTATTTTATAATTCTATAGAAGCCAATAATTTTCTGCCATTTGGAATAGTTGTTCTGTAAACTAGATAGTATGCTTGGTAGAATATGAGAAATGGAAAATGTCATTAGAGTAGGTTTCATGTATTGTAAAAACCATTTCACCAGGTTCTTGCTTAAGAGTCGAGGGATGCACCTTCATTTTTTATAGACTTCAATTATTAGATCATTTAGTAATGTTTGTGAGCTTCGTGAAAATGGATATGGCAGTTGGAGATATGTGTCTGACTGGAGGATGCAGTATTGGGGTTGTATAAATGATTTGTGATTTCTTTCAAGATTCAGCTGCACCAGAAAGTGTTGGTCCAAAAGCTGTCATAGCTATTGTGAGTCCATCTCAAGTTGTTATTGAAAATTGCTTCGATTCTAGTGCAAGATTCTGAAATTGAGGATAAATTAGGACCTTTTATTACAAAGGAAAGGGAGTGAATGTAGCTTAAGCTAGGTGCTAAGAATGGCTGGAAGTGTGTCAAGGAATGGAAATACCAGGGGGATTCTTCTTCTCTCAACTGAGGATTTTTAACAGTAAATCAAAACAAAGGCATCTGAATTTATAAAAACATCCCTCACGGCATGTACAAAACTTTTTAAAGTATTGTTGTTTCAAATCACTTGTCATGGAAGTTCAACTTACTAAATACTTCAGGAACAAAATATTTTGACAACTACCATTTGATATGATGCTTGCTTAGGGGCCTCTAGCATGACAAGCAAGCTCTTGTTGATGTTGAGAACTCTATTGGTCCAGAGGATTTTGAACAATCAGCTCATATTATTCCAATTGTTGCAAATGTAATAATTGTTCACAATCATTTGAATGTGCCTACGGGCTCAACTCGAGGGCTATCAAACAATGAAAAAACAGTTCAGATTAACTAATTATTTTCCCATGTAAACACCCAGATAATTAGATTCATCATTTTCTCTCCTCAAGAGGTCTTTTCTCCAAGCAATCTTCCAGAAAAGATGCTTTCATCAATCACTCTCATTACCATTTCTTCCAAGAAAGCCAATATATTTAGGCTTTAAAAACTAATTGGTGTCAATATGTAGATAACAGAGGGCCTCTGTAGAGATGGATAAGATAGCATTTTCAGCAATGGTAGCACTCTACTACTTTTCATACAGATCTTACCATTGTTTTGTAATGTCCCCTTCTCGCTCCTGAGCAATTTAGTGTTCAATTAGCCTATTCTAGAGTTCCCGTAGGCTAGTTGATGTGGTTAGGGGACTCAGTGGCCAGCATTGGAATTTAGTGTTGGGGTTTCCAAAGGGGTTTCTATTTAGAGCAGTGGCCGGTTATGATGGTGTTATTTTCAGCTGGTCACGGTGTTCTTCAGTGGTCTTCAATTTCGCTCAATCTTGGTGTTTGGTATATACTTACTACTTTTAGCAGTGCTATTTATAGTAAGTCATCTTTGGGGGAGTTGGTCCCAGGCCAGTATGTATGCAGCATTATTATTTTCAGTTGATTTTTGAAGAGCCTAAGGTTGCAATGTTTAATAATTGATTAATTCAGTCACTTAAGTTGCTTTATAAAGTTATTTTTTAAACTTAAGTTAAGGGGTAAAAGGGTCATTTAGAAAGCACCATGGCCCAGGCGTACAACTTAAAAGTTGTTTTAAAAGGGTTTTTAAATATTTTATTTGCTCCATGAAAGAGACGCCTAGAGGAGAAACGATAAATTAAAATGTTTTTAAATTTTTAAAAGGCTCAAGAAGGGTGTTGGTTTCTAGGAAGAATTTAAGAAGCTTTTGGAGTGCAATCGCCCTAGCTTCTTTATATTTTCATTTTGGCTCTCATTTTCATATCTCTGCTTTGGCTACATAACGAAATGTTGCCCGATTTGTTCCTGATTGCTTGGGCTGCGAACTGAGGACGAAAAACCTCTTCGTATGAGCTGGTTTCGGTGGTGGGATATCCACCCTAATCAGTTATTGAGAGTTTTCTATAGTTGGGATCACAAGAGCTTCACAAAGTTCAATTTTGGTGTTTGGAAAATGAAGATTTATCCGTATTTTTGAAGAGTTTTTGGTGTGATTTGATTGCTTTCAGTTTGATGTGGCTTTATGAAGATTTTTGTGTGTTTTATTTAGTTTCTGGGTGCTTCAGAAAATGGACCTGAACCTGGTTTTTTTATCATAGCTCTAAGTTGGGTGGAGATATCGAAACAGGTATTGACTATTTGAAAGACCTATCCCATGGCAATTCCAAAGAGTACTTTCTTGTAATTTTTGGTGGTGTATTTCAATTTCTAGAGGAGATCAAACTTCTTAGAGGGACACCATTTTGCTGCCTGAAGACCCCTTTTGTAACCAGCACGAGTTGGGTTTGGTTGTTGAGCTTTGGGTGCTGAAAAAAGGTGGCTTAGGCATTGGAGAAACAAGTGTTTTGAGTATCATTGCTTGGGTGTTGTTCGATGCTATCAAAGAGCCTCAAAGTTGCTATTGAAAGGGCCTTGTCATGACTGTAACCTCTTTTACCAGGTCTGATATTTCATTGTATTATTCTGATAAAAAACAGAAAATGAATGCCTGTGTTGTTTATTACAATCTCTAGTGAAAAGGCATTAGTATCTTGTGTTCCTCGTTTATTGCAATCTTCTTTTTATGTTGTATACTCTTGCAAACGCATTGAAAACCATCACAAAAAACATCATTGAACAAGCAACATAGCAAATGGAGATTTTCAAAAAAAAAAATCAGGGGTGTATGTTATAGTGGTATCAAAGCCAAATCCTTCCTGCCATCCTGTGTAATCATTTGAAAACAGCACCTTTCATTCTATGAACACAAGAGAACAGAGGTATATACAAAGGGAGATTAGAAAAGGTCATTGGCAGCCCCCACCTATTCTAGAAGGTTAGACAATATCATGTTTCTTAAGGCTCATTTGGAGTCTTCTTAGGATACAGAAATGCAGCCAGATCAACTTGGTGGCGAAGAAAGAACAACAGGTAATATGGCTGATAGAGGAAAAGGGAGAGCAAGATCACAGAGTCCTGGAGCTAGGATGAAGAGAAAATTTGACACAATGATGGACATGATATCTCAAATGTTAGGAAAGGTTGGGTAAAATATAGTGGTGCAAAGTACTCCTAACAATCCTCAGGGCAACACAATGCATACAAGAGAACATAGTTCTTCGAATCAGCAAAGTGGTAATGGGGGACAGCGTACTACAGTTGATTCATACATCTCTTCTAGGCCCTTTCGGCCCACTTTTTTAGCTAAAGAGGCACCTCAACCCAATCTAGATACCTCTATGCCATTTGTGGATAGCTTAAGAGAAGGATATGTTGAGTATGACTCTCTTCATGAAGCTATTAAGATGAACCTATCTTACAATGAATTCCTAGACCAGAAGAGAAAAGGGAATGGAAACAGAAATAGATTTGATTAGAGAGTACCAGCAGTGCAAAGAGACTTGCAGCAGGCTATTGGCAAGGTAACACTTGCCCACTTTGATGGGAGTGACAGTTGTACAACGAGGGCTTGGGTACAGAAGCTTGATAACTATTTAGCCCTTAGACCCATGATGGAGGAGAAGGAAATTAAGTTTGCCACGTTACAATTGGACGAGGTAGCACATGAGTGGTGGTACCATGGCCTAGTTAAATTGGGTCATCGATCTATCACTACCTATGATGAGTTCACCACTAGACTCATTGAAAGATTTGACAAGAAGGACCCCGAGATTCATTACAGAGAGTTGGCCCAACCTAAGCAGTATGGCACGGTAGAGGCATACATAGTAGAATTTCAAAGGCTTTCAATGATGGTTACAGGTATTACAGAGAGACGGATAGTGGTCTTATTCAATGACGGTCTTATGGAACCACTCAGGAGATGGATTAAGGCTTTTGACCCACCAACTTTGCAGGAGGCCATGAAAAAAACAAGAAGTATGGAGTGGGCTGCCCCTAAAGAAAAAATTCAATCTGAACCTTTTATGCACAAAAAGGATAAGAGACCTTTCACTAGGGACACTTCACAACAGAAAAAATCAATCACAAGGCTTGATGGAGACACACTAAATGACCTCAGGAAAAAGGGCCTATGTTTCAAGTGTAGAGAAAAGTGGTTTGAGGATCATGTATGTGCAAAAGGGGCTATAATATATCAAATAGAGTATTATTCAGCAGAAGAAAGTGGCTCAGAAAGTTCAGACCAGCAATCTGATTTTGATGAAAAAGAGGAAGAAGAGCCACAAGAAGAAGTTGAAAAAGGGGAATCAAAGGAGTGTAAACTTGCCCAACTATATAGCTTTCAGAAGAATGAGTCCTTATGCATTAGAGGAGTCCTTAAGGGGCAGCGGATGATAGATTTGATTGACTCAGGGGCCACACATAACTTTATTAATGATGGACTTGTGGCACGTAGGGGACTCCAGATATAGAAGGTTGATGGGTTCAAAGTGATGGTTGCAGATGGTTTCACCATTAATTGCACACATTCCATAGCTTAGCATCCAGTTAGATAACCATGAGTTCAGGGATGACTTCTATGTGGTTGGCATTGGGGATACAGATGTAGTGATGGGCATCTAGTGGTTATGTTCCCTAGGAGAGATCAATCTCAATTTTCAAACCTTAGAGCTGAAGTTTAAATAAAAGGGTAAGAACGTAGTATTGAGAGGGATATCTAATGGAGGGCCTCGAGTTGTTTCCTGTAAACGTATGGAGAGGCTTTTCAAACATGACCAAGTGGAGTGGGCAGCGAAGTGTATAGTCATGCCCATGGTTACAGAGGAGAAAAAGCGTTCATATCCACCCAACATACAAACTTTGCTTACTAAGTGAACCAAGGATTTGGCAGTATATCCCCTAAGAGGACACCTGATAGAGGGATAAAGCACATCATTGAGTTAAAGGAGGGGACCAAGCCAATAATCACTACACCATACAAGCACCCGCAAAGACACAAGTATGAGACAAAAAAGGCAATCAAGGAGCTTTTGGATATGGGGCATATCAGGTTGAGCAAGAGTCCATTTGCTTCTTCAGTGGTGCTAGTGAAGAAGGATGGGACTATGCGCATGTGCATAGATTACAAGTGAAATGACCCCCTTACAATTTTTCAATTTTTCACAAGCAGTTTCACCCGTTAAGGTTAGAGAAATCATAAACCAACACTGGAATGTAACCCTACACTAGGAATGTACACCAAGATCCCAATGACAGGCGAGGTGTGAGCATATGGCGTCGGGGATCATTAGATTGAAAACTGAATGTTGGAATTACAAAGCATGCAACTCAACCACTTATTCAACGGGAGTAGAAAGACGGCTCAGCCAATCAACAAATGAGAATGCAGTATAGAAAGTAAAGATGGCGAGGGTTGTCTCTTCCACCAAACGATTGGAATGAAATGCTTATGCAAAGAAAAGTAAATAAGGCGACAAGCTAGCCTTCTTCTACTAAAAGTGGGAATACAATAATGATTTGCAGAAAGTAAAGAAGTTGATCAGTACTACTGACTCAGTGTTACAATTTGAAGAGATATCTACAAGTAATCAAGTGTTAAGAGTTGTCCAAGAAGCTGCAAATGATATTATATGTTCTCCAAACTTCATACGACTCTCCAAATATGAATAACCAGCCCAGAACCCAAACTTCAGGCAATCTGATGTAAAAATCAGCAAACTGAAAATGCCGACCAGCATTCTGAAAATGCCGACCAGCAAGCTAAAACCACACCAAAACGCTCCTAACTCACCCAATACTCCTCCAAACAACATGAAATAAGAAGCAGATGACTCTAAAAGATATGGCAACCAAGTCTAAACACAGAAACTATTTCAAAACCCAACAAATGATTTAAGCATGCAACCCAAGGCAAGCCACAGGCATGGTACAACTAAGAAGAAGGGTGACTCAAGATAAAATCAAAGACTTCATTAAAAATTCCAATACTTTGCAAAGGGGGGCGCCTAGGGCCTAGGAAGAGAATGAGTCATTACCCAGAAGCAAACAAAAATTGTACAATGACTTACGATCGAAAATCACTTTCAGCACTTCAAAAACAAGCAACCTGCAAACTAACAAAATCATTGAAACTCTATTTGTGATGCTCAATCTGCACTCTCTAAATGAGAAGCAATCTCTGAAACTCAACTAGGTGCTATCTTGCAAGCACGAAACTGATAAGCTAGGAGGTATGCATTCCTCGAAGCAATGTGTTTGAAATCATTTCAGTAGCATTTCGGTAAGATAAACAATAGATAATTGCAAATGAAGGCCAAGTCTCATATTTATAACTTCTTCTCAAATTCGAATTTTTTTTCCCTCCAATTAGGTTGTCCGGATGAAACTCACATTCAACATCAAGTTCGCATTTTGAATTTCATTAATCCCTCCTTCTCCAAGTCGTCCCAACATGAGAGACAAATAACTTTATTAGAAATGCAAATAAACATAAGATAGGCGTCTCAAATAATAAGTGAAATATTTTGATAAGAAACACTTATCTCTCCCTCTAGGCATTCACCAAGATATAAGTGAAAATAAAAATTATAATTACTTAAATAAATCGACTTATCTCTCCAAGATAGGCGTACTCCATACCTTAGCAAAAATATTTCACTTAAAATAATTATTTGCAACTTAAATGTTCCCCTTATAAAGTCGTCCATTTTAGCATAGGAAATATTTTTCATCAAAATGTAAAATCACTTAAATCACCAAACCTGCCAAATCAGACTCCAAGATTGTTGGAGACTAAAAATGCTCAGACTGTCGTGCCAGATTTAGCCATAATACCAAGCTGCTAAAACACTGCCAAAAATAGCACCAAGGGTGTTGGAGACCAAACTACTCAAATTGACCTATCAGATATAGCCACCGAACTGCACTGTAGAAACCCTGCTAAAAATATCATACTGTTAAAAATAGTAAGTTGTTCCAAACTCATTTTAACCACAATCCAAGCAGCCATCGTAACTTACTAATAATAGTATGTCTGGAAAAATTCTCTATTGTAGTTGCATGTTACACCACTTCAAAGCTCTCTGAAAACCCAGAAGGAATCTAGAATCCAAACTGCAAAACTCCAACATGCAAGCCCTCCAATTCGCAAAAGAAACTTCCAAGGAGTTGGAAACCCCGATTCTGCCTCTAACTAGCCTACGAGCCTCTGGGGATAGGCTATCAATCATTGAAAAGTGAGTGCTAAAAATGGGGACATTACAGCCCAAGGCCCAAACACTACACGAAAAGACCACCTGGTAGCGAGGGCGGCTACCTAGGGTGTTAAGGGTGACAACTAGGGAGGAATCTTTCACCATCAAAGCCACCACCAGAGAATCTGGGGTCTTACGCAAACTCCCATGGACACGTGGCCACTGTCGAGATGCACCTGCTCACAAGGGGCAGGGACATTATAGCCCACCACGCTTCGTGGGTCTCGAACCTAAGACCTCGGCTCTGATACCACTAAGGCCCAACCACTACACCAAAACACCAGCCTGGTAGTGAGGGCGTCTACCCAAGGTGTTAAGGGTGACAACTAGGGAGGAATCTTTCACCACCGAAGCCACCATCGGAGAATCTGGGGTCTTATGCAAACTCCCACGGACACATGGCCATTGTCGGGACGCACCCGCTCACAGGGTACAGGGACATTACAACACAACACTCAATAAGAAAACTATTAAAAATAGATATCCCATCCCACGAATTGATGAGCCCATTGATGAGTTACATGGAGCAGTCTATTTTTCTAAGATAGACTTGAGGTCTGGTTATCATCAAATCAGAGTTAGAGAGGACATTGAGAAAACAGCATTCAGATGCCACTATGGACATTTTGAGTTCCTTGTTATGCCCTTCGGATTAACTAACGCCCTTGCTACTTTTCAGTCTTGCATAGATAGTCCTAAAACAGCAGTTGTGTAAGTTTGACTTGGTATTTTTTTATGATATTCTTATTTATAGCCGATCATGGGAGGAGCAATTAAGGCATTTAGATGAGGTGTTGGGTATTTTGGAGAGTGAATCTTTGTTTGCCAAGGAGTCCAAGTGTGAATTTGGCATGATAGAATTGGTGTATCTTGGGCACATCATCAGCTCAAAGGGAGTTAGCGTTGATCTTGAAAAGATCAAGGCTATTCTTGATTGGCCTCCACCTACAAACCTTACACAATTGAAGGGATTTTTCGGGCTTTGTGGTTTATATGCCCCACTTACTGATTTAACCAAAAAGGGGGCATTTGAATGGTTTGAATCAACGAAGCAAACTTTTGATAGATTCAAGCAATTGATGAGCACATGCCTAGTCTTAGCTATTCCAAACTTCTCCAAGCCTTTCGAGCTTGAGTTTGATGCCTCAAGTGAAAGCATAGGTGCAGTTCTCATGCAGAATAAACATCCTATAGCTTTTGAGAGCAAAAAGTTGAGAGGAGGTGAGAGAGCTTACTCCATTTATGACAAGGAGATGTTGGCAATCATGCATGCACTTGCCAAGTTCAGACAATACCTTGTAGGGGGCAAATTTGTAGTGAAAACAAATCATAACAGCTTTAAGTATTTTCTTAATCAGAGGGATCTCAGTGAGAGGCAGTAGAAATGGGTAAGCAAACTTCAAAAATATGTCAAAGGGAAGAAGAATGTAGTGGCTGATGCTTTGTCCAGAAGACCACATTTGAGCTCCATTTCAGTCATAGCAGTAGATTGGATGGAAAAGATAGAAGCTGATTATGTTAAAAATGCACGAGCAAACAACATACTTGATGGGTCTTTACAGGAAGATAAATACCAGGTGAAGGAGGGCCTCATTTATTACAAGGATAGAATATGGTTGACTCCTAATTCTAAGGTAAGAGAGCACATATTTAAGGCATTCCATGACATTCCGATGGCTGATCATCCAAGATATTATAAGACATACAAGTAGATCCGTGAGAGATTCTCATGGAAAGGGATGAAAGATGACATAATTAAGTACATGTGAGTGCCTAGTATGCCAATAGAACAAAAATGAGCATACTTATCCTGCTGGTTTATTGCAGCCCCTTCCCATTCCTACTCAGAAATGGGAAAGCATATCAATGGATTTCATCACAAGGCTTCTGAAGGTGAAGGGGAAGGATATTATTTATGTGGTAGTGAACAGATTGACTAAATTTGCACACTTTTTTTGCTATATCAGCTAGGTTTACAGCAATGCAAGTGGCAGATTTATTTTTCAGGGAGGTATTCAGACTTCACGGGACACCCAAGACCATCATCAGTGATAGGGGCAACAAATTTATGAGTTTGTTTTGGCAAACGTTATTCAAATAATGCAGTACGGAGTTGACCCCTAGCACTAGTTACCACCCTCAAATTGATGGGTAAACTGAGGTAGTTACTGTCCCCCTCTCAGCAGTGATCTTGGTGATGACCGTTAGCCTATTTCTGGGACCCGTAGGCTACTCGGAAGTGGAAATTAGGGTTTCCTATTCTGGTGGAGATTGTTTAGCTTGTTTTGAAGATTGCCCTTGGAATTTTGAAGTTCTGTTTGTGGATTCTTTTTGGGTTTTTTGAGAGCTTCGCAACAGTATAGCTGGCATGTTATTATGAGTAACTTCTTGAATTTACTATTTTTAGTAAATTCTATTTCTAGCAGTGACCCTGTTGGCATCAGTACTCTTGGCTTTCCTCTTCAAGCAATTCAATTGGCAGTGTTTGATTTGGCTTTGGGATGCTTTTCCGGAGAGAAGTTATTTTAATAATGTTATATTTTAATATTATGCCCCGTGGCCTAGCCTAATGACTTTTAAGTTGTTTTAAAAGGTGGTCTTCATGGGTGGACGCCTCATCAAGGGGTTAAGTGAAATATTTTCAAAAATGATAAAAGTGGACTAAGGAGAAAAGGGACGCCAACTTGAGGAAGGTAAATTGTTTTTAATAATGAAATATTTCATTAAAGGAAATGGGACGCCAACTTGGTGAGAGGGTTGAGTCAACTTGGAAATTCAAATTATGTTGACTCCTTGGTTTTGGCGTACCTTCTAGAAGCTTCTAGGGTGCTCTTCATAGGTTATAAAAGGGAGTTGTTTCTCTTCATGTTTGCATCTTGAGTTTATTGCAAAGTTATGTTGCCGGAATGGTGACTGAGTGCTTCGGGGAAGGCATACCCCCTAACTTGGCTTGACTTCTTGCTTGAAAGATAGCAACTAGTTAAGATAGGATTGTCCATGGTCTTTGAGTTGAGTTTTGAGCATGTTGTAGTTGTTTTATTTGCATTTTATCAGATTTACAAAGTTGTTGATTCTGCTCAGCTGATTGTAGTTTTTAATCATATCTTGCAAAATAAAAATAGTATTGTTCTAAGTGTTGTGCCTATTTGTTTCCTTGCTAGGGGCGACCCTTCATGTCAAATCTCAGATTTTATTGGCAACTGTGGAATTTTTAAAGGCAAATCACCCTTCTTAGAATGCCGTACTTTTATGTAAGTGTCTTGGTTTCCGTGCAAATTAAATGAGGGCCGTTTGAGTTGGTTTTTGTGTCTAGTCTTGGTCGCCATTCATGTTAGAGTATTATGCATTTTATCTCATGTCGATTGGTTGGGTTTTGAGCAAGTTATGAGCAATTTAGTGCGGTTACAGGTTGCTGGTCTGTACAATTTCAATCACTGTCACAGTCATATCAGATTATGAGAATCCATCTCTTGAGTGGGCTTGAGTCTAGGAGGTCAAGTTTGAGTGTGAAGGAGTTCCTTTACGTTATTGCAGCATTGTATGACTTCTAATCATGTGTTCTTGGCAGGTTCTCTATCACATTGTAAGCTGAACAATAGTACTGTCAGCAATTATCCTCTTCTTATTTAGCTCTTGTAGTTCCCACGATTGTGGAAGAGACTGGCCTCACTTCAGTCTGTAGCTTCAGGTTTCCATTTCTTGCATCACCCGCTGAACAAGTGGAAGAGGTTGGCTTGCCGCCTATTTATTTACTGTAATGCATTATTCATCATATTGTTGATCGGCTGAACAGTCAACATGCTCCCGTTGAATAAGTGGTCAAGTTGCATCTTTAAATTCAGTAATGTACTTTCCATTTCAGTCCTCCCGTTGAATCAGTAGTTGAGTTGATTGTATCCCTTTCAGTTACTCTTTCAGCAGTTTCAATTGTGCTAACGATCCCCTTTCGAGTATGCTCTCGCCTTGCCCGCAATGGGATCTGGGTTGATCAGAGGAAAGGGTTCCCTTCAGTTGGATTGAGATTTCATTAATGTTAACGGGTGAATTAAGTTGTGAAAAATTGAAAAAAAATTGCCCAATATATTTCAGTGAACAAGTGGGTGGAAAGGTTACCTATGCAACTATGTTTCAGGGCAGTAAAGGCGTGGGTTAAGTGGCTGCACCTAGGAGAGTATTGCTATAATTCTACCTTCCATATATCTATTCAGATGTCTCCATTCATGGCATTATATGGCTATGAAGCTCCCAGCTTTGTTGATTTACTTTTCGGTGATTGCAGAGTGCCAAAAGCCAGAGATCTTCTTCAAGAGAGTCGAGACATCATGAGGTCTCTGAGAGAGAATATACAGCATGCTCAGAATCAACAAAAGCTATATGCTGATTAGCACCGCGTTGAGCGTGTTTTTGAGGTAGGAGATATGGTTTATTTGCAATTGCAACCCTACAAAAAGTCCACTCTCAAGAAGAGTGGGTCAGAAAAGCTTAAGCCTCAGTTTTATGGTCCTTTCAGAGTTATCAAGAGGATTGGAGAGGTGGCCTATGAGCTGGAGCTACCTGAGAACAACAAGGTGCATAATGTCTTTCATGTCTCTCGCCTTAAGAAGGCACTTGGTCAGAATGCGATTCCTTCTACAGAGTTGCCTCCTTTGGATGAGGAAGGCAAGTTGATTTTGATTCCTGAGGCTATATTGGAGGTTAGAGAGCGTACACTGTGAAGAAGGGTGGTCAAGGAGTATTTGATTAAGTGGAAGAATTTGCTAGTGGAGGATGCTACCTAGGAGAGTGAGCAAATATTACACCATCTTGAGTTACGATTGCTTAAGGGCAAGCAATCTTGAGAAGGGCAGACTGTAATGTCCCCTTCTCGCTCCTGAGCAATGTAGTGTTCAATTAACCTATTCCAAAATTCTTGTATGCTAGTTGATGTAGTTAGGGTACTCAATGGCTAGCATTGGAATTCAGTGTTGGGGTTTCCAAAGGGGTTTCTATTTATAGCAGTGGTCGGTTATGATGTTGCTATCTTCAATTGATCACAGTGTTCTTCGGTGGCCTTCAATTTTGCTCAGTTTTGGCGTTTGGTATATACTTACTATTTTTAGTAGTGCTATTTATAGTAAATCATTTTTAGGGGAGTTGATCCTAGGTCAATATGTATGCACCAGTATTATTTCTCAGTTGATATTTGGAGATCCTAAGGTTGCAGTGTTTAATAGTTGATTAATTCAATCACTTAAGTTGCTTTATAAAGTTATTTTATAAACTTAAGTTGAGGGGGTAAAAAAGTCAATCAAAAAGCACCATGGCCTAGGCATACAACTTAAAAGTTGTTTTAAAAGGCTTTTTAAATATTTTATTTGCTCCATGAGAGGGACGCCTAGAGGAGAAAAGATGAATTAAAATGTTTTTAAATTTTGAAAAGGCTCAAGAAGGACGTTGGTTTCTAGGGAGAATTTGAGAAGCTTTTGGAGTCCACTCGCCCTAGCTTCTTTTATATTTTCATAAATTTCATTTTGGCTCTCATTTTCATATCTCTGCTTTGGCTACATAACAAAATGTTGTCGGATTTGTTCCCGATTGCTTGGGCTGTGAACTGAGGACAAAAAACCTCTTCGTATGGGCTGGTTTCGGTGGTGAGATATCCACCCTAATCAATTATTTAGAGATTTCTACAGCTGAGATGACAAGAGCTTCACAAAGTTCGATTTTGGTGTTTGGAAAATGAAGATTTATCAATATTTTTGAAGAGTTTTTGGTGTGATTTGATTGTTTTTAATTTGGTGTGGCTTTATGAAGATTTTAGTGTGTTTTATTCAGTTTCTGGGTGCTTCAAAAAATGGGCGTGAACCTGGTTTTTTTATCATAGCTCTAAGTTGGGTGGAGAAATCGAAACGGGTATTGAATATTTGAAAGACTTATCCCATGGCGATTCCAAAGAGTACTTGCTTGCAATTTTTGGTGGTGCATTTGAATTTCTAAAGGAGATCGAACTTCTTAGAGGGACGCCATCTTGCTGCCTAAAAACCCCTGTTTGTAACCAGCACGAGTTGGGTTTGGTTGTTGAGCTTTGGGTGCTGAAAAAAGGTGGCTTAGGCGTTAGAGAAACAAGTGTTTTGAGTATCATTGCTTGGGTGTTGTTCGTTGCTATCAAAGAGCCTCAAAGTTGCTGTTGAAAGGGCCTTGTCATGACTGTAATCTCTTTTACCAGGTCTTATATTTCATTGTATTATTCTGATAAAAAACAGAAAATGAATGCCTATGTTGTTTATTGCAATCTCTAGTGAAAAGGCATTAGTATCTTGTGTTACTTGTTTATTGCAATCTTCTCTTTATGTTGTATACTCTTGCAAACGCATTGAAAACCATCACAAAAAACATCATTGAACAGGCAACACAACAAACAGAGATTTTCAAAAAAAATAAAATTAGAGGTGTATGTTACATGTTTCTACACAGTTGTAGCTTGCTCTATGGTAAACAATCCAATGCTTGGTCTGTACTGCTTACACGGTTGTCAGTTGCTTTATGGTTTGTAAGGTCTATGTATAGAGTAAAATTGAACATCATCAACCATTTTTTTCATAAACTTTGACTGCTACTTTAAAAACAAACCACGCTTGTTTGTTACTTTCTAGAATTGAACATGTTCAAGTACAGAAAGGAGAAAGGATTCAAACAGACACTCTGTTTTTTAATTTATAAATCCTCTCAAGCCATCCTGTGCAAAAAGCAAAAGGGAGTATGTAGAAATTTCCATTCATTTTCAGCAAGAATTAGTTAAGCTGGACAGGAAAAATGAATACAAATACTGTTGTGTGTATGAACCAAGGAATCCGAGTGCTATTACATTGATCTGTAGAATATTATTAGTTTCATTTCCTGAGTTTAATGTGAATTACGCCTTAAAATTTAAGCATTAATGCCTTAAATACACTTCTAAAACCGCAATCAAAGCTCAAAGCATGCCAACAAAAATGTTAATAATATTAGGATAGTTAGATCCATGCGTTATTTTTAATCGGTATAAATGAGAAAATGTTTATCCAGAAAGCTGGATACTACAAGGCAGTCAAAACAATTATGGCAAACGATGAGAAAAATCAAAAAAATGTAAGACATATATTTAAGCCTGCTAGGAGACTATATATCTATCTCTGTTGCTAAAAACCTAGGGTTCATTAACAAAAACAACTTAAAAATTAAATAATACTGCATCAGACCAAACTCGTGATATTTCAAGAAGAGATTAGCCATTTGGGTCATTAATAAGTGTAATCAACAATAAGATCAATTGGCATGCAGTTGAAGTGCAAATTTTGCGCCCCTTCTAATTACTCATTTTTGAAAGTAAACATAGGAGAAACCCTTTAACATGGCTATGCAGGTAACCTATTCCTGTAATAATTTGACCCAGGTCATGCCCTAGGATTTTATTTTCATTCCCGCATCATCATATACATACACACGCACATGTATATAAACCAGAGCACATGTAATAATCCTTAGCAGGATTTATTAAACAATAACAGTAAGAAATTACGACATTCCAAAAATTGTTCATCATATACCCTAGAAATTATTCCATCGATACAAATAATGGGTGGAAGTTAGGCATTTTCATTAAGGAAAAAACAAAAAATCCATCATGAAGGGAAAACCCAAATAAAATCAACACAACGTAAGCTTTTCCATTGAAGAATAAAAACAGGAAAACAAGTTGACAATAATTTTTGCTGCAGTTTTAAAAAGGCACAGATGCAGAAAGTGCAGACTGCATATTGAAATTAAAGAAAACAGAGACAAATGGATCATAGCCCCAGTAATGTCGAAAAAGATCTTACCTACTCGAGCATCTGCAATCGATAGACGAAAGAAATCACTGTAATTTTGGTTGTGTCAAAATACACATTTTCTGCAAACAAAAACCTCTGAAAGTGACTTGAATGTTGGCAGAGGAGATTCGTTTGGTGAAATGCTCGCCATTTTGAGTTGCAGATCAACGGAGGTAACTGCAAAAGGCAAATGACACAAAGCAGTTGAAAGGCGGTCGAGAAGATGTACATTAAACTGGCGCAGATTTCCAAATATTAATTCCATAGATTTCCAAGTGGGCTTAACCTTGGGGAAACTCCGCGGTTAAGTGCGTTTGAGCTTGAAGTACTGGGATGGGTGACCTCCCATACGGACCAATGCTTCACCTTGTGAGCATCATCTAGATGCAATGAGTGCTAAGTGGACCATTCATTATCATGAGAGATGGGTTCTTGTGAACCACTACTCATGAATCATGGGTCAATTAGTTTGACTTGAAAACTACACGGTTGAAATTTAATAGCAATATCATAATTTGACATGCTCTGAAAGAAACCTCCTACTTATCAAAAATAATAGTGTTTTTTTGGGTTGGTAAGGGTGATTTGTATTGAAGTTTGATTAATGAACAAAGTGTCATGTAGTTGTGAGCTTCCACTTTTATAAAATTATAGTAATAGTATATATTTTTGTGGTTGTTTGAGATCAATATGGATATATCATGTTTTTTTTATTAAATAATATATTAAATATTAATTAGCAATGGCATCTTGATGTGTATCAATAGGTATGTTGAAGAGGTGTGGAAGGTCAATTAGAAAAAAATATGATTTATTTTTTACATACATTTGTGTAGTACATGAGATCAAAATAGTAGATCATTTTTAAAATATTATTATTATTTTTTTTTATTTTTTATTTTTAATATCCAAAGATTAATTAAACTATGAATTTTTTATAAATTTTTAATTTGATCTATATAAAAATATATTAATTATTAATTATAATAATTTCAATACTTATATTTGTGGGTGGTAGGGCGGGCGGCTTTCCATGCGTTGGTTGTGGAAAGCTCGTGGGGTCAGCGTATCCCCTTATGCATATGATGTTTTGGATTGCCAACATGGATTTCAGGTGACGCATGGGTTGTGGTTATGTTGCCAATTTGGAACTACTGCTCGGGATGCAAGGCGGATGTTAATACAATGTTATCACCTGTCACTTTTAGCATTATGGACTGATTGTTTAAATAACACTTGCGTCGAGCGTTATATGAAACTCATTTTCATATCCTCGCTTGTCACTTCATTGGTACCCAAGGCTCGAATTTGGCGATTCGTGCATGGGAGGTTACGTCCTTGCAGCACATACAGGTTGGTTCCCCGTGGGGAACGCACAATCAAACATTACTCGTTGACGCCAAGGCTTGGCTCACCGTTGTATAATTATCGATGGTTTGGGCGTGTTGTCTCACATCATTCTGGCTTTTTCATTGTGGTGGCGCAGGCATTGTGGTGACTCTTTGTTTTACAGTGGCTCTCTGGCTTTGTGACTATGGGGGAGGGGTCAAAATTTGTGGTGAGGATGTCTACTGAAACCTTAACAAGCATCAAAGCATCTCCGTTGATTTGTTTAAAGAGTGTGGGTAGACAGATGGTATTTTGTGGGATCGCCACTGACCAGCGTCTCAAATGCATCCTCAAACGGTATGACTCTCTCATTTTGGTGGCTGTGAAAATGGTTCTTGGGCGGGGCTTTGTGGAGGATGACGAAGCCTACCAAGTGAGTACTTGCATCACCTCTCGATTCTTGGCTTTGATTCTAGGGATTAGAATGTCTAAGGCAAAGGCTGAGGCGTTGGTTCGACGACTTTTTCCCGCGGAACTTTTGGTGGGCATTGAAGAAAAATTTTATGCCGCCTCTCCTAGTATAGGTATCCCTCGCCCCCGGGATATGTTTACCCTCCATATCTCGGGCTAGGTGATCAAATAGTACTCGCTTTTACTTGATCTGAAAGGAATGGAGTTGGTTTAGCATAATCACCAGGCGGCGGTTAGGGTGGATTACCTGTTGAAGGCTCTGAAGCTTCCTCAAGTGTAGTGTGGATGGTCGGTCACAAATTTCAAGGGTTTCACCCATGCTAATGGCTTCCTCGGTGGTGACAAGTCTAGTTAGGGGTTGGTCTGTCATGGTTTATTGCTTTTTTGTTGGTTCATACATATTCTGGTAATAGTTCGGTGGTTGTTGTCCTTGACTGGGCATTTTCGTACTCCATGTTCTCAAGGTCATCTGGTCTGTTGGTCAGTTTTTTGGATGGTGTTTGGTCGTTGGGTTCTTGGTTCGGATGGGCTTGGTATAATAGTCTAGTCTAGCTGATAACTACTGCAATTTTGGTATCCTGCATTGTAGACGTTTGTAAATTTTTACCATTTTAATACAAATCCTACTTGTGTATAAAAAAAATCATACTTATATTTAATATTTTTATACTGTAGAATATAATATATAATAATAATAATAATATAACCTATAGATACTATTATATATATTTATAAATATAATTATATTGTATATAATTTAATCTATATTATATAAATCATATAATATATTAATTATATTTTCTATTAAATAAGAATATAATAATTATTAATTAGTAATTATAAAAATGTTATATGTATTTAATAATTTTGTTAAAGGATATAATATATAATAATAAATAAATAATATAATTATGTATTTATACTCTTTTTTTTATATAAAATTTATATTATATATTACTTATTCTAGTATATACTTAACTACTTGGAATAAAGGATGTCATAATGTTAAAACCTAAATGTGTTCATTATTAGGATCTTAGCCGTAATTTTCATTTTAATAAACATATTCTAAAACCCTTGTTGAAACTATATTTTCAGGCTGTAGCTCGCCAAATTGGAGGAATGAAAGGTCAATACTAGTGAGGATGAGTTTGGAGGAGCGAAAACCAATAGCAGCAGGGAAAGCAGTAAAAAGCGATGAAAACAACCAAAAAAATGGCAAAAAATGATGAACGGCTAAGATTCGCTTAACTGTATTGCAAGGGTTGTCGTAAATTTTCAACCGTTGGCAGACAAAATTTGCTCGACATTCTCAAATAAAGAGACACCTTCAACATATATATAAATATGTTTTAGTGTTCATGCCACGTAGTGCTTGTCAAATGTGCTAAAATCCTTGGCTTTAATGTCATGCTTGTGTGCTTTGAGCTTCTAATTTGTTGATGACTAATTAAGCATGTAGAAGGTGCCTTGAGTTGTATTGTTTTTACTATGGGGAAAATAGGTTTTGATGGGACCCAAAACCCATTACAAACCTTGAGTTGTATTGTTGATGTTTGGGATGTTTTCATTTAACCAACGTCTCATTTAGTTTATTGATCAATCCCTTCAACTTAGTAAACAATGTGCATACTTCCAAAAGCCTATAGCTTATCATTCTTATTGGTCCTCACCTATTGTCAACATGTTGAATTTTGATTGCAATGTACCTGAGTCTTGATCATTGTTTCCAAGCTATGAGAAGGGAGATTGAATAAGAATTGTGAAGCATGTAATCTATGGTAATTGTACACATCTAAAAATGGTCACATCATATTAGCCTGGTAAACTAATTAAATACACATTATTTAATTAATCTTCTTGATTCAACTACATTTAAATAAATTTAATAATATATTTATAAATGTTCACCTTTTATATAAATCATTCACTATTATCATTTACTCGTGTCTTCTTAATTAATTAAATAAATACAATTGTTTATTTTAATTAATTATCACATTACTTTATTATATAAAGTAAATACATTTCTTCAAATATCAAAACCCATAACCATACACTTAATTAAATATTTCATATTTAATTAAGAAAACTTCTAAAATATTCTTCAAACATATAATTAAATATTTATATTTAATTGGAAGCTTCCATTTGCACATGTCACAAGAAATTAAATAATAATATTATTTAATTGAGCAATTATCTTCAACAAACAAAACTACTTCATGACAAATGACAATTTGTCTCCATTTTTGAATGAGGGGGTTTTATGGGTTGAAAACACAATCCATATTTTTATCTCCAACAGCTATATTCTCTCCAACCTCTCCATCTCTTACCATCCATTCCTCCAGGCTAAATGTCAACCATTGAAGTTTGCCAACAAAGCTTTTGCCTTTTGAAAATCTATAAATACAACCTTTTGGCTCTTCCCAAAGATAGATTTTAGTTGCATAGTAAGAGCATTATAGTGAAATATCTCCAACAATCAAGCAAGGTAATTTAGTTTCAATTCATAGCTTAATCATGTTCATTAGCTGCACAATAGTTGTATCATCTTACAATCATTTAGCATAGGAGTTTAGATTTCGTAGCTTGCATAATATTCATTCTTTGAGTTATCATTTTACTGAGTTGCTGCTTTAACAAGCTGAGAGCAAGTAAATCTATAAAAGCTTGAGGATAGAGGACAATGAAATGATTTTGAAGAATTTGCATAATTTAGCTTGTTTTAGTTAATTAGATTCTTCAATACAATGTTTCATTGGTGTGTTGCTTGTTTTTATTACTGATACATATTTACACACATTTTTGGCGCCCACCGTGGGGCCTTGCCCCATTTTTAATCTTTTATTGCAAGTTTTCTGGCAGGTTACAATCTGGAATCGTAGTTTAGCGCATACAAGACCCTTTTTAGCACATCCATTGAACAATTTAACGCATATGAGGCCTGTTTTGGCGCATATATGCTCTGTTTTAGAGATTCTGACACATTTTTAAAGCATTTGGCAACTGTTTTAGTGCATCCATGCTCTGTTTTAGCGCATCTATGTTTTAGCGCATACGAGGCCTGTTTTAGCGCATACGAGGCCTATTTTAGTGCTTTTATAGTCAATCTTAAAATGACCATATCTTGGTCATATTTTGGTCTTTTTCGGGGATTTTTTTTTGAAATGGGGTAGAATTTCATAAGCTATCTAATGGTTTAGGTGTTATCAACTTTTACAGCTCATTAAAATTTTCAAATTCTCACTTAATGTCAAACCACAATGAAACTTGGTCTAAATTTTAGGGTTTTTATGCTTAATCATTTATCTAACCCTCATATCTTCTTTTTTCTTGATTTCAATATAAAAGTTGGAGCTTGTATTACAGGTTTTAAAAGATCATGGAGCATGCAAATGAAAGAAAAAGAATTATCACATGATTGTAACAAGTGTTTTTAAACACTTTGGGAGCAATTATAATCTCATTCTTAAATTGTTGTCTAGATCTTACGCGACCGCGACTAGTGGTTTTAGTGGTGTATAGGGATTAAAATAAACCAATCCTAGGATAGTCACCAAACATTATTTTATCTTGGTTAAAATAAATCTCATGCTTGTTGTGAAGCAACATCTTCACTTAGTATAGAAAATTGTCATTTGGGATTTAAAACTGAACTATATTATTTGTTGTGACTATTGGGTAATAGGTTTATGCTCTCCCCTTAACTGGGTGATCAGAATGCCAAACTTACCTTTTCATTTTATGCACTTTATGTTGTATTACAACCCTTAGAAGGCCTACTCTTGTGGGAAAAATTACTCACCTAAGAGGAACGACCTAAGTGGGAACAACCAAAGCCAGGTTTTCCAACCCACTCTAATCAAAAGTGAATTTTGGGGAAACCCATATTCAACGGAAGTGTGCAAGATAACCATCCCCAAAATATTTTTTCTAAAGATTGGGAGGTCTCTTGAGGGAGTTTATCTATTGCCATGTCGAACAGATACCTTTACTATGAACCATAGTGTAGAAAGCCAACCGTGTCAATATCCAAACATCATAATAATCACAGTGCAAGGGGAGGGAAGAATCTACCCCCAAGACACTCACCATATAATTGCCACGGATTGTTTGCTTAGGGGATCGAGAAATCTAACCTTGAGTATGCACCTGGAAAAGACAAAAACACGGGCACCCTCTAGGGGGTGACATGGCTGTGTGAGTCAACACAATTCTAAGATGTGGGCTATGATTATTATGATGACCCTTTGACCATTAAGAGTGAGTCTGCTTGAAGTGTCTTCTTGTTCAAATACCACTGAAAATAAAAAAGGTTCATGCTCGATCCTTGAACATACACTCAATGTTTTAGATTTTATGTCTTTACAAACAATTTTCTTCCTATCGCATGTTGTGTTTTCAAAACATTAATTCAGATAAGATTATCTAGAAAACACAAGAATTTGGCAAATCAAACCATGAAATTTATGTTAAGGGATTGGAAATCAATAATAGAGAAAAACTTGGAAACATTAGGCACCCACAAAAATCCTTATTTTTACAAACTACGATCAAAACATTGCAAAGTGCAACACCACCTTTATTTCTAATTTCTAGTTTAATTCCCAAATAGGATCATCATCCTTCCAACCAGGGAATCACGAGCTAAAAATTAGAAATTTCTTTAGTCATATTAATAGGATTCTCATTCTATTCTGACTAAGATATCCCACAAATTGCACTCTCTCATTTTGTGATCAAAGTTAGTCGAAATTTGGCGTAAGCATATGCCTATTTCCAAAAGGTCGTGAAAACAAAGAGAAGAAGACGAAAGAAGAGATCTACTTTACAACATGGGTGATAGGGAAGAAATTCTTGTTCATAGGCTCCATGGAAATAGTTCAAATGATGAAATCACTGATGAAATGCTTCAAGAAGCTGAACAAGATCCATAATTTCTCTTAGCTATGGAAAAGATCTTAGAGAAAAATAAAGAAGGATACTTTCTTTTATTGGAAAACCAAGGTGCCAAATTGCCCTCTAACTAAAATATGGAGAAAATTAAAGAGGATCCTGAAAAGAATGAAGCCCCCTTAAACAATCTTAGTACTCTTACCCGGCAAATAAGAGAAATCCAAATGCAAATCAAGGAAATACAAGGGGGCACAACTAAAAATTCCTTTGACGAAAATATGAACGTGACCTCTTCTCCTCCAAAAACAACATCATCCAAATTCAATATTTTTGAACTTTTGCAAAGGTTAAATGGGAAGCCCAAATCTAAGCCATCAAATAACATTGACCAATCCTATCATGTCATGCATTTATCTTCATCCCCCATAATCCAAAATAAACCTCATGATTCTTCCACCCAAGTCAATGATCTCATTTAATCACCTTCTTCTATCGTATCCTCTATATCCAATGATTCATTTCAATCTACACATATCGACCAAAACATTCTTTCCACTCCATCCCATGATATCAAAATTCTACAAACCCTTCCAATCTTTGATCAAGATCCCATCTCTCAAGAATCATATGATGATCCCCTCCTTTCATTATTCACCCATGACAATCCTCTTCCATCTCAAGAACAAAATATTCTTCCAAGTCCTCCCTCCACCCCATCTTATGAATCCATACCCTCTCATGACTCAATCACATCCCAGGAGCATGAAAATTATTCCATCCTATCCAAAGATTCCCTTCCATTTGATGATCAAGCTACTCCATATCCTTCATCTAATGATTCTTTTCCTAGTCAAGATCAAAGTATCCCATCATCCTCATGTCAAGGGCTTATCACACCTCTTGAAGCTATCCATGAACCCCACACCTATAAATTGGGATCCTCCACCTTTATCCACTTTGGTTTACTTCCAACAACTATCCTTTCATCCATATCATATCCTTCTCAAAATGGACTTGCATCTTGTTTCACAAACAACTCATATCCCATGGGTAAACGAATGTGTGAAATTATGACTTACAAAGGCAAAGGCTTAGGCCTTCATGAACAAGGTATCCTAGAACCTTTTTTTCCAAGAATGACCATATTCTCACATCCTTGGCTATACACCTCATGCTCAACCTAGGTATCCTAGTCCATCCAACTCTCCATCTATCATAGGTCCTTATCCTAGTTCATCAAACCTTCCATCTATCCTTGGTCCTTATCATCCCAACCCTATCTCATCAACCCTTCCATCTGTATTAGGGTCACAAATTTCTCCATCTCCTATTCTTCAAGAACAAAAAAGGCACACATCATTGATCCACTTTCAAAATTCTACCTACATTAACTCATCCATCAAACCTCCATATCATCCATCTCAATACACTCCTCTCATTGCTCTTGGAAGCAATTTTGGGTGCCAAATGTCAAAAGCTTCAATATAAAAATCTACATGTATCAAAGGATCAACATGTCTCCTCGAAGAGTCATGCAAAAATAAAAGAAAATTTGATCGAAAAAGAAAAAGAAAAATTCAAAAGGCCACAAAGGCCCATCAAGTCAAAAGGAAAATTCAAAAGGTCGTGCAAAGGCCCATCAAGTCAAAAAGAAAAATTCAAAAAGCCACAAAAGACCCATCAAGTCAAAAGAAAAATTTTAAAGACCGCAAAGGTCCATAAATCAAAGAGAAAAATCTCAAGAAGGCCACAAAGGCCCATAAAGAAAATATCAAAATAAAAATTCATGTGGATTCCTAAAAGTCTCATAGAAGCAATAAAATCAAAATTGGCATCCAAATTTGCTAATCTGAAAGCTTTTCCCCATCTTCCATCTAAAAACATATCACCTTCCAAATCCACTTTTCCTCCATCACTCCACCACCCTTCAAGGTGTGTGCCAATGTTAATCTTGCCATCCTTTCCACCTATCCATCACCAAGACTTTCAACCTCCTATCCATTATCCGACATACATCTAATCCCCATTATCCTCCTTTAATTCAAATCTTTGCATAAGGCCTTAGCTTCTACTATCATGCCAACATTTATAAGTCTAATTCCCATTCCCATGGTCTTTTAGAGCACATATTCGAGGGAAATTAGTCATGAAACTTGATGCTTAAGCCCTTCCTCCATCTCCCTATCATTCAAATATTATTGTTCGTATTCATCTCCCTATCCATATACTATCTTCCATTTTCCTCTTATCATTCATGGTCATTATCCTCATTTTCACCTTTGATCTTGACAAGGTTAAGGATCTTCTTGAAAATCATGCATCTTATCCTATTTACGTCATCCAAATATTCCATACCATATCTTTCATCATGCATCTTCTCTTATATTGTGGGGCATCTTGTTTCTTCAATTTGTCATCCCATTCCATCTTAAATGTCCTTGCAAAATCCCAAAACATCAAAATCAGAAAACATCAAAAAAACATCAAAATCCAAAAAAATTAGAAAACATCAAAATCCAAAAAAATCAAAATATTTCCAAAATCAATAAATTATATGCTTTCATCAATAAAATGGTCGTGTCTCACCCTAGAATAGGGGAAAACTCCTGAACTCATTGGGGGCAATCAACTTTTGAGTAGACAAACGGCAACATTTGTCAAGTATCGGAATATCGAAACAACAAACAAAATATCCAATTAGACTAGGTCCAAATAGTTGTCAGACAAGAGACTGGACCAAATTGGATGATCTTAATCTGAATAAAATGAATGACAAACTTAAAGCACAAGTTGAACTGTTGTTTTGAAATTTGATGACATCATATCTCTGGAATGACTCAATGATATACTAAACTAGAGTCACAAGGAAGGAGTATGATTTTTATTTGTCTGTTGTATATGAGTTGATCATTATTACTATGCAAATTTATCGTGGGACATGCTCTACAACGTATCATTGATGACATTTCAGAATTTGAATAAGAAAAAGGTTAAGTCTTGTTTGTTTATGCAAGCAATACTCAGGTCATCTTGGTTCAATTATACCTCAATTCTTGTATTAACTTGTTATATCAAACATCATGGAAGCAGTACTCAGGTCATCAATGGTGTGAATATCCCCTTTGATGCTTGTACTCACTTTCAACATATCAGAAGCTCAATGATTAAACGTAAAGCATAAAGCAGCTCACAAAATGACAACTTTGCATTTTAGTTTGCATATTAGATAGATTGCATCCATATTAGTTTGTGCATAAGCATTATCATATCCATCACATCTCATCTACATTATCTCAATCAATCCATCCAATCATTTCTTCCAATCTCATCTAATCAATCCATTCAATCTAGCACAAATCATTTAATCATAACTTTGGTCTTGTTCCTAGCCTTACTACAAGCCTTGATCATCATCATCATCATCGAGATGTATCCTTCCCTATCCTTGTGTTGTTCCAAGATGTTTTCTTCCCTTATCAATAACACTCTCATCATCATCATCGGGTTGTGTCCTTCCCTATCCTTGTGTTGTTTCGGGATGTATCCTTCCCTCATAAACAACACTATCATCATCAATCCATATTGTCTTGTAATTTGATTGGGGCAACATCATACTTATTTTTTAATCCATTTGTGCTTTCTTTCTTCTCATTTTCTCTTACCAATCTCCTATCATTTATCATCCTCTTTTGTCCATCATTTTGCATCATCTTCTTCATCTTGCCTTTCATCTAATTGATCTATCATCTCAATTGAATCATTTAATCATTCAACCAATCAATCATCTTCATCAAATTCTTGTATCAATCCTCTTCCATCAAATCAATCAAATCAATCTTACTATTTGTTTTTCATCAATCATGAAAGCAAAGTTATCAATCTTACTATTTGTTTTTCATCAATCATGAAAACAAATTTATCAATCTGTCCTATCATTCTTATCAGTCATAATAAATCAATCATCACAAATTCACTATCACATGATGAATCAATCGAAAAACATCATCATGGTCATCATCATCATTTCATATCAATCTTTCAATAGTGGTTTTCATCAAATCATCTTTATTAGCTGATGAATCAGATAGCAAATCAGTAAAAAATTCATCAAATCATCTTTATATGATTCATCACCCAAGGGGGCATATAGTATCATCAGTCAATTTTTCAAAATCAGAGGCAAAATTTTGAAAACACGTCACTTCAAAGAGGGGCAAAATGTATACATCTAAAA
>CM021100.1:466513341-466686824 GCA_007115665.2 Sequoiadendron giganteum
GACAATTCTTTTCAAAAAATCAAAAATCAAAAACTGATAAGTTTAGGTCATCTTATGTGTGTTGTACACGATGATTTTTTAAAATAACAAATATGCCTAGTAAAAATTTAACAAAAAAAAAAATTCAATAAAAAATTACAAAAAAATATCAAAAACAAGCTTCAGTGAGTCACAAATATTTTCCCAAAAGGATTTAGAAAAATACAATAATTTAGGTCAAAATATGGATGTCGTACACGTGCATGGTATGGTAAAAAAAAGTGACTTTTAAACAGTGGTTTGTAGAAATTCCTATTGAAACTCAATTTGTACAATCTGGGTATTGAAATAAATTACATATTTAGAAACTAGACTCTGAGTACTACATTTTATGATCAGTGAATTTTTCAAAGATTCCATCTCTAGGTGCTTCAAATTTTAAGGTCAAGGTATCAAATTCTGAAAATCAGGGAAAACACTTCCACTTTTTGGCCAAAAAGTGGACTCACTTCTCTGACACCCTTGTACAAGGATTTATCTAGCTGTAAGAAATTTGATCTCATGGATGAAAGCAAGCACAAAAAAGGTTCTGCGCACAAGTCACTAAAAAAACAAACAAATTGTTTATTAATTATTGTTTTGATGTAAGGTAGAATGGCCAATTTTTTTTTTAAAGAAAAGACGAGTTTCAATGCAAAGCAACTTACATTTTGTTAGTAAAAATGTTTGAAATCTGAAATGAATAATGGGTTTATCTAAAATTGATTGTAATAGAAATAAGTGTTAGCAAATTCGAAAAACCATTGAAAAATTATACGTGTAAGGGTGTCAAAAATTGATTGAAAAATTAGATGTATATATTCTAATAGAGAACTCCAACATGTTTTATTTGTGTGTATGTATTGAGTTGGGAAAAAAAAACACATGCATAACTACAATAAAAAAGAGTTTTCTTTTTTCTATTTGTATTAGAAAGAATGAGAATGTGTAAACAAAAGTTATAGTTTTTTTTTGGAGAATTAGTTTAGGATTGAAACATTGTTGGCACTTGATGGCATAAAGTGTAAAAAATGAAGAATGAAAGGAAAGAATCAATAATTTCCACCCAAAAATCTACAAGTGCAAACCAAACATACACATAGTTCATAGAGGACATAATGCTATTAGAGTACCACATAAAATTTACATAGATATGGATTAGATACAAAATACATAGTAGCAAAGGAATTTTGAAGTGCAGTTCTAGTGCAAGGCAAACTTCCTTGTTTGTAAGACAAGGAAAAGAGAATTTATCGTAGGAACTTCCACCAAGAAAAGTACAAAACATACATAGTTGGTAGTACTCATATACACAGTACAAAAGTGGATGACATATGCACATATGTCAAACAAAATTATTTCCAAACATTGTTCACATAATTCAGGAATGCAAGCTGGATGCACGGAGCGACGCCCTGTCTATAGTGAGCATCATCATGCATCTCACGTAGAAAAGTGTGGAATGAAGCCAATGTGTCACAAGTTCTATAAGTCTTCAAGTGTGGTTTGAATTGATAATATTTCATTCTCTTGCACATTATGTATGTATGGAACAAGTTGTTTTATTTTCTACACAATATCAAAGCAGTTGATGGTGACATCACACGCAAGCTCTTGAATGGCACTTGGAGGAGGTCCACCCCAACTGGTAGAGGGAGGTGATCCAAGTGGAGTGTAGGATGACCCGTAACTACTGAGTATCTCAATGATGTCATCAGGTTGACCAAAGTTTTCCATTCCTAAATTAAATAAAATTGAGAGTGTACCTAGTGTTAACTAATGACAATATGTAAAAAAAAATTCCCAAAAACATACAATAAATTATATATTACATTTAATTAATTCCACCAACATTTAATAATGAGTAAAAATAAATAATCCTTTATATAGTAGTTAACCTCACAAAAGCAAAGGAATGGGAATTTCCCATGATAAAGCTCTATTCTAGATGTAACGTACTTCCATGAACTTTAAATAGGTTAAAGATTATTTTCTTATTATTGGTGGTCTAGTCAAAAATCAAATTATAATTTTAGATGTATGTTCCTTTATAATGTTATCATCTACTATATAGAGACAAACATGCCTCTCATTGAGAACAACTTACCTAAAATTTAGATATATAGTCCACAATATTATAATTAACTATATTTAAAAAACAAAGATTATATATCTATCCAATCGAAAACAAATAATCTTTGAATTTTTGTTATAATTTAAATATATAATTTTGTATGATTATTTGTTTCATTATTTTTAGAATACATATATAGAGAAATCCAAATCATGTATAACTATTTATCAAAACTTACATGTATCACAATTCTAATTAAATATCATTATTTTATTTATTGAATTTTCACATTTATTTAACACTTAACCCAAATAATTGCTAAACTTTGTACATTACAATCCTAACAAATTTTAAATAGACATAACTTATTAATCAACACAAGAGAGCACCTACATGGAATTTGTTCAGTCTTAAAACTTGAAGAACTAACCCCTTCGTTGCTCTACATTATACCCTCCAATAATTTAAATATATAATCTTGTGTATTGCTCTCTCCTAGTTGTAACATACTTCCATGAACCTCAAATAGCTTTCTCTTAGGTGTAGGTACTGTTAGTTTCAAATTTTATAAAATTAAATATTATTTTCATATTCATTCAAGGAAGATTTATGAGTTAAATATATAGTCCCTCTTAATGTTAATTTTAAAATATAAAGATTAAAGATTATTTTCTTAGTAATGGTGGTTTAGTAAAAAATCAAATTGTAATTTTAGATGTATGTTCCTTTATAATGTTATCATCTACTATATAAAGACAAACATGTCCCTCATTGAGAACAACTTACCTAAAATTTAAACATATAATCCATAATATTCTAATTAGCTATAATTTTAAAATAAAGAGTATATATCTATCTAATCCAAAAAAGAAGCTTTAAAATTTTCTTATAATTTAAATATATAATTTTTCATGATATTTGTTTCATTATTTTTAGTATTCATATCTAGAAATCCAAATCATTTATAACTATTTATCAAAACTTCTATGTATCAAAATTCTAATTAAACATCATTACTTTATCTATCGAATTTTCAGATTTATTTAAAACCTATAATATATTAATACAGATCTCCATGTAATTTTAAAAAAAAAAACAATCCATCCGATTTTTTTTAATGTTATCTTCTATGGACATATGTTGCAGTTTTTTCTATTACATGCTTTTGCTTTACTTGAGCAGTAAGGAATGGTTATGATTTTGATTAGAGGATAAAGACAAATATTGTTGATCAATAATAATATGCAACGATAGAAAGGGAGAGTTGAATATCGAGATGTTTATATCTGCATTTTTGAAACTGTTTTAGATTGGAGAAGGTGAGAAGTATCAAAAAGACAATTATTTTTAGAGTTGTAGTTTAGGAATTAAGGGTGCAAGCATAACAAATATTTATGGATGTTGAAGGCATTTCAAGGTTGGTTAGTTAAATACAATCATAAATTATCCAATGGTAGAAGCATCTCTGATTTAGGATGAAAAGGAACATGGAGATATCACTAGATTGGCAAGCATCAAACACCATATGATCCAAATCCAAAGAAGTATCCAAGGAGATAACACTCTAAAGTCTAAACTATGTGGAGCTAGATGTGTTATATGTGTGGAAGCAATATTGACAATATTTCAAAGATGTTGAATATCAATCAGAGTTAGTTCTACCCAGATTGTTTAGTGTCGTATAAAAAGTCTATACAACATTAGATGGAGATAAATTGATGACCTTGAAGATGTTGCAAGCCTCGAGGAAGTGTTTGGAAGTACCAAAGACCATAGAAATGGCTTTAGTAGAGTCACTGGAATTGCCTTTGGAGAATCTGATTAGATTACTGTAAGTTTTCTTTTCCCAGAAATAAGGAAATACACTACATTAGCATTATGATAATAACTAATTAAGATGTAAAATTGGAAAATTTGAAGGACAAATGCTTGCAAGGACTGTGGTCTCGTTGCTAGCCAGATTGACATAGAATCAACTATAAGCATCATGCCTAAAGGCTGAAAATGATCAGTTTATAGCAGCATAGCAGAATTGAGCACTTAGATTGGCCTCCAATTTGTAGTAGAGATAACATAAGCTATAGGGCCAATAATCTTACATCGTGTCCAAAGAGGTTAGAAGATTAACAAGATATTAGGGAACCACGTATGGTATGACCATGTTCCCAACACAAAGTACAAATCTATTAAAGGTTCCATAGAAGAGGTAACTAATCACAAGCAAAGTGTTGTGATAGTCATTAAGTTAGTCATTACAAAGATGTAATGATCAGTAAAAGGATAGCTATGCAAAGATATGACAATATCAAGAGAGGGGTACTACAGGTTTGAGTAATGTACGCAAATGGTACAGAGGTCAGGTTAAATGATATTCTATAGGGCAATGAGTAGTTGGTGGATAATGCAAGGATGAAAGTACCTATGACAATATAGGTTTATTAAAATTAAGGACAATCAATGGTAGGTTGTAGAAGATTCTGATTGAAGTTGCTCTTAAAGTGGGACCTTATGATATATTGGACAGTGAAAATGAGAAACCAAACTACGGAGAAGAATGAACATGGTAGTCTTGTCATGGCAATATTATCCATTGTTGATTGGATGACAGTCCCTTAAGAAGTGGTTTATGAGCAGTCATATGGCACAAGGTTACGATTTCGTCTATACTGCTATGAATGAGTTTACAGAGTCTTATAGTCAAGTGATCATAACCCAAGCTCTACTATAAAATCAACACAAGAGGAATATCAGAGACAAAGGCATGCCTTTGCTTAAGAAGCCACAGTCTCATTTGGCATTATTAAGAGTTGTCAACTAAATGTCACTTTTATATATTTGATGTTAGTAAATCGTAGCCTTTATGAATTTGATGGAGTCTTTCAACATTGCCTCAGATATGCTATGAATTTTTTGTATTTTTTAAAAAGAAATATTATTTAAATTACATAATAACCATTACAATTATTTTATAATATAACTTGAAAATGTTTTTCAATCAGCTCCAAAAAAATAATCTAACAATTGATGTTTAATTGGGTAAAATTAGTACAAACTGCTCTTCCAGATTGTTTTAATTTTGACATGGGAGCTACAATGTGGATGGCTTAAATTTCTCAGGCCATTATTGGAAAAAAGAATAAATAACAATTTATAATCTATCTAATGGGCAGTAACAATCTCTCCTCGGGCACCAAAAAAATTATTATGCACCAGTTAGGGCTGCCTGTGTCTCAAAACTAATCTACATTTCATTGATGGGGCTCAACGGTGTATGCAAGATTTTAGATATAGCATGAAATTTCTGCCCAAGGAACAACTGCCTGAACCTATTTACAATAATCTATTATCTCGAAGAAATGACATAACTTCAACATGCAAAAGAAATTACTACAACATGCAATGAACAAAATCCAGCTATTTCATTCATAGAAGTGTGCAGAATTAATGCAATGGAAAGAAGGAATGCTGATAGATCCAGCTAAGGTGGCACTCAACCTTCAATTATAAGTCATAGATACTCCATGCATAGTGTGTTCCTTCTTTGGGCAAACTGGTTACTATTGCAAGTTAATCAAGAATGCTCAAAAAATAAGAGCTCTACTCTAAGCATAACCCCTAAATTAATGTAAAACTGAATTTAGCCCTACTCTAGGCTATGTGTGAAACTGAAATTATTATTTAAAGTAAAATCTCAATGCTGTTATTCTTTTATTGCAGGGCCAAACTCTTATTTTCCCACGCATATTTGGACATGAACCAGCTGGGTGGGTTCTCTAGCCTTTGTATAATTATACGAGTAATGGTAAATGAGGTACCTAATTAATTCAATTGTGCAATTGAGACTAATCTAGCCCAAGAACTCAATACCTAATTCCACTTTGATTGAATAGCATTACTCTTTTGGCAATTGACAATGGAAGAGTAGTAGAGTGTGTGGGAGGAGGAGATATAGATTTCAAAGAGGGCGACCATGTACTGCCTATATTTACAAGGGAGTGCAGAGAATGCAGCCACTGCAAATCAGAAGAGAGCAATATGTGTGAATTGTGAGGATTAACACAGACATAGGGGTTATGCTTAGTGATGGAAAATCGAGGTTCTCCATCAGAGGGCAACCTATTTATCACTTCCTGGGGACGTCCACATTTAGTGAATACACCATTGCACACTGGTTGTGTTGGTAGGGGCTCTGCTTCTGCTTATCCTATTGGAGGGAAAATGCTCCTACTATGAAGTGATAAGAAGATAAAAATGGAATTTAGAAATATGAAGAAATACCAAGAATCACAAACCCATCATCAATTAGTAGCAGTTGTGTCATCTATAAAGAATAATACCGAAAACCCAACAGAGGAAAGGAAAAACAAAACCCAGATAGGGATTACAGAGAAATCGGGTACTTAAAAAGGATTGCATATTAAACTAAATTTTCATTGAATGCACTTACAGATTGTTTTGCTATATCTTTTTTAACTCCAAAGCGCTATATCTCTGTAACACAACAACACGGTCTATTTATAAGCGAAGGTTAGACCCAAAAATTATACAGGTTGGTTCCCCGTGGGGAACGCACAATCAAACATTACTCGTTGACGCCAAGGCTTGGCTCACCGTTGTATAATTATCGATGGTTTGGGCGTGTTGTCTCACATCATTCTGGCTTTTTCATTGTGGTGGCGCAGGCATTGTGGTGACTCTTTGTTTTACAGTGGCTCTCTGGCTTTGTGACTATGGGGGAGGGGTCAAAATTTGTGGTGAGGATGTCTACTGAAACCTTAACAAGCATCAAAGCATCTCCGTTGATTTGTTTAAAGAGTGTGGGTAGACAGATGGTATTTTGTGGGATCGCCACTGACCAGCGTCTCAAATGCATCCTCAAACGGTATGACTCTCTCATTTTGGTGGCTGTGAAAATGGTTCTTGGGCGGGGCTTTGTGGAGGATGACGAAGCCTACCAAGTGAGTACTTGCATCACCTCTCGATTCTTGGCTTTGATTCTAGGGATTAGAATGTCTAAGGCAAAGGCTGAGGCGTTGGTTCGACGACTTTTTCCCGCGGAACTTTTGGTGGGCATTGAAGAAAAATTTTATGCCGCCTCTCCTAGTATAGGTATCCCTCGCCCCCGGGATATGTTTACCCTCCATATCTCGGGCTAGGTGATCAAATAGTACTCGCTTTTACTTGATCTGAAAGGAATGGAGTTGGTTTAGCATAATCACCAGGCGGCGGTTAGGGTGGATTACCTGTTGAAGGCTCTGAAGCTTCCTCAAGTGTAGTGTGGATGGTCGGTCACAAATTTCAAGGGTTTCACCCATGCTAATGGCTTCCTCGGTGGTGACAAGTCTAGTTAGGGGTTGGTCTGTCATGGTTTATTGCTTTTTTGTTGGTTCATACATATTCTGGTAATAGTTCGGTGGTTGTTGTCCTTGACTGGGCATTTTCGTACTCCATGTTCTCAAGGTCATCTGGTCTGTTGGTCAGTTTTTTGGATGGTGTTTGGTCGTTGGGTTCTTGGTTCGGATGGGCTTGGTATAATAGTCTAGTCTAGCTGATAACTACTGCAATTTTGGTATCCTGCATTGTAGACGTTTGTAAATTTTTACCATTTTAATACAAATCCTACTTGTGTATAAAAAAAATCATACTTATATTTAATATTTTTATACTGTAGAATATAATATATAATAATAATAATAATATAACCTATAGATACTATTATATATATTTATAAATATAATTATATTGTATATAATTTAATCTATATTATATAAATCATATAATATATTAATTATATTTTCTATTAAATAAGAATATAATAATTATTAATTAGTAATTATAAAAATGTTATATGTATTTAATAATTTTGTTAAAGGATATAATATATAATAATAAATAAATAATATAATTATGTATTTATACTCTTTTTTTTATATAAAATTTATATTATATATTACTTATTCTAGTATATACTTAACTACTTGGAATAAAGGATGTCATAATGTTAAAACCTAAATGTGTTCATTATTAGGATCTTAGCCGTAATTTTCATTTTAATAAACATATTCTAAAACCCTTGTTGAAACTATATTTTCAGGCTGTAGCTCGCCAAATTGGAGGAATGAAAGGTCAATACTAGTGAGGATGAGTTTGGAGGAGCGAAAACCAATAGCAGCAGGGAAAGCAGTAAAAAGCGATGAAAACAACCAAAAAAATGGCAAAAAATGATGAACGGCTAAGATTCGCTTAACTGTATTGCAAGGGTTGTCGTAAATTTTCAACCGTTGGCAGACAAAATTTGCTCGACATTCTCAAATAAAGAGACACCTTCAACATATATATAAATATGTTTTAGTGTTCATGCCACGTAGTGCTTGTCAAATGTGCTAAAATCCTTGGCTTTAATGTCATGCTTGTGTGCTTTGAGCTTCTAATTTGTTGATGACTAATTAAGCATGTAGAAGGTGCCTTGAGTTGTATTGTTTTTACTATGGGGAAAATAGGTTTTGATGGGACCCAAAACCCATTACAAACCTTGAGTTGTATTGTTGATGTTTGGGATGTTTTCATTTAACCAACGTCTCATTTAGTTTATTGATCAATCCCTTCAACTTAGTAAACAATGTGCATACTTCCAAAAGCCTATAGCTTATCATTCTTATTGGTCCTCACCTATTGTCAACATGTTGAATTTTGATTGCAATGTACCTGAGTCTTGATCATTGTTTCCAAGCTATGAGAAGGGAGATTGAATAAGAATTGTGAAGCATGTAATCTATGGTAATTGTACACATCTAAAAATGGTCACATCATATTAGCCTGGTAAACTAATTAAATACACATTATTTAATTAATCTTCTTGATTCAACTACATTTAAATAAATTTAATAATATATTTATAAATGTTCACCTTTTATATAAATCATTCACTATTATCATTTACTCGTGTCTTCTTAATTAATTAAATAAATACAATTGTTTATTTTAATTAATTATCACATTACTTTATTATATAAAGTAAATACATTTCTTCAAATATCAAAACCCATAACCATACACTTAATTAAATATTTCATATTTAATTAAGAAAACTTCTAAAATATTCTTCAAACATATAATTAAATATTTATATTTAATTGGAAGCTTCCATTTGCACATGTCACAAGAAATTAAATAATAATATTATTTAATTGAGCAATTATCTTCAACAAACAAAACTACTTCATGACAAATGACAATTTGTCTCCATTTTTGAATGAGGGGGTTTTATGGGTTGAAAACACAATCCATATTTTTATCTCCAACAGCTATATTCTCTCCAACCTCTCCATCTCTTACCATCCATTCCTCCAGGCTAAATGTCAACCATTGAAGTTTGCCAACAAAGCTTTTGCCTTTTGAAAATCTAAAATCTATAAATACAACCTTTTGGCTCTTCCCAAAGATAGATTTTAGTTGCATAGTAAGAGCATTATAGTGAAATATCTCCAACAATCAAGCAAGGTAATTTAGTTTCAATTCATAGCTTAATCATGTTCATTAGCTGCACAATAGTTGTATCATCTTACAATCATTTAGCATAGGAGTTTAGATTTCGTAGCTTGCATAATATTCATTCTTTGAGTTATCATTTTACTGAGTTGCTGCTTTAACAAGCTGAGAGCAAGTAAATCTATAAAAGCTTGAGGATAGAGGACAATGAAATGATTTTGAAGAATTTGCATAATTTAGCTTGTTTTAGTTAATTAGATTCTTCAATACAATGTTTCATTGGTGTGTTGCTTGTTTTTATTACTGATACATATTTACACACATTTTTGGCGCCCACCGTGGGGCCTTGCCCCATTTTTAATCTTTTATTGCAAGTTTTCTGGCAGGTTACAATCTGGAATCGTAGTTTAGCGCATACAAGACCCTTTTTAGCACATCCATTGAACAATTTAACGCATATGAGGCCTGTTTTGGCGCATATATGCTCTGTTTTAGAGATTCTGACACATTTTTAAAGCATTTGGCAACTGTTTTAGTGCATCCATGCTCTGTTTTAGCGCATCTATGTTTTAGCGCATACGAGGCCTGTTTTAGCGCATACGAGGCCTATTTTAGTGCTTTTATAGTCAATCTTAAAATGACCATATCTTGGTCATATTTTGGTCTTTTTCGGGGATTTTTTTTTGAAATGGGGTAGAATTTCATAAGCTATCTAATGGTTTAGGTGTTATCAACTTTTACAGCTCATTAAAATTTTCAAATTCTCACTTAATGTCAAACCACAATGAAACTTGGTCTAAATTTTAGGGTTTTTATGCTTAATCATTTATCTAACCCTCATATCTTCTTTTTTCTTGATTTCAATATAAAAGTTGGAGCTTGTATTACAGGTTTTAAAAGATCATGGAGCATGCAAATGAAAGAAAAAGAATTATCACATGATTGTAACAAGTGTTTTTAAACACTTTGGGAGCAATTATAATCTCATTCTTAAATTGTTGTCTAGATCTTACGCGACCGCGACTAGTGGTTTTAGTGGTGTATAGGGATTAAAATAAACCAATCCTAGGATAGTCACCAAACATTATTTTATCTTGGTTAAAATAAATCTCATGCTTGTTGTGAAGCAACATCTTCACTTAGTATAGAAAATTGTCATTTGGGATTTAAAACTGAACTATATTATTTGTTGTGACTATTGGGTAATAGGTTTATGCTCTCCCCTTAACTGGGTGATCAGAATGCCAAACTTACCTTTTCATTTTATGCACTTTATGTTGTATTACAACCCTTAGAAGGCCTACTCTTGTGGGAAAAATTACTCACCTAAGAGGAACGACCTAAGTGGGAACAACCAAAGCCAGGTTTTCCAACCCACTCTAATCAAAAGTGAATTTTGGGGAAACCCATATTCAACGGAAGTGTGCAAGATAACCATCCCCAAAATATTTTTTCTAAAGATTGGGAGGTCTCTTGAGGGAGTTTATCTATTGCCATGTCGAACAGATACCTTTACTATGAACCATAGTGTAGAAAGCCAACCGTGTCAATATCCAAACATCATAATAATCACAGTGCAAGGGGAGGGAAGAATCTACCCCCAAGACACTCACCATATAATTGCCACGGATTGTTTGCTTAGGGGATCGAGAAATCTAACCTTGAGTATGCACCTGGAAAAGACAAAAACACGGGCACCCTCTAGGGGGTGACATGGCTGTGTGAGTCAACACAATTCTAAGATGTGGGCTATGATTATTATGATGACCCTTTGACCATTAAGAGTGAGTCTGCTTGAAGTGTCTTCTTGTTCAAATACCACTGAAAATAAAAAAGGTTCATGCTCGATCCTTGAACATACACTCAATGTTTTAGATTTTATGTCTTTACAAACAATTTTCTTCCTATCGCATGTTGTGTTTTCAAAACATTAATTCAGATAAGATTATCTAGAAAACACAAGAATTTGGCAAATCAAACCATGAAATTTATGTTAAGGGATTGGAAATCAATAATAGAGAAAAACTTGGAAACATTAGGCACCCACAAAAATCCTTATTTTTACAAACTACGATCAAAACATTGCAAAGTGCAACACCACCTTTATTTCTAATTTCTAGTTTAATTCCCAAATAGGATCATCATCCTTCCAACCAGGGAATCACGAGCTAAAAATTAGAAATTTCTTTAGTCATATTAATAGGATTCTCATTCTATTCTGACTAAGATATCCCACAAATTGCACTCTCTCATTTTGTGATCAAAGTTAGTCGAAATTTGGCGTAAGCATATGCCTATTTCCAAAAGGTCGTGAAAACAAAGAGAAGAAGACGAAAGAAGAGATCTACTTTACAACATGGGTGATAGGGAAGAAATTCTTGTTCATAGGCTCCATGGAAATAGTTCAAATGATGAAATCACTGATGAAATGCTTCAAGAAGCTGAACAAGATCCATAATTTCTCTTAGCTATGGAAAAGATCTTAGAGAAAAATAAAGAAGGATACTTTCTTTTATTGGAAAACCAAGGTGCCAAATTGCCCTCTAACTAAAATATGGAGAAAATTAAAGAGGATCCTGAAAAGAATGAAGCCCCCTTAAACAATCTTAGTACTCTTACCCGGCAAATAAGAGAAATCCAAATGCAAATCAAGGAAATACAAGGGGGCACAACTAAAAATTCCTTTGACGAAAATATGAACGTGACCTCTTCTCCTCCAAAAACAACATCATCCAAATTCAATATTTTTGAACTTTTGCAAAGGTTAAATGGGAAGCCCAAATCTAAGCCATCAAATAACATTGACCAATCCTATCATGTCATGCATTTATCTTCATCCCCCATAATCCAAAATAAACCTCATGATTCTTCCACCCAAGTCAATGATCTCATTTAATCACCTTCTTCTATCGTATCCTCTATATCCAATGATTCATTTCAATCTACACATATCGACCAAAACATTCTTTCCACTCCATCCCATGATATCAAAATTCTACAAACCCTTCCAATCTTTGATCAAGATCCCATCTCTCAAGAATCATATGATGATCCCCTCCTTTCATTATTCACCCATGACAATCCTCTTCCATCTCAAGAACAAAATATTCTTCCAAGTCCTCCCTCCACCCCATCTTATGAATCCATACCCTCTCATGACTCAATCACATCCCAGGAGCATGAAAATTATTCCATCCTATCCAAAGATTCCCTTCCATTTGATGATCAAGCTACTCCATATCCTTCATCTAATGATTCTTTTCCTAGTCAAGATCAAAGTATCCCATCATCCTCATGTCAAGGGCTTATCACACCTCTTGAAGCTATCCATGAACCCCACACCTATAAATTGGGATCCTCCACCTTTATCCACTTTGGTTTACTTCCAACAACTATCCTTTCATCCATATCATATCCTTCTCAAAATGGACTTGCATCTTGTTTCACAAACAACTCATATCCCATGGGTAAACGAATGTGTGAAATTATGACTTACAAAGGCAAAGGCTTAGGCCTTCATGAACAAGGTATCCTAGAACCTTTTTTTCCAAGAATGACCATATTCTCACATCCTTGGCTATACACCTCATGCTCAACCTAGGTATCCTAGTCCATCCAACTCTCCATCTATCATAGGTCCTTATCCTAGTTCATCAAACCTTCCATCTATCCTTGGTCCTTATCATCCCAACCCTATCTCATCAACCCTTCCATCTGTATTAGGGTCACAAATTTCTCCATCTCCTATTCTTCAAGAACAAAAAAGGCACACATCATTGATCCACTTTCAAAATTCTACCTACATTAACTCATCCATCAAACCTCCATATCATCCATCTCAATACACTCCTCTCATTGCTCTTGGAAGCAATTTTGGGTGCCAAATGTCAAAAGCTTCAATATAAAAATCTACATGTATCAAAGGATCAACATGTCTCCTCGAAGAGTCATGCAAAAATAAAAGAAAATTTGATCGAAAAAGAAAAAGAAAAATTCAAAAGGCCACAAAGGCCCATCAAGTCAAAAGGAAAATTCAAAAGGTCGTGCAAAGGCCCATCAAGTCAAAAAGAAAAATTCAAAAAGCCACAAAAGACCCATCAAGTCAAAAGAAAAATTTTAAAGACCGCAAAGGTCCATAAATCAAAGAGAAAAATCTCAAGAAGGCCACAAAGGCCCATAAAGAAAATATCAAAATAAAAATTCATGTGGATTCCTAAAAGTCTCATAGAAGCAATAAAATCAAAATTGGCATCCAAATTTGCTAATCTGAAAGCTTTTCCCCATCTTCCATCTAAAAACATATCACCTTCCAAATCCACTTTTCCTCCATCACTCCACCACCCTTCAAGGTGTGTGCCAATGTTAATCTTGCCATCCTTTCCACCTATCCATCACCAAGACTTTCAACCTCCTATCCATTATCCGACATACATCTAATCCCCATTATCCTCCTTTAATTCAAATCTTTGCATAAGGCCTTAGCTTCTACTATCATGCCAACATTTATAAGTCTAATTCCCATTCCCATGGTCTTTTAGAGCACATATTCGAGGGAAATTAGTCATGAAACTTGATGCTTAAGCCCTTCCTCCATCTCCCTATCATTCAAATATTATTGTTCGTATTCATCTCCCTATCCATATACTATCTTCCATTTTCCTCTTATCATTCATGGTCATTATCCTCATTTTCACCTTTGATCTTGACAAGGTTAAGGATCTTCTTGAAAATCATGCATCTTATCCTATTCACTTCATCCAAATCTTCCATACCATATCCTTCATCATGCATATTCTCTTATATTGTGGGGAATCTTTTTTCTTCAATTGGTCATCCCATTCCATCTTAAATGTCCTTGAAAAATCCAAAAAATCAAAATACATCAAAATCCTAAAAAATTCAAAAAAAAACATCAAAATCCAAAATAAAAAAAATTCAAAATAAAAAAACATCAAAATTCCAAAAAACAAAAAAATTCAAAATATTCCCAAAATCCAAAGCAAAATCAATAAATTGTATGCTTTCAATAAAATGGTCATGTCTCACACTAGACTGGAGGCAAAATCCTGAATTCACTGAGGGCAATCAACTTTTTGAACTTTTTGAGCAGACAAACAAGCAACATGCATCAAGTATCATATCAAAAATCGAATATCCAATCATGCTTGATCAAAACAGCTTTGAGACATGTCACACATTGAAACTGAAACAAACTGGATGATCTCAATCTGAATACAATGAATGGAACACTTAAAGCATAAGTTGAATTGTTTTTTTTTTTAATTTGATGACATCGTATCTCTAGAGTGGCTCAATGATGTATTGAACTAGAGTCACAAGGAAGGAGTATGATTTTTCTTTGTTTATTGTCTGTGAGTTGATCATTATTACTGTGCAAATTTGTCATGGGACATGGTCTACAATGTATCATTAATGACATTTCCGAATTTGCATAGGAAAAGGTTAACTCTTGTATGTTTATGCAAGCAATACTCAAGTCATCTTGGTTCAATTATACCTTGATGCTTGTATTAACTTGCTATATCAAAAATCATGAAAGTTGTACTCAGGTCATCATCGGTGTAAATATCCCCTTTGATGCTTATACTCACTTCCAACATTTCAAAAGCTCAATGATGAAATGTAAAGCATAAAGCATCTCACAAAATGACAACTTTGCATTTTAGTTTGCATACTTGATAGATTGCATCCATATTAGTTTGTGCATGAGCATTATCATATCCATCACATATCATCTGCATTATCTCAATCAATCCATCCAATCATTTCTTCCAATCTCATCTAAATCAATTTATCCAATCATTTCTTCCAAATCTCATCTAATCAATCCATTCAATCTAGCTTAAATCATTTAATCATACCTTTGTCCACTTGTTCCTAGCCTTACTGCAAGCCTTGATCATTATCATCATCATTGGGATGTATCCTTCCCTATCCTTGTGTTGTTCCAGGGTGTATCCTTCCCTTATCAACAACACTCTCATCATCATCATCATGGGATGTATCCTTCCCTATCCTTGTGTTGTTTCAGGATGTATTCTTCCCTTATTAACAAAAATATCATCATCATCATCATCATCATCATCATCAATCCATATTGGCTTGTAGTTTGACTGAGGCAACATCATACTTATTTTTTTAATCCATTTGTTCTTTATTTCTTCTCATTTTCTCTTACCAATCTCCTATCACTTATAATCCTCTCTTGTCCATCATTTGGCATCATCTTCCTCATCTTGCCTTTCATCTAATCAATTCATCATCTCAAACCAATCATTTAATCATTCAACCAATCAATCGTCTTCATCAAATTTCTTGTATCAATCCTCTTCTATCAAATCAATCAAATCACTCTTACTATTTGTTTTTCATCAATCATGAAAGCAAATTTATCAATCTTACTATTTGTTTTTCATCAATCATGAAAGAAAATTTATCAATCTTACTATTTATTTCTCATCAATCATGAAAACAAATTTATCAATCTATCCTATCATTCTTATCAGTCATAATCAATCAATCATCAAAAATTCACAATCACATGCTAAATCAATCAAAAAACATCATCATAATCATCATCATTTCATATCAATATTTCAATAGTGGTTTTCATCAAATCATCTTTATCAGTCAATAAATCGGATAGCAAATCAGTAAAAAATTCATCAAATCATATTTATTTGATTCATCACCCGAGGGGGCATATAGCATCATCAGTCAATTTTCAAAAAATCTTTGGAGCAATGCGTAAAACCCATCACTTCAAAGAGGGGCAAAATGTACACATCTAAAAATGGTCACATTATATTAGCTTGGTAAATTAATTAAATACACATTATTTAATTAATCTTCTTGATTCAACTACATTTAAATAAATTTAATAATTTATTTATAAATGTTCACCTTTTTTATAAATCATTCACTATTATCATTTACTCGTGTCTTCTTAATTAATTAAATAAATACAATTGTTTATTTTAATTAATTATCACATTACTTTATTATATAGCTTGTAAATACATTTCTTCAAATATCAAAACCCATAACCATACACTTAATTAAATCTTCTAAAATATTCTTCAAACATATAATTAAATATTTATATTTAATTGGAAGCTTCCATTTGCACATGTCACAAGAAATTAAATAATATTATTATTTAATTGAGCAATTATCTTCAACAAACAAAACTACTTCATGACAAATGGCAATTTTTCTCCATTTTTGAATGAGGGGGTTTTGTGGGTTGAAAACACAATCCATCTTTTTCTCTCGAGCAGCTGTATTCTCTCCAACCTCTCCATCTCTCACCATCCATTCCTCCAGGCTAAATCTCAACCATTGAAGCTTGCCAACAAATATTTTTCCTTTTGAAAATCTATAAATATAACCTCTTGGCTCTTCCCAAAGATAGATTTTAGTTGCATAGTAAGAGCATTATAGTGAAATATCTCCAGCAATCAAGCACAATAATCTAGTTTCAATTCATAGCTTAATCATGTTCATTAGCTGCACAATAGTTGTATCATCTTACAATCATTTAGCATAGGAGTTTAGATTTCTTAGCTTGCATAATACTCATTCTTTGAGTTATCATTTTACTGAGTTGCTGCTTTAACAAGCTGAGAGCAAGTAAATTTGTACAAGCTTGAGGATAGAGGACAATGGAATGATTTTGAAGAATTTGCATAATTTAGCTTGTTTTAGTTAATTCGATTCTTCAATACAATGTTTCATTGGTGTGTTGCTTTTTTTTATTACTGACACATATTCACACACACAATAATATTTCATTGTTATAGAATTACTCTCAAGAGTTTCAAATTGTAGGTTGAATAGGTATGTTATGATTTTCCTCTCTATGCCTATAATTACTTTCTTGGTGCTAGGATTTTATGTTTTGAGGGCATTAGGTCTTTTTTTAATTGCAAGATAATTATGCCTTCTTCATTTGAAAATTTATCATTATATTCAATAACAATCATTAGGATGAATCAAATCACCTCTAAGAGTAGTAGGGCAAAAATGGGTTTAGAGCAAGATCTTCTATGTTAGCTCCTTGGCTAGACACAAAGAAGTCAAAGCATGGATAGGTCCATAGCTCCACAAAGAAGTCAAAGCATAGATAGGGCACAAGCATCTTGTCTAAAAGGATATATGATTGTGTCGAGTCTATTAGAGATTTAGTCATCCCAATCCTAAGGAGGGAATTATTTAAGCTATGTCACAACCATAATATAGTAGAGTGCCCAACTTTGAATATCTATTGATATGATGTGGGAAAGTTGGTGGTTCCAAATGTTTTTGTAAATGTGGTATGGATTTGCAATATATGTAGCAGATGTGATACTAATACCAAAACATTAAATAACTATAAAGGTGAGCCACTATTAGTGGTGAGTAAATAATTGATTATGAAAGTCTTTAATCGTAATCCTTAGGCAAATGTTATGATCAATTTTGGTGCGTTGAAAAAAGAGTACAAGAGAGACAAGTTTAGCTACAAAGTGTGATGGTTTCCTATCATAGGAAAAGGAGTGCTTGTCGACCAACACAAATAGTACAGAGTGAGTTAGAACCTTAAATAAAGAATACCCCTTTGAGGAATTATTTCAGAAAAAAAAAAATTGTTATATGATAGGTTTTGGGAATAGATTTCAATCCTCAAATACTAGTTCACTTAATGATGATGGTAGCTAATATTTGGCATAAGGACCTTAACAAAGATTTTGATTATGCCTCTTTCATTGTTGAAGGAATTCTTAATAAACTAGTATCCTCCAAGGAAAATGATAGGAAATTCCTTATTTCAAATGGAACTCTATGTTGTGCTACATCTTTCTACATAATGGAAAAAACATATGGGACAAAACCCTACAATTATAGTGTCAGATTGTGGAAGGAAATCCATACCTATTCAGGGTCAAACTCATATTTGGGATTCACATTGCAAAACATTTGATTATACCTTGTTTGAGAGATTCTTTATGCATAAGATGTTGGAACTGAACATAACATATAACAAGCTGAGATTATCTAATAATATCATGAGATTCTTGAGACCTACAAAGAAGTGGCCTAGGGAAGGATTCAATCATAATTGAGGTGATTGGTTCCTTCATTTGAATTTGATAATTGGGTCAGTGCAAGATCATGGGGGTCCAAACTAGGCCCCTAAGTGGTAATGAAAATTCAGAAAAATGGAGTTAGGCAACTTGACATAAAAAATTTGAATAGGTTATTAACATAATTTTAAAAATATGTAAGAACATAATTTGTAGAAAATTGAATGTAGTTTATAAGCTACTAGTCTTTTTTTGGAAATAAGTAAATTTATTTGGTGAAATTTTGAAATTTCAATGCAATAGTACTAAATTTTCAAGAAAAAATAAAAAGCAGGTGTATGTCTGACCAACCTAAGTACAAGAAAAAAAAAAAATTTGTTCTTGAAACTTTCAATACAAGTAGAGAACACATGCCCAAATTTGTCGCATTTCTTTTTGTAATTTTTTTCCAAGTAATAATTAGTTATGAATTTTTTATTAGAATTTTTTTAAAATATTAAAACGTGTTTGTCTGACCACCATAACTTGGTCAAAAATTTATAAAATTCATTTTTTTTTATCCTATAGTATGGGAAGCATAAAATGTGGTGCATCTTTCGAATTTGAAAAATGTGAAATTATTTGAAAATTATAGATTTTTTCCAATCATCCTATCAATTAGGAATTTAGTCATAATGCATGTAGAAAATCAATAATAATTATATATTAAATTCAAAATAAGACATATCTTATATTGTTGAAAATTTGATAATTTTCTCAATAAACCCTTTTTGTTTCATCAAATTCGAATTAAAAAATTTCGCTAACCACAAGGGCGAACTCTCGAAAACTAAGGAAAATATCTAAACATGTTTTTGTAGTTAACTTTCTAGGTATGACACTCCCAAGCCAAATCCCAAGGCAAACCCGAGGGAAATCCCAAGGCTGCAGATTTTGTTAGACAAAACAAATATCCATTTTGTGAAATGGGTACCCATTCTTAGGTCTTCAAAATAGATATCCATTTGAAATGAATATCCATTTTGAAAAACAAAACAAATATTCATTTGAAATGGATATCCGTTTTGAAAAACAAAACAGATATCTATTTTAAAGACCTGAAAAACCCTTTTTAGTAAAATGAGCATAACTTTTGTGTTTCTTATCGAAATTTTGTTTTTTATAGGTATTGGAAAGGTGATTGAGAGCTCCACGCAATGGACTAGGTAGTGTTTCTATATTATACACAAAATATTAATTATAATCATTTGAACTTCATATTTCATTTTTGAAACATCAAATGCTCGCTATTTTCATACAAAGTCCTTTTTCATGATTTTTTGTAACACTCATCTCAAAATACTTGAAACATTAAAAAAAGTAATCAATAATGAAATATTTATAATTTTTGTAGTAAGGAGATGAAAAAATCTTCATAAATCATCATATCTCTATGTCCCTTTCTATACCTCTTTATATTTTACTATGTCTCCCCTTAAGCTCTAGACCTATCCCTCCACTTGTCTCTCCCTCCCTCCCCACCTCCCTCTCTTTTTGCCTCTTTATACCTCTCCATATCAAACTATTGAACTCTAGACTTAACTATATACTTCTCCATCCCTCCCTCCTCTCTCTCTCTCTCTCTCTCTCTCTCTCTCTCTCTCTCTCTCTCTCTCTCTCTCTCTCTCTCTCTCTCTCTCTCTGAGCTCTAGACCTACCTCTTTACCTCTCTCTCCATCCTTCCTCCTTGTCTCTTTTACCCTCTTTAGATATCTCTCTTTCTCTCTAGACCTCTCTCTACCTCTTTTTCCCTTCATCCTTCCCTCTCTACTTAACTCAATCTCAACTCTCTCCCTATCCCTCTAGATATTTCTTTATATCACTCCCTCTCACCTCTCACTCTCTATATACCTACCTCCCCCATCCCTCCCTCCCTATCTCTCTCTCTCTCTATCTCTCTCCCAAGTTCTAGACATCTCTCTACCTCTCCCTCGATTTCCTCTCTTGGTCCCTCTTTATACCTCTTTGTATTTTAGTAAACCCAATAAATCCTATACAACCTAGTCTTCTTCTATGGTTTCTTATTCATATTAGGGTTTCTTAGATCTATAATTTTATGATATTTATATCTCAATTTTATATTTTAAATTCTTTGCATGTCAAATTCTTCATTAATTTTATATTGTTACATCTTTCTCTATTATATTGATTATGAAATCAATTTTACTTACCCTAGACCCATCCTTGGCAACCACATTAGGGTTTCATTTTCATATTTGATACATCATTGATATTTCCACTTTTTCAATAAATAAGTGTACCTTTTGGATTTATTCTTCCTCTCTCCCTCTCCACCTCTCCCTCTTTGTATATTTATCTATTCTCCTTTCCCACACTGTCTCTCCCTCTCCCTCTCCCTCTATCTCTACCTATCTCTCTACCCATATCTCTCCCTTTATCTTGCCCTCTATCTTTCCCAAGTCATATCTATCTCCAGATATCTCTTCCTCTTTCTATCCCTCTCCTTCTCTCTCCATCTCTCCCTATCACTCCTATAGAGAGTAGAGAGGGAGTTTGAGAATAAGATAGAGGTAAGTAGAGAGGGAAGGTAAGAGAGGAAAGGTAAGAGAGAGAGAGAGATAAGAGATATAGAGACATCTAAAGCGATAGAGAGGGGGGGTGAGGGAGGGGTAAATAAACAGAGATATAGAGAGAATTAGAGAGGAAGGGAGGAATGGAAATACAAAGATAGAGAGGTATGGTGGGATGGATATAGGGAGAGGTAGGTAGATATAGAGGAAGATGGATATGGGAGATAAAGATAAGTAGAGACAGAGAGAGGGGTAAGGTGGAGGGATAAAAGGACATGTAGGTAGAGATAGGGAGGGTGAGGGGATATATAGAGAAGTACAGAGGGAAGGGGAGAGAGAGGTGAGGTGGGAGGGATAGAGTGATAGGGAGGTAGAGAGGGAGAGTGTGAGGGGAGATAGAGAGAAGTAGAGAGGGAAGGGGAGAGAGAGTTATTGAGAGAAGGGGAGGGAGAGGGAGAGGGAGAGGGATAAAGACAAGGAGAGAGAGAGAGGAAATGATGGAGAGAGGAAGGGATAGGTAGGTAATGATAAATTAGAGTGGGGGGGATAGAGGGATAAGTAGGTAGATAGAGAGGGTGAGTGGAGATAGAAATAACTAGAGAAGAAAGGTGAGAGAGGTAGAGAGGAGAGAGATAGTGAAGAGAGATATAAGAGATATCTAAAGGGAGAGGGGGGAATGAGGGAGGGATAGAGTGAGAGGTAGGTAGAGAGAAGTGAATATGGGTGATAGAGATAAGTAGAGAGGGAGGGAAGAAGGGAGAGGTGGGGTGGGAGGGATATAGGGAGAGGTGGGTAGACATAGAGGAAGATGTAAATGGGAGATAAAGAGAACTAGAAAATAAGAGAGAGAGGTAAGGTTGGAGGGATAGAGGGAGAGATGGGTAGAGAGATGGAGGGTGACCAAATTACATCTTTATCTATGTCTCTACATCTCTTTATCTCCCATTTGCATCTTCATCTTTTTCTACCTACCTCTCCCTATATCTCTCCCACCCTACCTCTAACTCTACCTCTCTCTTCCTCCTTCCCTCTCTACTTCTCTTTATCTCCCCTCTTTATTTATTTATACTTACCTCTCACTCCATCCCTTCCTCATTCCCCCTCTCTCCCTTTAGATGCATCTCCATATCTCTCTTCACCCTCTCTCTACCTACTTCTCCCTTTATCCCTCCCACCATGCCTCTCTCATTATTTACCTCTACTTACCTCTCTCACTCCTCCCCTATCTCTCTTTTTGTCTCTCTCTCCCTCTCCCTCTCTATATACCTCTCTCTATCTTTGTATCTACTTCTCTTTGTAGGGATAAAGGGATATAGGGATAAAGGGAGAGATAGGTAGAGAGATAAAAAGAAGTAGAAAAAAAGAGAGAGAGGTAAGGTTAGATGGATAGAGGGATAGAGGGAGAGATAGGTAGAGAGATGGAAGGTGACCACATTACCTCTCTCTATATTTGTCTCTACTTCTCTTTATATCGCATCTACATCTTCATCTTTGTCTACCTATCTCTCCATGTATCCATCCCACCCTACCTCTCTACCTCTACCTCTCCCTTCCTCCCTCCCTCTCTAATTTTATTTATCTCCCCTCTATTTTTTTCTACCTACCTCTCACTCAATCCCTTCCTCATTCCTTTTCTCTCTCCCTTTTGATGTCTCTCTATATCTATTTTCACCCTCTCTCCTTTCTACCTCTCTCTCACCTTCCCACTCACCCTCTCTCTCTACCTACTTCTCCCTCTATCTCTCCCACCCTACCTCTCTCATTACCTACCTCTCCTTCCCCCCCTCTCTCTCCTTGTCTATCTCTCCCTCTCCCTCTATATATACCTCTCTATCTCCTTCCCTCTCTACTTCTCCCTACCTCAACTCACCTTCTCTCCCTACATCTCACTCTACCCCTCCCACATTACCTCTCTCTCTCCTTCCCTTTATGGGCTCTCCCAAAGTAGTGAAAGAGCACTTATTATTCCCCTAATTGTTTTGATTGGATTGTTGAGAAGGACGATGTGCTACTTGTGGCACGAATATGGCATTTTGCATTGGTTGCGGTGGAGGATTATATTGAGGTTGTTGTGAGGTGTTTTCTACTTGAACATGCTTGGTATCCGTGACACCATCATTGAATACAATTTTTTTTGTTCCAGTAGCAAGATTTGTCTCCAGATGGCTTCGCTTTATCTGGATTATAAATTTTAACTTGCCCCTTGGCAATGAGAGCTCTCTCAATGATGGGACCCTTTTCAATAACCTCCAAAAAGGTTGAGACACAGTGAGGATTAAGATTATGTCTCATTTTTGGATGAGTGTTGGCCACAAAAAGAGTCACAAGGTCTTTCTCACTGAGCAAAGATTTCATTCGGCTAGTCAAGGCACACCACCTCTGCAGGTAGCTAGCAAAGGTTTCACCCTCATGTTGGGCTTCTTTCAGAAGGTCTAATGTATCAATATCCTTCTCCAAATTGAAGGAGAAGTGCGAGACACATTTTTTTGAACTTGATCAGTGAAAGAAGAGATGGACCCCTTTTGAAGACCCATAAACTAGTCAAGAGTTGCCCCTGTTAAACTCCTAGGGAATAACCATAGGAGATAATTGTCATTGTGGGGGACTTCCTGGCAATCTAAATAAAAATTCTTGGAGATGGTTCTTAGGATCTTTCATTCCTTTGTACTTGTCGAATTTGGGCATTTCAAAATGTTTAGGGAAAGGAACAAGTGAAATTGAGGGATCAAATGAATAAAGACAAATGTCTTCAAATTTGAAAGACTTTTTAGAATTTCCTATTTATAAGTCTTTCAATGCAACCTTTACTTCCTCCAAATCCTTATTAATAGGCATTGATCAAGATGGATTGGAAGGATTGGATTGATTTTAGGGAGCATATTGTTGGTAAGATGTGGATGGAGCAGATGCAGTTTGATCGTAAGGTGACAGAGGTGTATATGATGGAGTCGACTGATATTGATGGGTATATGTAGGTTGTGATGGAAAATTGGTGTAGATTTGATGATAAGATGACGAATTTTGATGATAAGAAGAAGGAACCCCTTGTTGGTATGATGGAGGTGCTTAATAATATGAAGTGGAAGCACCTTGTTGGTATGATTGTTTTTGGTATGATGGCTGGTGTTGTGAAGCATAGTATGGATTGGTTTGATAATTATAGACGATATATTTCTAGGATGCATGCAACGAATGTTGTGTATTGGGTGGCTGATAGGAAACGGTTTTGTGTAGAATATGATGGGAATAACCAGGATTAGGATTTGGTGTAGGACGCTGTGGGGTGATCCCACAATACTAGTTTACAATTTTTGGGCAAACTGGACACTAAACTAATTTTTTAAAACTAAATCTTCACTTTCGGGCTCCTATAGCGGCTAAAACGTGAGGAATTTGAAGATGATGCAAACTAGTGATTTGGGATGTTTTGTCTATAGATTCTAAATTATTTTTTTCAAAAATTTTGGAATAAAATTGCACTTTTTTTTCCATCTCCTTTGAAAACTAGTTTTTTTTTAAAAACAACATTTTTAAGTGATGCTCACCGTATACAACATAAAAAATTTTGTATGAAGGATAAAATTCTTTTTTTTTTTTGAATTTAGATTTGTAACTATGATATCTAACACTTTCATTTGGTTTCATAGTGTTTTATTAAATATTTTTTTCTTAATCAAGTTTCAAAGTCAAACCAATTACAATTCAGACATAGGTGGACTGTATACAACATAAATTTTTCTGTATGTATCAAAATTCATTTTTTTTTAATGGATTAGGGACACTAATACCCAACCCGAACATATTTTTTAATTTTTGTATTGACAATCTGCTATTTTTCCACATGTGTAGAACAAAGAGCTTGATTTTCGGTGAAAAATTGATGTTTTATAAAACTAAAAAAACAAATACATAATAAAACCAAAACATATTAAAATTATATTCGTTGGATAGATCGTTCTAAGGACTACCATCATCCAATTGGGTTTGTGAGGTCTCCTCCATTTTCGTCCTCAACCCGAGCTTTGAAGCGTAAAATTTTGGACATTTTTACCACTTGAGGGGGAGGAGGAGGGAAATGGGGGGTTCGCTCGAACCAGGGTTCATTCAAACCCTAGTTCATTCAAACCCTCTTTTGGTTCATTCGAACCCCAAAAACGATTCTTTTTGGCATGGGGTCTTTCTTTTCAACTTTTCCTTCCTCGTTCCAATTGTAAACCACTTTTGTGGGTTCACGCTATGCATAGAACGTGCTTTGTGGATGTTACATGTACTATGCCATATTGTTAGGAATAGAATGATGAGATTGTTGAGCCTGTGCTTGGAATTGTGGCTGGTGAAGAGGCTAGTGATAAGGAGGATGAGTGGGGATTTGAAGCTGTTGAGTTATTTGAGGTTGGTGAGTGACTCGAGGCTGCTTGAGGGGTGGATTTTGCTGAGGTACTTGTTGAATGGTAGGAGCTTGGGACTTATGGGGAGGTTGTGATGGATTACCCTACGATGGATGTGAGGGTAGTTGTTGTTGTTGCGAAGGGATGGGGATATTTTGTTGCAATAGTTGTTGTTGGATTGGTTGAGACTGGATTGGAATATGTTGGGGCATTTGTTTTGGTGTTTGTTGAGGATTACCTTGTGGCAGATGAGAAGGTGTCATGTTGCTTTGAGGGGGTTGTTGAGGAATAAATGGAGGTGGCTATGGATTTGAAGCGGGTGTCGATCTTGGAAGCAGTGATAATACATCAAAAGGATTGCCCCAAACATTGATAGGAGGTTGAATAGATTGAGTAGGTACAAGAGGTGGTGCAGATGATATCAAGGTTAGACCTTGAGGGAAATTTTGAGATGACGACGAAGGAAGATTTTGTGGCATACCGTAAGCAAGGGGGTCATTGAGATCAGCTAATGCTCCTATGACCGTGATCGGAACCCATGGGTTGTGGGTCGTGATAAATTACAACATTATTAACCCCGACTAGTACCAATTATTGACTGGGAGACCCTCGGGAACATAAGCATTCCCTGGGGAATTTTGCAAGTTCTGGGGATCTTGGGGTGTAGGAGGCGCAAGAGGTGATGAGTTGACAAATTTTGATAGCTCGAACCCCGATGGTGGCTTGATTCCCTTTAAGAGCAATGTAGCGAGGATTTTATCCCCACACTCATTAAGAAGGCAATCTGTCATCTGAAGATTGATGAGATTATTAAGATATTCATCAACCGTGACTTCAAGTTGATTAGTTTCATACTTTCTTTGGTAGGAGGTGATGTGGTTTGGACCTCGATGTTTGATTGTGATGAGCCTCCATTATTAGGATGCTGAGGAATGTTGGGTTGAGCACCTTGAGCTTGTTGATCGACCATGAGTTTCTTTGCTTGTGTTCGGGTAACGAGCATGAAAATGCAAAATAGACCTAAGTGATGAATGAAGGATTGGTTGGATTAGATGAGGGATTGATTGATTAAGTTGGATGAAGGATAAAGGATGCAATTGGATTGTATTAGATTAGATTAATCAATAGGATGATGTGATTGAATGGATTAGATGATTAGTTGGATTGGATCGGTAAAACCGATTCTAAACTCAGGTAACTTAGAAGTTTTGATTAGATGACATAAGGTGTTGACTGATTGGATATAAGTGCAAGATGAATGATTACAACACCGAATCTACCTCAGGATAGAAGTAGATTTATTGGGTCGAGGATGATTCACTAACTCAGGATGGATGCAATCCTAAGCAAGTACAGATGATGGTGATCAGGATCAGACACCTAAGCCAACTTGGATAAAAACTTCCAAAATGAAGTCTAGGAGATTCAGATTGATGAACCGATGATGGATATGCAATCTAAGGGTGTTCTAAGATGCTCCTAGATGATTTGATTGATGAAACAATGATTTTTGGAAAATGTAGATTAACATAAATGATGATTACAGAAAGACGAATGATGATAAAAAAAATTCGATCGCAGTCACCTCTGAAGGTGGCAAATTCACCCCTGAGGGTTGCAATCTCACCTATTTGGGCTGAGAAAACTTGCCTATGTAGTTGGAAAACTCACTCCTGAAGGTTGCAAGTTCACCTGTTTAGAAAGGAAAATTCACCCAAGACTTAAGTGACAGAGGAAATAGGTGAATCTGCTGAGAAAATTTGCTTATCTGGCAAATCAAGTTCACCCAAGACTTGTCTGAGATAGGGAACAAGCGAACTTGATAAGCAGTTTCACCTATCATGGTGCAAGCTTGCCCAATAAGGGTGAAAAATTGCCCAAGAGGCTAACAAGTTCACCCAAGAGGTTGACAAGTTCGACTAAAAGCTTGAAACCACTGAAGAACAAGCAAATTTGACTCTTGGAATCACCTAACGATCAAATGAACTTGGCTAAATGAGCTTGATTGGTGACTCGAATGGAGAATGGGACCACGAATGGATGAATGAACCCTAAACAAACGTAAACCAGGACTTAGAACAAAGAAAGAGATGACAAATGGGCAAAGGCATTCACCGAAATGGACCCAAACAGGGACTCAAATGGAGAACATGATGATGGATGGGGAAAAAGACACATGAACAGACCTAAACGAGGACTCTGAATGGAGAATGAGATGAAAAATGGGCAAATGGATTTGTTGAAATGGACCCGAACAAGGACTCAAATGGAGAATGGGATGATGGACAAGGAGACAAACACGTGAACAAATCTAAATGAGGACTCAAAACAAAGAACATGATGATGGATGGGGAAGCAGACATGTGAATGGACCTAAAAAAGGACTCAAAATAGAGAATAGTATCATGAACAAATAAATGGACCTAAACAAGGACTCAGATGGAAGATGAAACAACAAACAAGACTAGAACAAGGAGCAAGATTGCCCTTGTACTAAGAAAGTTCGCCCAAACTACTGAGCAAAATCGCCCTTAAGAGAAAATTCACCCAACAAATTGAGCAAGATTGCCCCCAAAGGAAAATTCATCCAACAAAGAGAGCAGATTTTCCCAACAACTGAGCAAAGTTGCTCGTTAGGGGTACAAATTCGCTTGTTCTAAGGGGACGAGAAAATTTGACGACTCATAGACGCGCCTAAGGGATGGACAAAATTTCCTGTCCAAGAGAATGGGAAAAAATAGGGTCACCTAAGAAGGTAGCCCTCAGGCAAATTCACCTCTGACAAAGGCAAGTTCACCAAACCGAATGACCTAGACTAGACTGAGACTCAAAATCACCCTTTTGGAGGGTAAAATCGCCTGTCTACAATGCAAATTTTCCTTTGTAAGGGGAAAATTCACCTTTGAAGGCAGTGGCTGACTGTTGCAAAGGAAAATAGGCATGAAAAATAATAGACAAAAGGCTGGATTAACTCAACTGAAAGTAAATGCACTGGTATCACACAAAGAAGACACGCCAGACAACATAATCCCAAAATTAGTAATATGGGTTTGCAAACTTAATGTAGGCCCACCACCTTGGGTGGACAACCCAAGGTTAATGCTCCGTGATACCGGGGTGGTTCTCTGTAGCACCCTTTCTTGCGAAGGCAGATAGCTAGTGTTCCTATGGCATAGGGTCATCAACGGTTGCCATGAGCTCACCTTCATGCTCTCACATGAGGACTATCGTAGTCCACCAAGAGGATTCCTATCTCAACCTAAGGGGGTACGTGTTGAGTAACTTCGAGGTATGGTCCACATCCCCTACACTAAACCAAGTTGCGGCTGAAACACGAGTTTCTATCAAGGCTAAACAAGGCTATGTAGGGATTCCTTGATATACACAAGGTACGTGAGGCACAACCGTGAACACCAACCCATCACAAGTGTGAGTCAAGAGCCCTAGTGAGGTAATAGAAACTCAGACCAACTCTTCACGTCTTATCTAGGTATCACCCTAGCTTTGACACTTTGCCAGACACAACGTGACTGTATTGGGGTACAACTTTCATTTTCCCCCCTTTATATACCCCACTGATAACACATGGTTGGAATTGTCCTCCGAGTGGATAAATGCCAAGCAGGTCCCATTAAAGGAAGAGGACACTAGACGTTTCGACTGATCCCCAAGCTCACATGTAGCACGAGGGGAGAGACTAGATGCACTAGCACATCCTAGGTAAACTCAACTAGACTAGAGCAAGCTATGATTTCTCATCACCCAGGATCGCCTAAAGGCACAAGGGGAGTTGATACGTCAACAACCTACTCACAAACATGACTGAAAAATTAATTGACCCTTTAATTAAAGCTACGTGTTCCTAACTAGAATGAAAAAATGACAAACAAACTAACTAAAAGGTTTGGGATCAATCAGTCTGCAGAAAATGCGTTAGTAGTTTCAAACCACCAGTCTTGGACGGACGAGGAACAAGTGTACAAAATGTTAGAAAACTCGGGACAATCACAAAAAAATGAGTTAGCTGATCAGTATGTAAAACCAGAACCGAAACGACACTGAAAATGGAAGATAAAAGTTTCAAATTCACTTCAAACTCGCCTCTATGTGATGCAAGTTCGTCCATCTAAGCAATCAAGATTGCCCCTGTAAGAGGTAGGTTCACCCTTGTAATCTAGCAAGTTCTCCCCTGAAGGAGGGAAAGTTTTCCTGTCTACCAAATCAAGTTTTCCTGTCATTGGGGACCAAAGCAATTTCACCCCTGAAGGGATCAAGTTCACCCCACAGAGCAACTTCGCCCCTATAAGCTACCACTTCGCCCCTCTGGAAATTCAGGCTCACCCCTAAAGGAAAGTTCATCTGTCTATCCACGAAACTTTGCCCCTATGCTGAGAAAGCTCACCCATCAGGGCAATCTTGCCCCTATAACTAAAGTTTGAACTTGGAAAAGTCAAACAAAAAAGAGCGTGAAAGGATAGACCCGTGACGTGGGTCCCACCGGGCGTGCCAAAAATGTGTGCAGTGAAAATCCCCTAGCCTAAAGTGCAAAACAAAATAAAATACAAGGAAAATGAAACACAAGAACACCTCAAGATTGGCCTAAGTTTAACTTGAACAAAATAAAGGATTAATAAGTGATATACCTTGCTCAAGTTGATTGGTTGGTTGGTCCTGTTGATTGCTTGATTTGTGTGCTCCTTTCAATGACAAACAACATAAAACTAGATGCAAAACGATGTCGATTTCATGAGGAATGCAATGATGCAAGTGGGTATTTGGATAGATGCTTGATATGGATGCAAAATGAGCTTGAAAGTTTCAACAATGGTAGATGAGTGCAAGTTCTTGAATGCTTGAGAGTTCAAATTTGCATAATGTTGAAAAGTTGCAAATGAGGGAAAATCCTCTAATTTTAGGGGAAAGGCCACTAAAGAATGAATGGTCAAGATGCAGCCACCTTGGACAAGATCAAGGGCTAGGGTGAGTTGAGAACTCACAAGCCCTCACATCTTGACATGTGGCAGGTGATGTGTAAAGGACATGAGGTGGAGGTACTACCTTGTACCTTGGGATTGGACAAAATCTCCTCATAAAGGAGGTCTTTGTCCCAATGTGGGTGATAAGACTTTTGAGGAATTCTTCAAAATTCCTTGGAGGAATAAAATGTTATTTTAAAATTCACATTGGGATGAGTTTCCTTCTCCAAAAGGAGAGCATTTAATGAAAAGTTGACTTGAGGGTATGCCATAAATGGCACAGAGAATTAAGGTGACCTAATCAAGTAATTAGGTTGTTAAAATAGGCGATTAAGGTAATTAATGGAGGATTAAGACAAGTGGGCTATGATGGAGGATGTGACATTAATCTCGATTAAGGGTGTGGACATCCTAATAAGGGATTAATTAGACTAATCTAGATTAAGGAAGGGTTATGGGGGATGAGAAAAGGAGAGAGAAAATGGTGAATTTAAAATTGATTTAAATTTATAAAGGAAAATGACTAAATTAAATAAATAGAAGTATTTATTTAATTTAGGGAGGAAAGGGGGCAAAGGTAAAGTATTTAATTAATTAAATTAAATACCTTAGGAACATTAGCGAAAGGGGGAAATATTAATTAAATAAATGATTTAATTAACATCGATGGAAAAGGGTGAGATAGATGAATGAAAGGGGACAAATTTGACCTTATGGGGGAGGTCAAATTTGGATGTCTACAACTTGAATGAAAAAAAACAATTAACTATTAATATAGGACAATTTATGAATTATTTAGGGTTTACAGTTTAGAGTTTAAGATTTAGGGTTTAGGTAATAGGATGGCTTAAGGGGATCTATGTAGTAAGGTCCTAAGAAAAAATGGCATGGCTTAAGTGAATAAAATTTGATGAAGTTGCCCAAGGCAACCAAATTTCATTAAGGTCCTAGGTCAAAATGATGGTTTAGAGTTTAGAGTTTAAGGTTTAGGGTAATAGGATGGCTTAAGGGGATCTATGTAGTAAGTTCCTAGGACAAAATGACATGGCTTAAAGGAATAAAATTTGGTGGAGTTGCCCAAGGCAAAAAAATTTCATTTTAACGTCCTAAGACAAAATGAATGCTTTAGGGTTTAGATTTTAGAGTTCAAGGTTTATAGTTTAGGGAACTTAGGGTGAAGTTTGGGTGGCCCTTGGAATAATGGTCTTTCAAGTTAGTGAACAATGTTTTCTTGTGGAACAGATGGTTTAGATAGATCTTGTTTTGACTGACCAACCTCTCATTCATATTATAATCTTGCATGATCTTATTATTGTTAAATTTGGTTGCCTTGGGAAACTTTGACCAAATTTTGAGAACTTCTTTGATCCCCTTAAGAAATGTCATATTAGGACCCCTTAAGACATCGATTTATGGTTTAGGGTGATAGGATGGGTTAAGGGGATCTATGCAGTAAGGTCCTATGAAAAATGACATGGCTTAAGTGAATAAAATTTGGTGAAGTTTCCCAAGGCAACCAAGTTTCATTAAGGGCCTAGGAAAAAATGATGTCTTTAGGGTTTACAGTTTAGGGTTTATGGTAATAGGATTGCATAAGGGGATCTATCTAGTAAGGTACTAGGACAAAATGACATGGCTTAAGGGAATACAATTTGGTAGAGTTTCCCAAGGCAACCAAATTTCATTTTAAGGTCCCAGGACAAAATGAATGCTTTAGGGTTTAGGGTTTAAGGAACTTAGGGTGAAGTTTGGGTGGCTCTTGGAATAATGAACTTGCAAGTTAGTGATTTTTTTTTTCTTGTGGAACAGTTGATTGAGATAGCTCTTGTTTCAACTGACCAACCTCTCATGAAATGTCATTCATAATATAATCTTTCACGATCTTATTATTGTTAAATTTGGTTGCCATGGGCAACTTCACCAAATTTTGAGAACTTCTTTGATCCCCTTAAGAAATGTCATATCAGGGCCCCTTAAGACACTGATTTATGGTTTAGGGTAATAGACTAACTAGTTTATGGATATTTTTGATTTTATGAATAGATTGACTATTTTCGTAATAGAAACGCATAATTATTTATTATTAAGATTGAGTTTTCAATGTATACTTTAACTTGATATTTTTTTAATTGAATATAAGATTATTTTATTTAACATATTCTTCATTAATATTGATTATATATATATATATATATATATGAAGTTTAATATACTATGATAAAGTTGAATATTTCTCACTTAAATGAATTTTATGATATAAAATGGATAATAAAATTAGTTAATGTTAAATCTTATTTTATTTTGGATTGTTTGGAATTGAAAGAACCTAAAAGAAAGAAAAGAAAAATATTTAGATTCTTTTAGTGTCTAGGTAACTAGTGCAAATTGAGATTTTAGACTAAACTAGAAGCCTAATTAACAACTAATTGACTAGAATGAGAGTTACGATTGTTGAAAGACAATAAAAAACATATGTAAACAAGAAATGGAAACAAGGCATAACTAAGAGAGATCAAAACATAAAATAGAAATGAATGCAAATATTATCTAATTAAGTGACAATTGGAAATGGGTTGTACAAGGATTGAGGAATTTGCTAACTAAATTTGCAAACAAACATTGATAATTTATCAATTGTAACTATTGTTTAACATATTGTTTTCTATTCTAATTATAATTTAACATTGAAAGTAAAGTTTAACATATTTTTTTCTATTCTAATTATATCTATGTTCATAACATTTAATTGATTGTGTCTCTTGATGAATACACATTTAAATGCATAATATTTATCAAATCCTATTTCATTGTCAATATCAAGGACCCTAATTTACTATGTATCAACCTAAACCTATCAAATAATTTATTCCATAGGCATGCCTACATACTTGTCTCCATACAATGCAAATACAATTTAAAACATTTAAGTAATGCAAATGAATTTTTTCCATTATCAAATATTCTTGAGCTCAAAATCAGGGTTTTCAAATGCAAAATGATTTGTTTGATTTCAATTTAGGGTTTTAGCAAAAAAAATGTTTGAATTCAATTTGGGGTTTCAAGAAGTAATTAGGGTTTTCAATGTAATTTTTTTTTGTTTCATTTCAAACCAGGGTTTTCAAATCCATTTTTGTTTGATTTGAATTTAGGGTTTCAAAAAGAAATTAGGGTTTTCAAATGCAATTTTTTTTGGTTTGATTGAACAATTTCGGTTTCAAAAGCTAAATTTTGTTCTTAAGATACAATTTAAGGTTGATTTTTTTGTTTATATTCAATATCTTGAGGGTTTCATTGCATTTTTTCTTCTACTTCTACAAATAATCATTTCTGCTATTATACGTAAATAAAACACATAAAACACTAAATAAATTGAAAAAATACATGCTAAAATCTATTATTGTGTTAAAAATTTCACAAAAAAATAAATAATAATAATTAGGGGTGGAGGTGCACCTAGAGGTCGCTTATGTCATTGTTGTCCTTGTTGAATCAGGATCTCATGCTCTGTGAACAACTGAGTTTCGTTTGTTTTTAAAAATAAATACCACCTTAAAATGAGATCGCATTTTGTAAAGATCAGGATCTTGTTTCCCGTCCGCCGTTTCGAGACCCATTAATAAACGAGATCCCATTGTAAAATAAATGGGATCCCATTTAGAATTTAGGCTCAAGATCCGAAAGCTAAATGGGATCTCATTTTTTAAAAGCAGGATCCCATTTTTGGCAAGACAATTTCATTTTTTTGATTAAGGTAAAAGCTTTCGCATTTCGTGGACTCATCTTTGTGCTTTTACCCCATACAAAGGCACAAAATTTTAGAAGGACATCAGAGCTCCAACACAAATCTTTAGTCCACTTTTACATTTGATCCTCTTAGATGTGCATATCACAACCCACATTAATAGTTAACATTTCTTGGATTTGACACTGCACTATCTTAAATCACCATTTATTGTGATAGTAACAACTTTCTATTTGATAATTTCTTGAAGATGATTGCAATGTTTTGTTGACTAAGAAAGTCAAAGCTCTTCCACAAATAATTTTGACCAAACTCATTATTTATTATTATGGAATCCCTGACTTTATCTTCATACAACTCTTTCAATATTTCAATGCATCCTTTAATCCTTTATACATTTATAAGGGGTTAATAACCATTCCATGAATCATGCCAAAACAACACTGAATTTCTATTGTTTATTCTCCATAAGAGGTTTTTTATAATTATATATCTAATCTTTGCTTATGAAATTCCATAGGTGAGAGCTATAGGATGGATCAACAATTGTGAGTATGTGATGGGGACTCTCTTCATCAAGATACTTTTTTTTTAAAGATCTTGCACCATAGGATGTTGTGGTTTGATATCTTTTTATTTTTAAAATAATGAAGTTAAGATATTATTTATTGAAGAGGTATTATATATATAATTATTTCTAATAATTATTTTATTTTTTATTTATTTAAGATTTATTTTATTTTATTTATTTAAGAGTTATTTTACACTTGGAATTATATTTTTTATGTTTATTACTATAACATGGTGTCAATATAGAATATTTATTAATGTAATTATAATATATTTTTTCCTAGTTCTATGTAATTACAAGCTTTTAATATTTCAAAATAATACTTCAAAAAATAATTAGAATAGATATATAAAAAAATAAAATTGAGAAATAGATACTTGTAATTAGAATTGTGTATCTAATAATTGTTTTTTAACAAAACAATATTTCAAATCTTATATGCATCAATGTTTGCACAACAAAAAAAAAATCTAAAATTTCAAGATTCATTAATGTGTTGAAGTTTTATTTTAACATAAATATTCAAATAAAATGAAAATCCACATGCATTAACTTCAAATTTAAAATCAACATAACCTCTTTAATTTTTTCATACTTCATATTACAATATAAGGAACCATCTAAAAAAGATTAGCTTTATACCAACAAAGAAAATTAACAATATACCACTCGTCTTATTGTTATTTTTCATAAATTACAAGCTATAAATCTTATAAAACAATACATCGTCACATAGAGAATTAGAGCTCGTAATACAGAGTATCAATAGGTCTTAAGTTGCACTGTTTGGCCATATAATTGACAAGATGAAAATTTGAACTTTTGGACAAGCTATTATTTTTTCTTACTTTGAAAATTGTAGCAAATATTGTACACCTATATGGTACTTTTTAATAGTTTCATATTAATATATATATTTAATTTATATATATTTTTAATTTTTTTTAAACATATATTGACTATGCTTTAGTTTTTATCTACACAACCACAACATGAGATTTTGTCATTCTAGAATGCTTCTTGACCTAACACTATTGTTAACTATGTAGCTTGCATATGACTATCTATTGTACATTATTGGATCAGACTTTAACAACATTACAATCCCTAAATCTATCATCCAATATTACTTTGCCTCTAATTGAAATGATTAATTAATACACTAAATTAGAGAGGATGAAATTTCTTGATGTAGTTATAAATGTAACAAATATCTAAAAAACTATTTGTATTATTATAACTTGTATCATTTTACAAAAAAATGAAACATCTCGCACAATTCAAAAAAAAATTGTGATGAAGTTCATTTTAAAAGTACCTTGCTCCCACATGTTATTTTCAAAATGTGCTAGTTTGTATATTTCATAAATCAACCATGTTGATCTTTAGAGAGAATATTTGTTGGGCAAGGTAAAGTGGAGATTTCTGCACAAATTTGTGTCTATCAAATTGATAATGTTGATGTATTTCTAAAACCCTTTTCAATCTTCTAATTTAATTCTTATAATTTCTAAATCCTCTAATTAACATGTTAGAAAAATCTAATTGTTTGATCTAATCAATTGATAGAAAATAAATCTCTATAGATCATAAATATCTTGATTGACAAAGATGTATTTATAAACAATATAAGCTCATTGACAAAATACATCTAAAAACTAGAAATCACAAGATCATCTTGAAAGCGCAATTGATTATAAACCATCTTAAACTCCCATCTAAACATCATTAAGTGGTATCATCAAACCCCAGTGTGTTTGCTCCGACAACCTTTTTCAGAATTAATTAAACAAAACTGTGTGTGCATTAGCTTTAGCTAGTCAAGCTGAAAATAAAAAAAATGTCACAGAAGGTAACCCCTTTTTTTTAATCATATCTAAAGCAAACTTTGGAGGGAAAGTTATTTTTGATTTCTAAATTGAGTTGACTATTATCTTATCCTTTGAGTATTTGGAAAATTTTCATGGGCTATATAGAAGTTTTCCTATTTGATTTCTATAACCAGAGTTCCATTGGGTTGCAGTAAGCGAATAAACTAAAGACTTCCAGTTTTTTTTGTTGATTGATTGCATATTTCTCTCTTCTAAAAGACATGACATGACATAAAATATTGTAATTTGTTGAAATCATAATTACTCGTACCAAATTATCCTATTTTCCTCGAAGAATTGCAGAAGAATTATAGATTTTTTGAATTCCTTAATTTTTTTCTAATCCCTATGCAGACAATTATACCGACTCTTTGTTTCTATCACTTCAATCGAAGTTATAAGTATTTGAGCTCTGCACATTATACCAGAAAAATGACACATGAGCAAGCAGGTGGATGTCCTGCAGGGTTTTAGCAGGTTACGTGTTGCTGCCAAGACAGTGGCGAAAACAATGATATAAAAAGTCACCTCTATAAAACACGTTGCTCATAAGTTTCATTGGAATTTAATTTCGCTGCTAAAATCGCCGGCCTTCATTCGTTCTGATAATAACAAGTGGTCTTCGTGCTTGGATTTGCTACGGTAACTAAAACTTTTTATCTTCCTTCTCTCAACATGCGTTTCTCTCATGCTAGTTATGGCAAACCATTTGTCTAGAATTTTAAATTAAACTTGTGCTCGCATAGTTGTCTGGAAATTGCTGCTGGCCACTTTCTCTGTTAATCCTGTAAAGTTTGAACTAAGTTTTCTCCAGGCTGAAAAACTGTAGTTTTTATTTTCTTCCTTTAATTGGTAAACGAGAAAATTATCAAGCCCAATGTAATTCATAATTTAATATGAGGCGCACAGAACGTAGGCACCGAAATGGCTTAAAGATCTACTAATTTAGCAGAGCTTCTCTGTTTCTACTATTGACTAGAGAATTTCCCAAAAGGGCAGTTTCAATGCTGCTTCAATTTTTAATCTTTTCCAATTCCACCTGAGTTGGCTTGTTTTCTTCAGAGACTATTGTTCCCATTTTATGACTTTCACCATTATTCTTTGTGGGTCAACTGCCAAATCCGTGAAAAAGATGAAATGTTTCTGCAACATTGAAGTTTCTGGTTAAACTGTTTCTAGAACGAATAGAATCAGGATTTATTTGCACAAAATTTCATAAAATATATTTACTCTTTATTTTGGTCTGTTTGTCCAATAGCTTAGCCACTAATCGCTTTTGTTTAACAGAATAAAAATTGTTGTTGCCTTCTACAAATTGCAATACTTATCTAGCGAGCTGAATATTTGAGGAGTTTTACAGGCCGCCCAAAAGCGTAGTTTTTCATTTGAAGGAAAATGACTCGGAGAACAAATGACCAATGAAAGGTGTCTAGTGTGTGGAAGATTGAAAAAACTGCATGCCTTAGATCCAAGGAAACTGAATCCTCATTGTGTGTATACCAATTTGTTTGTTACAAGCCATTTCGTGACAATTATTTTACTCTTATTTAAAGATTTCGCTATGTTTTTAGTATCAGCAGATAGAATGATCAATCAATTTAATATATTTGTTATCTGTGTTTCCGTAGAGCATAATTGCATTAATTGGAGTAGATTTATAAATCAAATATTTTCTATAAATTGTCTTTTTTTATGTGCGCAGGATGGCAAACACATCGGTTGAAAAGCCAGACAATATGACTCTAATGCTTGACAATCTACATATTGAGAAAGGGGAAACCCTATCTCTTAGTGAGAGTTACAATGAGCGCATTCGCCCACTGCTGGACGCGGTTGACACTCTACGTCGTCTGGGAGTAATGAAAGAAGGTATTAATCTTCCAAGCATTGTTGTCGTTGGAGACCAATCATCCGGAAAGTCCAGCGTGCTCGAATCTCTCGCAGATATTAGCCTGCCAAGAGGTCAGGGAATTTGTACACGCGTCCCCCTGGTGATGAGACTGCATAGTTGCAAACCAGAGGAAGGTCAAATCATTGTTGAATACAATGGAAAGAAACGAAGCATTGCAGAATCGGGAATAACTGAAACACTCAATTCAGTTACAGATGAGATTGCGGGAACGGCAAAGGGAATTAACGACACTCCAATAACACTCAATGTATGTAAGCCCAATGCTCCAGACCTCACCATGGTAGATCTACCTGGTATCACAAGGGTACCTGTGCATGGCCAGCCAAAAGATATCTATGAGCAAATTTCACGTATCATAATGCAATATATAGCTCCCAAGGAGAGCATAATACTGAATGTATTATCTGCTGCTGTAGACTTCCCAACCTGCGAGTCGATCAGAATGTCCCAAAGAGTAGATGAAAAGGGGGAAAGAACACTGGCTGTGGTCACTAAGGTAGACCAAGCCCCTGAGGGTGTACTCGAGAAAGTCACAGATAATGCCGTAAATATAGGACTTGGGTATGTCTGTGTGAGAAACAGGGTCGGCAATGAAACTAATTCTCAGGCCAGGAAAATAGAGCATGAACTGTTCACAAGAAATCCTCACCTTTCTAAAATTGACAAGACCATGGTTGGAATACCTGTATTGGCCGAAAAGCTTATGCAGATTCAAGCGCTGGGCATCAGTAAATGCTTACCAGATATAGTGAAAAAAATTGATGCTACACTCTTGAAGAGGCAGTCAGAACTGAATGCTTTGCCTCGCAATGTCAATAACTCTGCAGAAGCTATGATAGAGTTCATGAGACTGATGGATTCTATCAAGGGGATGTTGCACAAGCTCGTTATACATGGGGATATTGAGCTGTTTCCTGATGAACCCGAGATGCACTGTATTGCCTGCCTCCATAAGATGTTCGAGAGCTATTTGCACGATCTATCAAGTGCAGTTCAAGCAACCTCAGATGAATTTCTTGTTGAAGAGGTAAAATTACTGGATGAAGCTCAAGGAGTTAGTCTTCCAAACTTTCTGCCCCATTCTGTTCTAGTCATTCTTCTACAAAGGTGGATTCAGTCTGTTTCAGAGAGGAGCAGGGATATAGCCATAAAGGCTTGCGAGTATATAGAGAAGGTTGTATGTCGTGTTATTGATATCCAAACACAATGCTATCCCAACCTTCATTCAGCTTCACTCAGAGCTTTCCAGACTCTTATTGACAGGAAAAGCGAGGAATGCACACGGTTTGTGCAAGACACCCTCGATAGGCAGAATACAATTTTCTTTACCCTGAATCCTGGTTATTTGGCGTCCCTCCAGAACTGGCAGGCACGCATGAAACCGTTTATGGATGCGATAAAACAGAATCGCACAACTTTTAACTTTGTAGGAATTGGTGAAATCAATCTAAAAAATGTGCCAAAAGGCAGTAATCAGCTGGAGGCAGCATTTGAGATGAAGATGAGTGTCATGGCATATTGGAATGTGGTAAAGATGAGGCTGGCTGACGAGATACCTCTCCATCTTCGCTTCACTTTTCATAAAATGGTTGAAAATGATATTGTAAAGTTTATTATTAAAGAAGGGGTAGGGAGTGGAGAGTCGGCAAAGCTGAAAGATGATATTCTTCAAGAGAGTCCGAAAACAGCCACTAAGAGGAAGGACCTCCTCAAGAGGGTTGCAATCTTGAGAGAATCGAAGTCTACACTTTCAAAAATCATTGGTAAGCTTGCAGAAGTGTAGAATTGCTTCTGCTACATGTTTCTCAAGTTTTTGGTTTTTTGGGTTGTAGCATTGAACAAATATGAAAAATGTTACATCGTTACATATATCAGACTCAAATGTGGAAGAGCTGTTTTAACGCTTCTTCTTCCATCTCAATCTGTTTGATTTTGTTCACTGATCTGGTGAAGTACTGTTTCAATGCATGAACTATTTTAGGCATAATATATCTCTTTTAAAATTACAGAGCTGATGTGCTCTTTGCACACTGAGTTTATGCTTCTATTTTAGATATATAGGCTTTTTAATACCTATTATTTACATAAAATATAATAATAAATTAATTCCTATACAATGTCTTAAATAGATTTATCAAAAATACAGAGAGATTGAAAATTTTCAATTTACAAATATTATATATATAAAAATATAATAATAAATATACATTATTTATATCTTTGTTTTATTTTTTTTATTTCCCAGTTAAATGGAAAATATGTTTTATTTCTTCTTTTTATCTTTTTTATTTCCCAGTTAAATGGAAAATATTAGTTAAATGCAAAATGGTTGTTTTATTTTCCAATTAGTTGTGCTATTTTATTTTAGAATTATTTTACTTCAAATTAGTTGTGTTATCTTACTTTTAGAATTATTTTACTTACTAAATTTTTTATTTTCCAATTAATTGTGTTATCTTATTTTATAATTATTTTACTTCAAATTAATTGTGTTATCTTATTTTATAATTATTTTACTTCAAATTAGTTGTGTTATCTTACTTTAGAATTATTTTACTTATTAAATTATTTGTTAAATGCAAAATCAAATGGATGTTTTATTTTCCAATTAGTTGTGTTATTTGACTTCCTTAATTTTGGTTAAATGCAAAATCAAATGGTTGTTTTTAGAATTTTAAATGGGAAGTGTTTGTTTTATTTTCCAATTAGTTATGTTATTTTACTTCCTTAATTTTGGTTAAGGGCAAAATAAAATGGTTGTTTTTAGAATGTTAAATGGGAAATGTTTGTTTTATTTTCCAGTTAAATGTCAAATGTGATTGTTTTATTTCCCAATTGATTATGGTTTTTTTTACTTTAGAATTATTTTACTTATAGTTATTCTTTTTAACTGTTTTCACAATGTTAAATGGGAAATGTTTGTTTTATTTTCACAATGTTAAATGGGAAATGTTTTTTTTATTTTCCAATGTTAAATGGGAAATGTTTGTTTTATTTTCCAGTTAAATGTCAAATGTGATTGTTTTATTTTCTTGTTAAATGCAAATTTAATTGCTTAAATGATGTTTTATTGTGGTTGTTTTATTTCCCAATTGATTATGTGTTTTTTACTTTAGAGTTATTTTACTTTAAGATATTGCTATTAGGATTCAACCGTGTAGTTTTCGAGTCAAACTCATTGACCCATAATTCATGAGTATTGGTTCACAAGAACCCATCTCTCATGATAATGAATGGTCCACTTAGCACTCATTGCATCTAGGTGGTGCTCACAGAGGTGAAGCATTGGTTCGTTCCGGGAGGTCACCCATCCCAGTACTGCTCTAGCTCAAGCGTGCTTAACCATGGAGTTTCCCTCAAGGTTAAGCTCACTTAGCTTGCTACCTCATTTGCAACTCCATTTGCAAAACCTTCAACAAATGTTGTACCTTATGAACCATTCATTATAGAGCCCCTTTAGATGCAATGAGTGCTAAGTGGACCATTCATTATCATGAGAGATGGGTTCTTGTGAACCACTACTCATGAATCATGGGTCAATGAGTTTGACTCGAAAACTACATGGTTGAATCCTGATAGCAATATCATAATTTGACAGGCTGTGGAAGAAACCTCCTACTTATTAATTGATGAGTTAAAGGGGCTCTATAATGAATGGTTCATAAGGCACAACACTTGCTGAAGGTTTTGCAAATGGGGTAGCAAGCTAAGTGAGCTTAACCTTGGGAGAAACTCCGTGGTTAAGCACGCTTGAGCTGGAGCAGTACTGGGATGGGTGACCACTCGGGACGGACCAATGCTTCACCTCTGTGAGCATCACCTAGATGCAATGAGTGCTAAGTGGACCATTCATTATCATGAGAAATGGGTTCTTGTGAACCACTACTCATGAATCATGGGTCAATGAGTTTGACTCAAAAACTACACAATTGAATCTTGATAGCAATATCATAATTTGATAGGCTGTGGAAGAAACCTCCTACTTATCAATTGATGAGCTAAAGAGGCTCTATAATGAATGTTTCATAAGGCACAACACTTGCTGAAGGTTTTGCAAATGGGGTAGCAAGCTAAGTGAGCCTAACCTTGGGGGAAACTCTGTGGTTAAGCGCTCTTGAGCTAGAGTAGTATTGGGATGGGTAACCTCCCAGACGGACCAACGCTTCACCTCTGTGAGCATCACCTAGATGCAATGAGTGCTAAGTGGACCATTCATTATCATGAGAGATGGGTTCTTGTGAACCACTACTCGTGAATCATGGGTCAATGAGTTTGACTCAAAAACTACATGGTTGAATCCTGATAGCAATATCATAATTTGACAAGCTGTGGAAGAAACCTCCTACTTATTAATTGATGAGCTAAAGGGGCTCTATAATGAATGGTTCATAAGGAACAACACTTGCTGAAGGTTTTGCAAATGGGGTAGCAAGCTAAGTGAGCTTAACCTTGGGGGAAACTCTGTGGTTAAGTGTGCTCGAGCTGGAGGAGTACTGGGATGGGTGACCTCTCGGGACAGACCAATGCTTCACCTCTGTGAGCATCACCTAGATGCAATGAGTGCTAAGTGGACCATTCATTATCATGAGAGATGGGTTCTTGTGAACCACTACTCATCAATCATGGGTCAATGAGTTTGACTCGAAAACTACACGGTTGAATCCTGATAGCAATATCATAATTTGATAGGCTATGGAAGAAACCTCCTACTTATCAATTGATGAGCTAAAGAGGCTCTATAATGAATGGTTCATAAGGCACAACACTTGCTGAAGGTTTTGCAAATGGGGTAGCAAGCTAAGTGAGCTTAACCTTGGGGGAAACTTCGTGGTTAAGCGCGCTTGAGCTGGAGCAGTACTGGGATGGGTGACCTCCCAGGACGGACCAATGCTTCACCTCTGTGAGCATCACCTAGATGCAATGAGTGCTAAGTGAACCATTCATTATCATGAGAGATGGGTTCTTGTGAACCACTACTCATGAATCATGGGTCAATGAGTTGGACTCGAAAACTACACGGTTGAATCCTGATAGCAATATCATAATTTGACAGGCTGTGGAAGAAACCTCCTACTTATCAATTGACGAGCTAAAGGGGCTCTATAATGAATGGTTCATAAGGCACAACACTTGTTGAAGGTTTTGCAAATGGGGTAGTAAGCTAAGTGAGCTTAACCTTGGGGGAAACTCTGTGGTTAAGCGCGCTTGAGCTGGAGCAGTACTGGGATGGGTGACCTCCTGGGACAGACCAATGCTTCACCTCTGTGAGCATCACCTAGATGCAATGAGTGCTAAGTGGACCATTCATTATCATGAAAGATGGGTTCTTGTGAACCACTACTCATGAATCATGGGTCAATGAGTTTGACTCGAAAACTACATGGTTGAATCCTAATAGCAATATCATAATTTGACAGGCTATGGAAGAAACCTCCTACTTATCATTATTTTACTTACTTATAGTTATTCTTTTTAACTCTACCATTTAATGCAAATTTATTTTCTAATTAAATGGTGTTTTATTTCTCAATTGATTGTGTTTTTTTTACTTTAGAATTATTGATTGTGTTTTTTTTACTTTAGAATTATATTTCTTACTTATAGTTATTATTTTTAACTTTACCATTTATTTTTTGGTTAAATGGTTGTTTTATTTTTCAATTAAATGGTAATTTATTGTGGTTGTTTTGTTTTATTTACTTTAGAATTATTTTACTTATAATTATTCTTTTTATTTATAGTTATTTTTTTAACTCTACCATTTATTTTTCAGTTAAATGCTAAATGGTTGTTTATTTTTCAATTAGTTGTGTTCTTTCTTTTACTTTAGAATTATAGTAAATTTTTTTAACTCTACCATTAATTTTTCAGTTAAATGCGAAATGGTTGTCTTATTTTTCAATTAAGTGGTGTTTTATTGTGGTTGTTTTATTTTTAAATTAGTTGTGTTATTTTATTTTAACTAGTGTTTAATAAATTTGATTTTAATAAATGAGAATTCAACTTGTTTGTATATTATTAAAGTAAACTTGCAAAATATATAACAAAACATTCATCCAAAATTAAAATTAATTTTCTGTAATATAATTGGAGAAAAGTTTTGAGCCATAAGGTGGATTTTCAAGGAGCATAAACTTTTTATAAGAGATTTGTAAGGTTTTTTTGCACAAAGATTATAATCAAAACTATAATAAAAAAATATGTAACTAATTTTTAAGAAATTTTTTGAACTCTTCCAAATTAATTCTTGTTATATTTTCCATTCTATTCATTTATTTACTTGTCATATATTAAATAAAATATAATTAAAATATATAAAATAATCTAGTAACAAATTCAAATAAATAATATATTTTTAATATATTATATTATTAATTTAACAAAATATTACATTTAACTAATTTAAAAAAAAATAAATTGAACTCTTCCAAATTAATTCTTGTTATATTTTCCATTCTATTCATTTATTTAATATATTGAATAAAATATAATTCAAATATTAAATTCAAATATATAAAATAATCTAATAACAAATTCAAATAAATAATATATTTTTAATATATTATATTATTAATTTAACAAAATATTCTAATATTCTAATATTTATAATATAATTTTAACATCATATTATAATATTATAATATATATACAATATAATATGTAACATCTAATATATAATATAATATATTAAATAATAATATTATAATTTTATATTTTAATTTTAAATTAGGTAATATATTATCTTTTAAATAATTTAATATATTATATTATTAAATATTTTTATAATATATTATATTAAATCAGCATCTAACATATTAAATTAATCTTGATGTTTTTTTTAATTGTTATTTATTTAAGATTTATCTTTTTACCTAAATTAAAGATAAAAAGGATATTAAAACAAGTAATTTAATCTTAACAAATAATTTTATTTCTAATTGTTTCGCACAATTACTATATTTAATTAAAAAAAAAACTAAATTCACACTACAATCAATTGTGAATTAATTTGTTTTCTTTGAAAATGACTATAGAATCACCTTCTATCACAATGTCCCTATTAATAATTAAATAATAAATATTCTTTGAATTTTAGAAAATAGAACTTAGTTTAATTTCAAAATGAAATTAAAATTTTGTAAATATTGTGTTGATTTGATTTTTTTTTGCTTTATGATTGGCTATTCAAATTAAGAACAACGCAATTCAATTAAAAAAATATAAAAATATTCAAATCACTTGGATGCAAAGAAATAAAAAAAGGTTTCTTTTATATTTTTTTTCACTTCTTAATTTATTCTCAAATTATAATTCAATTAAATTGTTGAATTATTTTGAAAATAATATTTAGTTTTATGTAATTATATTAAATATAATAGAATCAACCATTATAGATATACCACTTTACCTTTTACATTGTATGCATTACAAATAATCCCCGCATACACCAAATCAAACCCTTACAGATGTAGTTTTATTTAATTTATTTTAATTGAATAATTCAAATAATTTATCTGATTTTTTTTTTTATTAATAATAATTCAAAAACTGTATACAATTTCAGATTACAGGTCTTAGCCGAGCATTACAAACAAAGTTGGCCATGTTGTGTACAAGATTGAGAGTCAAAAATTAGTAAAAACAAACAATGGCCTTTCTTCATCATGAGTTGTGCCTCCTTTCAAAGGTTTGTAATGGAGAGACTATCATACTGGGCCTGCCGTTGAGACATTGAATTTTCTTCTAAGCTCCTCAAGCGCCTTCAAAAAAGTTTCCTGTACGGTTTCCATAACATGGCCACCTCTAATCTCCCTTTTGCTGATGCTGTTCGATCTTCCCCTTACCAACTCCACCAACTTGGGCATTGAAAATTTGACATGAGTCATAACCTGTGAAGCAATAGAGAAAAATGTGAGTCCTCTTGATGACTCAGTAAGGATCCTTCTGCTTCCCTTAAATTTATCCTCATTTCTTGACTTCCATATTTGCCACATTATTTCAACAGTGAGAAAAAACCAGAATTGCTAAAGATTGTGTTTCATTTTCATATTAAATAACAACACAGTTTGCCATATAACATTATTCATTCTATCCCATATATTGAAGCCATTACAAAACATCTTCCAAATTTCTTTCGCATACAGGCAATCAAATAAAATATGCTTTATGGATTCAGGAATTCTGCATAAAGAACAAATATCTATATCATCAGATTTAGATTTATAAGGCAACCTCTACAAAATAATAAGCCATTTAAAACAAGCTTTTTTTGGCTCCAAATTGTTAGACCAAATGCTAGATAGGTGCTTATGCCAATCTTTACTACTGAGCATCATACCCCAACACTCATTGAGATGGATGATGAGCGAACTATCAGATATCAGATCCTTATAAATTGTCTTAGCCTTGAGGTCAGGGAGGGCAGTGCCATCATGTCACACTAAGTCAGAAGCAAGGTCGAGAGTAGGATCAGGTTTTTTGGGAAGGTTGGCCCCATCACAAGCCTTAAGGATGGAGGAGTAGGTTCTGAAATTCAGAGGGGGAAGGCTAAAACTAGTGGTGAGATCTTCCTAAGGCCGCAAACACCCATTGCTCAAAATGTTATTAAAGGTACAAATGCCTTGCTAGTGCCATTTCCTGGCCAAGCATCCTTGGAGGAGAGCGAGGGGTTTGCTATTATAGTAAAGATTCCACCAAGGAGAGCTAAAAGTGTGACACCTAACTCCACTACTAAGAGCAATACTAGTAGATTTGTACTAAGCTTTAGGCTTGATAGCTTCCCAAGATTTCCAAAGGATTTTGAAGACTACAAAACTTGATGGGGTCATGGGATAGTCACACATGAGGATGTCACTCAGTGGGAGCCTCTTCTAGGCTTTAGCATGCTTGGGGACAATGAGCTATATGTTATTGCGCACCAACACCTTCCAGGGCTCATTGCCATCTAGAGCTTTTACTATCCATTTTGCCACCAAGGCAAGACCTTGAAGCTTCAAATCCTTGAGACCAAGGCCTCCAAGGTCTTTTGGAAGGCAACACCATTCCCACCTAACAATGTGTTTCTTCCTTTTGCCCCTCCCATCAGACCACAGGAAGTGCCTTATTCTCTTTTGAATTTCATTAACCTGGTAACTGCAAAAAACCCAAGTCGAGGCAAAGTAAACACTGTAGGCTCCAAGGATTTTTTGACATACCTGTAATCTTCTTGCTAGTGATAGGTATTGTTTGCTCCATTTGTTCAACTTCCTTTCAATTTTCCCTTTTAACCAGTTCCACATGTCCTTTAGATTGGGGTTGACAGAAAATGGAATCCCCAAGTATCTCACCTGTAGCGTAGGGCCTCCCCAGTTGAACCCAAATTCTTTTAACCACCCAGGAGGGGAGTCATCCCAACCAAAGACAATAGTTTTGGTTTTAGAGATTTTTGCTCCTGATGCCTTGCCAAATAGCTCAAGCTTCATCAAAAGGGAGGAGAAATTGTTTTTCTCAAGTTCCAGGAAGAGGGCTGTGTCGTCAGCAAAGTGGACATTTAGTAGCTTGGTGCAGTCAGGCAACTTAATGCCTTTGATTTTTGGGGAGATGGAGTGATCTCTTGACAAATAGTACATGGCGTTTGACGTAATTACAAACAATGCAGGTGCTAAGGGGCACCCTTGGTGAATTGACCTCTCCAACAAGATTTCATCTGAGAGTGAACCATTAATATCCACCTGCACAGCCACATCTCTTAAAAGGACCTTCGTCATTTCACAAAATCTCTTAGGGAAGCCAAAGGCCTACATTATAGTGATCAGGAACTGCCATTCAACCCTGTCATAGGCTTTCTCAAAATCTAGCAGTACCATTGCTATATTCTGATTGGAATCCTTTGCCCATTACATTGCTTCCCAACTAGTTATTAGGTTTTCCAAGATGTACTTGCCTTTTATGAATCCAGTTTGGGTGATGGAGATAAACCTTGGCAAAATGTTGACAAGTCTTGATGCCATGACTTTGTCTAAAATCTTGTAAGAGACATTCAAGAGTGTGATTGGTCTCCAATTTTTCACGAGGGTTTTGTCTCCCCCTTTGGGCAGGAGTTTGATTATACCTTTGTTAATTTTCTTACCCAGAGAGCCTCTGCTTAATGTTTCATCGTAGACCTGTGCTAGATCATCTACCACCCAGTCCGAGAAGCATTTGCAAAATTCAATGGGTAAGCCATCGTAGCCCAGCGACTTATCATTGCTCATGGCTACAATGGCCCGCCTGATTTCTTCTTTGGTCACTTTCTCTAAGAGTTTATCTGCTTCATCCTTTGAGATCCTTTTTGGGATCAGTTTGCTTATAGTGTCTCTTGCTTTTTGATTTTCATTAGAGCCCCCTTCTGAGGTGAAGAGATCTTTAAAGTAGGATTGAAATTGTTTCACAATTTCCTCTTGGGAGGAGAGAACTTTCTCACCATCCCAGATTTGGTCAATTCGTTCCCTACTACTTTTCTCTTTTAGTAGGTTGAAAAAGAATTTGGAGCCTTTGTCCCCAGTATTGAGCTAGTTTAGGTTTTCCCTGGTCCTTTGCCCATTTATTTGGTGGGCCTGAATCCTCCTGAAACTAGTTTTTGCTTTTACGAGTGCAGCCCCTAGAGACTCATTGCAAGGGTCTTCCTGCATCTTGGTCTCTACCTGGGCTAGATCTTCTTGAAGCTTAAACTCCTCCCTTCTCATGTCTAGGGCCTTCTTTTCTCCTATTGTTTGGAAGATTTTTCTCTAGCCTTCCACATTGGTGTTCCATCTTTCAATGGCAGAGGCATCTTTGAGCAGCCATTTATTAATTTCTCTGAGGGAGGCAACAACGTCCCTACATTCAATGTCTTTAAGAAGGTAAGTGTTGAGCAAGAAGGCATCTTTTTTGTTTGTCCTTGGGTGATCACCCTGATTGCAAGCGAGGGTAGCCACAATAGGGTGATGATCAGATAGCGTATAAGGGTGGATAGAGACTTTTACTCCCTTTGCATCCGGTATGCAGCTGAAAATGTTTTTGTTAGCATATAGCCTATCCAACCTACAATATATTCTATTTCCACCTTTTTGGGCACTACACCAGGTAAACCAAATGCCTTTGCAATCTTTTTTCCCCATTTCCATTGGGTCTACCAGCTGAAGCTTAGATTTTAGCCTACTCTAGAAGAATTTTTCATTTCCTTTCCAAGACATATCTATGCCACCCCACTTATCCTCCGCATGTTCTACCATGTTAAAGTCCCCGCCAATGATCCAGGGAATATCAGGAAGGGTGGCAAGCCATTTCCAGAGCTTAATCCTATCTCTGTACTCATTGGGGGCATAGATTTTGCAGATTCCAAATTCTTCATTCTTATCTTTCAATGTGACCCATACCACCCTGTTGCACAGAGAGGTGCCATGGCTAGTAATAGATTGAGACCAGTGATTGGCAACCAGAATTGCTGCCCCCCCTTTTCCCCTATCATGTACAGTGGAGAAAAAAGTGGACCCGTTCCAGATGAATCTGAGGTTTGTCTCCAGGGTAAAGCCAGTGGCTTTGGTCTCTTGAAGAAATACAAAGTCTTTCTTTTTTTGCATGTTAAGAAACCTTCTGATGATGTACTTCCTATCGGGTGACTCTAGTCCCCTGATGTTCCAAGATATACAATTAATGTTCATTTTCCACGGTCATAGGCATTTCACTCTGCTTAGAATTGAATTGCTCAAAACATTTCAACAATTTGTCCTCTATCTCTTGTCTTTTAGGTGTGGGCTATCAAATGACCCCACTATGTTTCCTTCTCTTATGGATTTGCTTGGTGATTTCTCCTCCTTTTCCTATATTCACCAACTTGGAATTCTTTCTTGGCCTCTCGGGTCCTTTTTTTGGCTTTGCCATATATTAAATAAAATATAATTCAAATATATAAAATAATCTAATAACAAATTCAAATAAATAATATATTTTAATATATTATATTATTAATTTAACAAAATATTCTAATATTTTAATATATATATACTATATGTAACATATATAATTTTAACATCATATTATAATATTATAATATATATACAATATAATATGTAACATCTAATATATAATATAATATATTAAATAATAATATTATAATTTTATATTTTAATTATAAATTAGGTAATATATTATCTTTTAAATAATTTAATATATTATATTATTAAATATTTTTATAATATATTATATTAAATCAACATCTAACATATTAAATTAATCTTGATGTTTTTTTTAATTGTTATTTATTTAAGATTTATCTTTTTACCTAAATTAAAGATAAAAAAGATATTAAAACAAGTAATTTAGTCTTAACAAATAATTTTATTTCTAATTGTTTCGCACAATTATTATATTTAATAAAAAAAAAACTAAATTCACACTACAATCAATTGTGAATTAATTTGTTTTCTTTGAAAATGACTATAGAATCACCTTCTATCACAATGTCCCTATTAATAATTAAATAATAAATATTCTTTGAATTTTAGAAAATAGAACTTAGTTTAATTTTAAAATGAAATTTAGGTTTTGTAAATATTGTGTTGATTTGATTTTTTTTTGCTTTATGATTGGCTATTAAAATTAAGAACAATGCAATTCAATTAAAAAAATATAAAAATATTCAAATCACTTGGATGCAAAGAAATAAAAAAAGGTTTCTTTTATATTTTTTTTCACTTCTTAATTTATCCTCAAATTATAACTTAACTAAATTGTTGAATTATTTTGAAAATAATATTTAGTTTTATGTAATTATATTAAATATAATAGAATCAACTGTTATAAATATACCACTTTACCTTTTACATTGTATGCATTACAAATAATCCTCGCATACACCAAATCAAACCCTTACAGATGTTGATAAGATGTAGTTTTATTTAATTTATTTTAATTGAATAATTCATATAATTTATCTCATATAATTTATTTGATTATTTTTAAAAATATTTGCCTCGGTTTTCAATGCTGCGATGTGTGAGGTGATGGGAATATGCAAGTATAGTTGCAACTTGCTCTATTAAGTTGCCACATTCATTAGAGATTGGCCAGGAGTGAGCACAAAGAGTTGTCGTCTTGTTCGAATCAAGGCAAAATCTTAAAGAAAGGTTGTTGGGTGATGCGCCCAAGTACATTCAATGAAAATAGTAAATGCATGAAGCCTGCAGAGGGATTTTTGTAGGGTTGTCCTTGTTCATTTTTCAAGAAAATCAGGCACCACCACATGCGAGAGGCTGTTTCTTAAATGAAGAGAGAAATTTGGTAGGTTGGCATTTCTTTCACACGTATGAAAGGCTGGTGACACATAATGGCAACTTGGTATGAGCGGCTGGTACGTACCCTTTTCGACTGTTTTTCTCGAAGCTAAAAAAGGCAAGGTTAGGCATGCAGGAATACATTTATTGCAAGGATTTACCTAAGGATTAAACAACTAAGGCATTCGCAAGAGGGAAATAATTCTTCAGAAACTCTGAGCCATTTGTGAAGGTTTGCAGAAAAGTTCTTACGGATATCGAAATGGCTGAGATTCTAGAGAACCCAATCCGGACCCATGCCCCAACAACTATAGTCAAGAAAATGAGAAGAGTGCCCTGTGTGCAGCTCTACGACCAGGAGTCTTATGCTACTCCAGCCATTCCCACAAAGCCTTGTTGGCCGTTCACCCATCCGGTCGACCAAAGAATATTAAACGCAATTCCTCATAGAGATCAAGCTTCGGTTGGAGAGGATTAGGATAACATCTTCGATCCTAAGCTATCCAAAACTACTAAGATCCTTAGGGATGCCACATGCAAAATAATGAAGCATGTAACTGACTCTTTCAACAAGCGTTTATGGTTCTATGGGCTTCCACAGTACATGGTTCCTTTGGTGCACCCGTGCCCAGAAATTGTGGCAGCATGCGTGACACGCTTTGACGCAAACATTGGAGTGATAAGCGGCAATAATTTCAAGGTAGTCATTAGCCCTAAAGCTATTCAAGATATGTTGTGCTTCCCACTTCCCTTGACCTAAGAGGTTGATATTTTTTAAGTAAAAAGAATGCAACAAAAGTGGGGAGGGCTCCAAAAGGCACAACAGTTTTATTGCTCTGACATCAATCAGCCGACAAGTAATTTGACACTGCTCAAATTCCCTTTTGGTTTGAAAGCCTTGAAAGGTGGGTCTTCCTCTATCGCTTCTATGCTGGCACTAGTATGTGGTCTGAATATAGACAAGCATGTTTTTGAGTTTCAAATGTGCCTCAGCTTCATGTTGAAGAAGAATCATGAGGCTTCGCTCCTGGATTTGGTAACAGCTCCAAGAATTCTAGGCTGATTATAGGTTCAAGTATCCCTCCTTCCTGGCCTACTTGATTTCACATTAGAATCCAGATTATTTTTCAACATTTATGTCTCTGGCTATTTTTGACGAGGGCGGTTTGAGAAGGTCAGTTTTGACATGGACTCCTATCATGTCAAAAACCTTTGATTTCTATGCATTTTCAGATTTATTCTTAGCCCCAAATCTGAGGGCTTTAGATGGGGCTAACATCAATATGACCGAGCGCATATTGCCTCGATAGAAGTCCTGGTTGGGGAAGCTGATACTGCCCTATGATTGGTTCTTTGGCGTGGATTTCACCATACTCCGTGTACCAAGTTTCACCCGGGAGCCCTTCCGGCTCCCCCATTAACTTTCAGACAAAGTGCTGACCCTAGAAGCAATGAGGCAAATATGTACCATTGATAATGATTACTAGGGGGGAAAACACTTAACCTCCCATTTGCTGCTGCCAATCATGTTTGGATTTGTGTCGCTGATCAAGAAGAGGACTTCAAAGATTGATACTTCAGAGATTTTTCTTTCAAATTTGGGCCATCTCGGGTTGATATTTATAGAGGATACCTGGCATTACAACCCCGACAATAATTTATCAGGGGTTGGCATCAAAATCCCACATTCACCTCGGCCATTTTGGGACCTTTGGAGAAATGCTGAAGAGGGTAATTTAAGTAGATATGTAGGCCTTGAATATCTGCCTACTGAGGTTGATCGACCATCATGGCTGAATTTTTATTACATTACGGGGAAGGCCAACCCAAGGCAGAAGATCAACCCGTCCCTGAACACCCAATTGAGTAAGCTCAATTGGATGCTCGAGAAGATTCAAAACTTCAGGGTATACTGGAAGGAGACTCTGGCAACTAGCAAGCTTCATAAAGAGGTAGCCCTTGATGAAAGATTTGATGATATTTGTTAAAATGAGCATCCAAACTTAGAAAGGTCTTCAAACTGTTCAACATCTGTGCAACAGTATAGAAGAGAAGAGATTGCCACGGAGCTTGGGGAGGAAGTCACTCAAAATTCCCCTGTTGTTTTCAGGAATCCAATGCATGAGAAGGATACTGGTAAACAACCTACGCAAGAGGAGGATCCACATGCACAAACCTCAGATCCATCCAGCTCCTCTAAATCAACACGAAAGTGGGTGAGGACTACCAATGGTCGAAGGTGGGTCATTCTTGACCTTGATGATTTTTCAGAAGAAAAGCGGCAACAGACTAGAGAGTTTGGCAGAGAGGAAGAACGGTTGATATAGGAAGTGGTTCAAATGTCTGCAACTCCACATCAGCCTTAGGTAATATTTTCTTCCTCTTCTCTCTCTACTATGTCTCTGGTCTCTTCTTCGTCTCCCCCTACTTTTCCATCTGCCCCTATTTTCTCCGCCGTTGGATATCCTGGGTAGTCCAGTCTTACCCCTCCTGGTTTCCCACCATCCTCCACTTTCCATCCCTTACATGGAACACAATTTGGTGTAAGTGTTGGGCTCATGAGCCAACACTTTTCATCTCCAAGGCCCAACCCTGTGGCTGGTGCATCTTTAGTTTTCCCTTACACCGCATTTTCATCCCCTCCGAGTGGCCATTTTATTCCACCATTTTCCCTGACCATTATAACAAGGCCCAAAAAAGTTTTTGATGCACTGAGTACACTGTCTTTCCCGTTGGCCGTCCCTTAGAAGTAACCTTTTGTTGGTGGCCTGGGCATCCTTGCCTAGGAATATTTCTCGCAGGTTGATGCAAACAAGAGCGCCTGCACCAACCAGATAAACAAAAAAAGACAAAAAGACGCAACTAGGCAAGCAGAGCCCCACTTGCAAATGATATTCAATGAAAGTCAAAATTCCTTGATGTTTGGAAAAATCACTCTTAATGTGGTTAAACCAGTAGGAGAAATGCTACCGAGTGATTATTTTGTAAATGCTGTCCAGCTAGACTTGTAGCAGGCCTGCTCGTGAGATAAAGTTGAGTTAATGGAGGAGACCCAAAAAATAGTGACCACAGATTACCTCAAGCTTAACTGCCAAATAAAGAAAAAGGATGATTAGATTGCGGAGCTCAAGGGCAAAGTTGACATCTGGATTAACAATTTCAAGGCCCAGGAGAATGAAATAAAGCGCCTGGAGAAGGAGAGGAGTGCCTTCGAAAGTCAAATCAAGGAGCTGCAAAATATGATCATGGAGATTGTTCCAACTCTGTAGCAGGAAGTTGAGCTGAGTTGAGCAAAGGAAGAAAAACTCTACGCTGAGTCCGTGTTGCTAAGTGAGGGAATGAAAGAGATCCGGCGGAACACAAATGCTAAAAGTAATGAAATGAATGCCAATTTGGAGTTGGAAATTTAAAAGGAAAAATGGGTCAAATTGGTCCTGGAAGAAAAAGAAAAAGAGGTTTCCACTCTGAAGGAGCATCTGTCCACATTGGACACAAACTTGTCGAAGCTGAGGGAAAATTTGAGCAGTAGAGAGGCAAAATTGGCTACCCTAAAGACCCAACCTCTTGCACCCCAGATGAGCTCGTTGGTGACTGCCAAAGAGTTGTATGCATCATACTAGGACAATGTGAAGGCATTGTGCCTTACTCTTCAGCCCACCTTAAAATTTATGGCGCAAGCGGCTAGCCTTTGCGGAACTCAAGTGAAACAATACAGCAGGTTCAAGAGTTAACTTCTGACAAGGTTCCAGAGGCTAGGATTTTATTAGGAAAATTGGATACAGCTTTCAATGAAGCTTTGAGCAGCGTGGGCATCAATAAATGAACAACGGTGGCCATGGGCGTCAGCATCCTCATCTCTATGCACAAGGCCATTCAACGGGTGGCAGAATGCAGAGCTCGATTGAACCAGGTTACCAGCGACATGTGGGTAAAATTTTCTTATTTAACTCAAAGAGGCCTCCCTTCGCCCTTCATTGCGGATCAGGTGGTAGTGGGTGTGGAGCACATTTTTGCATTAATCGAAGAGAAGAAAATAGACCTTTTTATTTTCCAATATTTTGATCAATCTCCAATGACCGAGGAAATTGAGGAAATCATGCATCAGCTGGCACAATTCTTCTTCCAATTGGAATTGGAAATGAAAGTATCATGCGGATTTCCTTTCAAGGCAATTATCGATCTAAGGCTAGCTCATGAGAATCTTCGAGCTCTCTCCGCACCGTCGAATGAGGTCTGGACCAGTCTGTATGCCGCGCTCTTGAGGTTGTGAGTAGTTTTGGGATGCTGAACCAAAGGTTTCTGAGGTTCTTCTTCCGCATGGCAAAATGCCCCTGTGAGTCACCAAACTGTGCAACAAAAACTGCCAAGCCTTTGCCATTCTATTTTTACCTTGCGGTTGTGCCTTACTTTTACAAATGCTCACTACTCTCGACGTTCTCCACGTGGTTGCCTCGTGAAGCTTTCTGCTTTTGTATCGCTTCACTTTTTGCCAGTCTCCGTTTGCGTGCCGCGTGGCTTTCTTTGGCTGCTTTCCAAGCTGGGCCCACCTTGTGTTTTCTTTTGCTCAGAGTACTCCACGTGGCTCCCTCTTAGAGCTTTTTGTCGGGCATTTCTTTGACCTTTTTCCAAGCTCCGTCTGAGCAACACGTGGCGATTGCTACCGCGCCAGTTACCTTGGAAATGATGTTTCAATTTTTGTGCTCGCCTACTGCAGAGTTTCTTGCTGTGCTACTGCGTGTTCTCACTTGCTACTGCGTGGTTTTTCATTCCTTGTCATGGCTTCACTGGCATGCTATTGGTCGATTGATGTTCGCTATGGCGGCTCAAGGTGATCTAGGCCGTTGGTCTCTGCTCACGATTTTTCTTCTCTTGGTGTGTTTTCAGGCAGTGGGTTGGCCTATAAATACGACCATGTTTCTTTTTATGAGGTTATTGGTTAAGTTTGGGAAAAAATCCTGAGTACTGGGAAGAAGGCCTTTGTAATAGTTTTATTCAATTTGAAAACTCCAGACTATGCCAAATAAATTCGGTCTTTCTATTTATTCATGCATTTAGTGAGACTATTGGTTTGTGCCATTATCTTCTTTTATTATATGAATGCCCATTCTTCAGCTTTCTGTAATCCTTCATAACTCAATAAATGCAGATCATGTTTTCTTCGACTCTTCTGTGTTAGCTAAAAGTGATGCTAAGATTATGTTATGCAAGTTAGAGGGTACTTTTACATTTTAAGTGCTTTTGAGAAAATTAACTTGATGAACAACAATTTAGTGGTTCGGGCCTTTGCATTTTGCACTGTGCTCTGGTAAAAAAATTTAAGACTTTGGTGCATCACCTTTAGTGTAAATTTTATATTTCTACTATCTTTCTCACCTTTTACTTCCCCCACTAAATGAAGAGCTGACTTCAGCAAAATCTCAGAGGTCACTTAGCTAGTGCACCACGTCCCCCAATAGTTAAGTTTCCCATGAGACTGCTACTACATGCAAAATTCTGTGTCAACAGTTGGAATTAGGGTTCAATTAGGGTTAGGGTTCACATTCAATTAGTGTTATGATTAGGATCAAGTTCAAGTTATAGTTAGGGTTCAATTAGGCTTATTTTAGTTAAGTTTATAATTAAGGTTTAATTAGAGTTAGGTTTATGGTTCAATTAGGTTTAGGGTTAGGGTTCATTTAGATTAATATTCAAATAGGGTTAGATTAGGATTTAATTAGGGTTAGGGTTAACGTTACGTTAGGATTAAAATTATTAATCCAAAATAAAACTTGGAGCTAAGGTTAGGGCAATGGTAAGTGGTAGGGTTAGGCTTAAATTAGGGTTCAATAGAGGGTAGGGTACAATAAGGGTATAAAAATATTGGTTACATTTTAAGTCATGACCGTGCTAGTTGCCAATTTGGTTTAAAAGACCCCTTGTCGAAGCCCACAATGAATTTATTTCTATATACCTTATATATTGTTCAGTTTTTTTTTATCATTGTGTTTGACCTCATGAGAATGCCTTAGAGTAAAGTACACCTTGAAAATCCACCTACACCTGGAGAACCATTCAACCTCTCAAAATTTGACTATTATTCTAGAATGATTATCAAATTGGATATGTCTAAAGCCTTTGATAAGTTGACTTGGAAACTTCTATACTACATATATCTCTTGTCAACTTCAACTAGGGGAGTACTAATTACATAATGAATTGTTTTATTTTTCAAATCGATTAATCATCCCCCATAGGGTCTTCTTCACCAAGTAGGGGATTAAGTTAAAGAGACCCATTATCATGTATTTTTTCCATCAAAATGGTAAAGGCCCTTAGTATAGAACTTATACTAGCCAGTATGTTACAAAAATTTACATGACTGCCAATTCTAGCAGCACAAGTTGGTACATACAATTTGAATATGATACCTGACTTACAAGATAGATGAGTTTCTAGAGGAGATGCAAATAAAGACAAATTTTCAATTTGTTTCAATGCCCAATGCGGAGTATCTAGAATTTATTGTTAATTCTGAATTTGATATTGACATATATCATTGAACTAAGATTGATACTACTATTTTGATTTGAATTGGTGACAATTATTGGATTTGTGTGTAAAATATGGAGATTTGTGTTTGATTGCAAAGATTTATCTCTTGTGATTTATTAGCAAATTATTATTTATGTTTGTGGGCTTCTTACATAAGTCAATATATTTATGCATTTCTTTCAGATTCTATTCCAATTGATCATAACAAAAAAAAATCGAATTTTGAAAAGAATATAACATAGAACCAAATAGTAATGAAAATCCCAAACAAAGATTGTCAAGAGTGTATCTCATTTATCTTTTATTTAATCTTTCTCTTTATGTCTATGATTTCTTGAAGTTTTTCTAATCATCCAAATAAAACATTGATGGATATGTAACACATTTAGTGCACTCATGCCAGGCTAGTTCATCATATTTGGAAGAGAGCATGCCCATCTACAGATGACCTTAGAATTTGGTTATGACTTATCCAAAGATAATGATGATAAAAAATTAAACGAGACAAGAAAATTTGGAAGCTAAGGGTATACACATCAATGGCTAAGTTAAACAATTAATTCCCTAGAAAAATATCAACTCACACAGTGATGAGTCTATAGTACAAAATTATGATTCTATACGGTAGGCTTATAACTGCACTATCCTAGAAATACATGAGAATTGTGTGGTCACCTTGAAAGGAATAAAATAATTTGAATCATCAATTTTTTTGAATCATTATGGTTGAAGTATTTGATGTGTCCACCACAATATTGAGTAAAAATTGTCACATGAAGAGCAGGTTCTTTAAGGGTAAAACATTTGCAATCCAAAGAGTAGCATCAAAATTTGAGCTACAAACGATAATTAAAATTTTTATATAGTTATTTAAAATACTAAAAACTTTTTCTTGAGAATTAGTTGTTCTAGAATTTCAACTTACATTTTATTTTGAAGGTAAGGGACAACAACAATAATAGTTAAATGTCTTAATTATAAATTTTCTAGACAAAATGGGTAGATTTGAATTTTCATAGATCACTTGTTACATACTCTACAAGAAATGTCGTAATCTTTATTTTCAACTGAAAAAGGATCTGGAAAAATACATATCTATAAATTTTTAAAGTACAAATGTTTAGTCTGTAAATAAATACACATTGATTAAGGGTGGACTGCATTTTATCTTCTTAAAAAAAAGTTTGACATGCCAGAATATGGGCCATATTCTATTGAATAACTCTAAAATTTGAAACATAGTAGAAAATATTTACTTAAGTATTAATTTAAATTTTTAAACCATGTTTCCACAAAAAAATTATGTAGACCATAGCTACTCAAAACAGAAAGAATTTCCTACAGATTTTACTCATGAAGCAAATATTCTTGTTGTTGCAGTATGTGTGCCAAATTTGGTTTTTGGTAATTGGCTAAAACTTGGTGCAATACTAATTGATCGTGGATTAAATGCAATAGAGGTATGACACTTTCTAACTTCTTTTTTGAAAAAAAAATTGTAAGTAAAAGATGGTTAATATATAGAAAATTAAAAATATTGCTTCCACTTTTGCAGGATCCTAGTGCTAAAAGAGAATACCAATTAGTCGGTCATGTTTCCTATGAAGAGGCTTCAAGAATAGTTTCATCAATTAATCCTCTACCTTTTGGTCTTGGTCCAATGAATATTGCAATGCTTTTGTCCATTACTCTACAATCAGTAAAACGAGCATATGGGTTCAATTGAGGTTTTCGATGTTTAATCAAGACCTTTTTCAATACACTTCACATTATAAGTTTTATGAGGCTTACAAATGAGTTATCTATTATTGAATGGTTAAGGAAATATTTGAACTCATTAATATTTACATAATGTTGAAAATATGTAAATTGCGCTTTCTTCATGGCCTAAAAGCACAACCAAAGCATTTCATAATTTTGAAGTGAGCAAAATTATTTTGTTATAAAGGTCATTTTCTAATGGAAGACAAAGTTAAATCTATCAATGATCAAATTCCTAAATTTAGGTGACAACTAATTTATCTTGACCAATTGTTCCTAAAACACAACAAACATAATAAATACAAACAAAATTATTCTAAAAATTTCTCGTAGGAACTTCACAGCTCTGCAACTCTTGTTTTACTTAAGTAAACTATTTTACTTATTTATAGTTAATTTTTTAATAGTAATGTAGTAAATAATTTTCTTTTACTTTAGAATTATTTTACTTTAAAAACTATTTTAGAATTATTTTACTTACATAACTATTTTACTTATTTATAGTTATTTTTTTAATATTAATGTAGTAAATAATTTTCTTTTACTTTATAATTATAAAATTATTTTACTTAAAGAACTAAGAATTATTTTACAACTATTTTACTTATTTATAGCTTTTTTTTTAATAGTAATTTAGTAAATAACTTAAAGAATTCTCATATTTACTATTTATTTTTAAATAGTAATGTATATAAATAATAAACATATATATATAGACAAAGAAAAATTGAATTGTTAATGGTTAATAGTAATGGATTAAATTATAAAAATGGTTAAATTGACCTAGGGGACATATAGAAGGGAAATATTATAAATCATATTGATGGTTAATAGTAATGGAGTAAATTATAGAAACAATGAAGTTGACCTAGGGAAATTGACCTAGGGGACATACATACAATTATATTGAATCATAGAAAACTTTACTGTAGAAGGGCTATATTATAAACCATATTAAAAATCTAGTGTCATATTAGAGGTTTAAAAAAAATGAAAGTCATCCTAGTATAGTATTTTCTTAATTCAACTTAAAAAATTACATGAAATATACATAGCAAGAAATATATTTAAAAAAATAAAATGAAAGTCTATCCTACTACAATATTTTCTTAATTCAACTTAAAAGTACATGAAATATACATAGCAAGAAATAAATTTTTTAAAAAACACACCATATTTACAAGTGTTGAATGATGTATCCTCCTCATTTCTTTTTAAATAAATCATAAACAACAAATTTAAAGGTACAACCATAGATTCAATTTCTAATTCAAAATCATGCTCCCAAAATTCATATTATGGCCCTCTAACACAAGTCTGATGCATTATCAAGCATAAAATTAAGTACCTAATTCATTATCAAGAATAGACCTAAGTTCCTAATACATCGTGTTCTAATTAAAGACATAACAACACAAAGAACATATTTAAATAAACAATCAAAAATTCAATTTCTCATTCAAATTCATGCTCCCAAAATTCATATTATGGCCCTCAAACACAAGTCTAACACATTATCAAGCATAGACTTAAGGGAACCTAATTCATTATCAAGAATAGACCTAAAGTTCTAATTAAATACATAACAACACAAATAATCAAAAACCTCCATTTCAATAACCTTACATTTGTAGCCACATCATATGTAGCTTTATCATCAAGAAGAGAACTAAGTTCCTTATGTATTACAAAGAATAGACCTAAGGTATCAAGGCTATATGGTTCTAATTAAATAGATGAAAACCACCTTGATTATCTCTTTTGATTCCTTGGCTTTCTAGAAAAAGGGAATAAACATTTGGAAAATGTTTGTATTGACCAAGAAGAGAACTAAGTTCCTTATGCATTATAAATAATAGACCTAAGTGTTGGAAAAACAAGGATAAACAACTGAAAGGGGGGGGGTGAATCAGTTGCAAAAATAAAACTTATTCAACATTAATTAATTTATACTCTCAGTTCTGATAGTTAATAGTGCAAGCATAAACTAATAACACATCAAAAACACATGAAAACCAAAATTTTATATGTGAAAAACCTGTTAGGGGAAAAACCACGGTGGATGTTAGTCCACAAGATTATACCCTATTAAAAGTATAATGGATAATGTATAAAGAATGCACTTGCATCCAAACACACTGCCTATAAATCACTGCTCAAAGGGAAGGCTCACTGCCTTACATAAGACAATTATATTAAATCCATTTGATGAACATGAGCTAAGAAATTAGCTTCTTCATAAGCCTGATTACAGTTCTAGTTAGGCATAGATACACTTCTTCACACTTCACTCAACTTTCTTCACACTTTGCTATGTAGTCGAATGATTTGATATTTTTCACACATATACACATACCTTTGCACAAATACACACATTGAGTACACTGAGCATACACAAATTATCTCAAAAATTCACTCATATATTTGCTATACGGATTTACATCAATGACTTTATTGGCCACAAGACAATGAATAAATTATAAGTTGTCGGCCTCAATACATGAACAAATCTTAATGCACACCTACCTAAGTCAGTCACAACATAGTAGGGACCTAAATAAACATCCTCAAACATGATAATCAATAAAATATTAATTCATAAGGATCTGCGACATGCTACCACCACTATGTCGGCCAAGAACATGAACTTGAACACACGAGAGAAATTTATTTAGCCATGAACATGTCCATCAATGTGGACATACCAAACTAATAGAGCATGATCTAGAAACATTAGTGAACATCTTAGAATCATACACAACAACCCAATTCATTAGAATTACAATTTCATCTTCCAGAAACACTTGCTACAGTAAAAAAATAAGTGTAGGAACACAAGACTTCATAACTTCTTCAATTCTTGATGTGTACTACTAAAGATTCTGGACAATGTACTAGATAGTCTCAAAAAGAAACCCTTTAGTTCATACCACCTGATAATCATCGAGCACAACTTTCCATCACTCTGATCTTCTCAGCTTCACTAGTTGTCTGCAATATTTTTAATATAATTTTCTCAATAGCCTCGACATATACAACCTTCATAATCACCAATGATAATAGTGTTGAAATCAATGACAACCACATATCATCAATACAAATTTAGTATCTAACAATCTCCCCCTTTGGCATTGATGGCAATACATGATGTGAAAAAGAATACCATCAACCCAACTAACTCTTCTTCAACAATCTCCCCCTTAGATTGTGCACTATTTTCTAGTTTTCTTCTTCCACTTTACTCCTCTCCCCCTTTGGAATTAACGGCAAAGGTACACATACTCTGAACCACATATTTGAATCATATGACTACTCCCCCTGAGTAGCAGCCACCACAAGATCAATCCAAAATAAGATCTGACTGCGAGTCCATAGATTGATGCAAAGACTTGCATCTTAGTTGAGATTAGGAGGGGAAATTACCCCTAACTTTCCTCTGAGATACTCAAAAGTATCCTTAGGCAACAATTTAGTGAAAATATCTAAAAATTTCTCCTTGGTAGGCACATACTCCTGTTTGACTTCTTTCTCACTTACTTTGTCTCTCAAAAAGTGATATTTGATAGATATATGTTTTCTTAATGTAGCATTGGATTCTTAGAAATTTTTATGGTACTTGAGTTGTTACAGAATATAGCAATAGGCTCATCATACTCAAGGGTATGTGTAGGATCATGATGGGCCAAAATGTGGCGATATATATGTGATATGATGGCCCATGTGGCTGACAACTTTTTTTTACCCAAAATTGATGAAACAAAAAGGGTTTTTAAAGGATATTCTTAGCTTTCCACCAATATAAATTATTCTTTACTTTGAATTTAATAACTAATTATTATTCATTTTCTATTTGAATTATGACTAAAGTCTTGATTGATAGGTTGATTTAAAAACATCTATATCTTTCAAACGGTATCACATTTTTTGAATCCAAAACATGCATCACATACTATAGGATTATAAAAAACAAAATTGAATTTCATGAATTTTTGACCAAGTTAAGGTGGTTAGACATACAAGCTTTAATATTTTTTAAAATTTGTAATAAAAAAATCATAATTAATTATTTACTTGGAAAAAAATTACAAAAAAATATGCATCACATCGGGACATGAGTCCTCTACTTATATCTAAAATATTACAAAAAAATATTATCATTTTATTGTGGTTAGGGTGGTCAGGCAGAAACCTACTTCTTATTTTTTCCTTGAAATTTAAGTACTACTGCATTGAAATTTCAAATTTTCACCAATTAGATTTAAAAATAAATAAAATAAACACAGTAGTTTAGAAACTACATTCAATTTTCTACATATTTTATTCATACATATTTTTGAAATAATATAGATAACTTATAAAAAAAATTACATCAAGTTGCCTAACTTTGATTTTTCTAAATTTTATTGCCACTTAAGGGCCTATTTTTTCCATGATGATCTTGCACATACCCTCAACTCTAATATCTCTTAGCATCTATTTCATCCACAACATCTGGGTCCAGTTATTTGCAGCAACAATGTATTTTGTCTCAACAATAGATAAGAAAATTGAATTCAATTTTTTACTTAGCCAAGACACTTGCTTCTTCCCCAAGAAGAATGCATCTATAGACATGCAAAACCAACATTATTGATTAACATTATATTTGATCATTTTACTCTTAATTAATTAACCTCCTAAAGTCTCTTCATTTAGTTAAATCAAATGTATTTAATTAAATGGCTAATATTCATTTTCCTCTCATTTGATTTAAAACAAATCCAAAAATGTAAATCAAATGTCACACCAACTAATCATTAGCTTAATTAATCAAATCCCTAATTAATGTTAAGCCTAACCCATGTCCCATCCTCTAGCTTCTTCCACTTGCATAATAAATCATTTATTTTGATTTATTAAAACCTCTATTTTCCTCACAAAGCATATTCCTAAGGAATATGCCCTCATTAACTCCCCTTGTTTGAATTTTTTGTCTAAACAAATTTCCCCCCAAATCCTTCAACTACATGAATTTAATGCCGTTTTCAAATTTGAAATGGGCACATTTTCCAAACCTTGCACAATCATGGGCTAATCACATTGTGACAAGTGGCTCTTTCCTATTTGTTGGGGATTAGTCCCACATTCCTCAACTTTTCCTCTTCTCTCTTCAATCTCACCTATAAATTCAAGAGGTTTTCTCCTTCATGATCATCTACAATTTGGGCATTTTCACTATAGGCAACTTGAGTTCGTTTTGCATCTCTTTGTCTATCATCATCTCAAGGCTTGACAAGGGTTGGGAAAGAGATTCTTTCTACACAACAAAAGTGACACAAATCCAATATGGGATATGAATGATTCATGCTTTTGCATGGTTTTCATTAGTTGCATTGTTTAACATGATTCTATATTTCATAGGGATGTTGAGTTTGTTGATTTAAACTAACTTATGCTAACAACATGAAATGGTTGAAGTCTCTCATGCAGATTTTGACATCTACAACATCACCACTTGTGCTCTTTTTTCATTTACATCTCCTACCCAATTTGAATATGTACAAGAATTTAGAGTAAGATCATCATCCTTTGGATACCATAACCCAAATTCAACTGTTCCTTTCAAGTATCTAAATATTATCTTTATTGCAGTCACATGTGATTCTTTTGGATCTGCTTGATATCTAGCAATCATGCACACAACATTCATAATATTTGGTATTTTCTGTGTTAAATATATAAATCCACCAATCATTGACCTGTATATTGTTTGATTAGCTTTAGGAGAATCATCATTATGTGTTATCTTACATCTAGTTGCCATGGGTGTACCAACTGGCTTTGAGTCTTCCATGCCAAATATTTTTAGTAACTCTTTCACATACTTGGAATGAGATATAAAGATTCCATCATATAACTAAGTAATTTGAAATCCTAAAAAGAATTTCATTTCTCCTATCATTGACATTTCAAATTCACTTTTCATTTCATCAGAAAATTTCATGCATAGGTCATCATTACCTTCAAAAATAATGTCATCAACAAAGACTTCAATGATCAATTCTTTCTCCTGATCCAACTTGAAATACATATTGCTATCAATAGTACCTTTATTGAATCCAAGCTTTAACAAGCATTTTTCTAATCTAGCATACCAAGCTCTAGGGGCTTTTTTGAGTCCATATAGTGCTTCTTCAATCAACACACCATGTCCTTTTCATCAGTTAATTGAAATCCATCTGGTTCCTCAACACACACTTATTCTAATTCACTATTTAGAAATGCTGATTTCACATCCATTTTATAGACCTTGTAATTCTTGAATTTAACATAAGAAAGAAATAACCTTACAGCTTCAATTCTAGCAACATGGGCAAAGGTTTTTTCAAAATCAATTCCTTCCATTTGTGAGTATCCTTTACATACCAGTCTTGCTTTGTTTATGATTACTTCACCTTGTTCGTTTGGCTTATTCCAAAAAACCCATTTAGTTCCAATGATATTTTTGTCTTGAGGTCTAGGAACAAGGATCCATGTATCATTCTTCTCTATCTGCATCGGTTCTTCCTCCATTCCTTCCATCCAATGTTCATCTTTGCAGCCTTCATTGATATTCTTAGGCTCAATCTTGGATATCAGACAATATTATTCTGCAATCTTTCTTCTGGTATGTACAACTTTGTTCTTATCTCCTATGATTTGACTTTCAGAATGAGTTCTCTTTACATACATTGGCATTTTAGGTTCTTCTGCATTTCCACTATCTTCTTCTTCTGAACATTCTTGATTCACCAGAACAATTTTGATTTCATTATGTGTCTACACATTCTTCCCTTTCTCAATACTGTCTTGTTGATCATCTGAGTCATATCCGCAATACCTGGATGATCTTTCAATATCTTCATCAACTCTGACATTTGAAATTTCAACCATCTTCTTCAATATTTTATTGTAGCACCGGTAGGCTTTTCTCTTAGTAGAATAACCTAGAAAGATTCCCTCATCACTTCTAGCTTCAAATTTGCCAATATCTTCATCTCTCTTAATATAACATCTGCTTCCAAATATTTTGAAATACTTAATAGTAGGATTCTAACCAAACCATAGCTCAAAATGAGTCTTACCAGAATTACCATTTACATTCACTCGATTGATAGTGTATATTGCAGTGCTTATAGCTTCTCTCCAGTAGGTATGAGGAACATTACCTTCCAACATCATAGTTATAGCATCATCTAAAATTGTTTTGTTCTTTCTCTCAACGACTTCATTCTACTGTGAGGTCCAGGGAGCAGATAGCTATCTTTTTATTCCATACTCTTCACAAAGTGAATTGAACTCCGAGGAAGTGAATTCACCACCTCTATCTAATATCAAACATTTGATCTTTAAACCTGTCTCAATTTCTGCCATAGCCTTGAAGCTTTTGAATTTCTCTAGTGTCTCATGTTTTTCTCATAAGAAAGCAACCCAAACCATTCTAGAATAATCATCAATAAGCAACATAAAGTACCTTTCTCCTTGTAGACTTCTAACTCTAGAGGGACCACATAAATAAGTATGTACCAAATTCAGTACTCCATTTGAATGATGTTGTTTGCTCCAGAATGAGACTCTTCTCCGTTTTCCCATCTAACATTCCTTGCATATAATGTTAGTAGGCTTCACTAACTTAGGTAGATCTTTGACCACTTGTGTGGAGCTTATTTTAACAATATTATCAAAATTCACATGACACAAGGGTAAGTGCAAGAAGTTAAGTCCACGAAACGTGGAAGTTTTTGCCTTAGCCAAAAAAATGAAATCGACATTGCAAAACAGGATCTCGTTTTTAATAAACGAGATCCCATTTAGGCTCGGGATCCTGTTTTTAAAAAAATCCATTTTTGGAAAGTTTTCAAAATGGGAAGATTTTAAAATAGGATCCCATTTTGTATAGTTTCCATTTTTCAAAACTGTCCATTTTTGAAATTTTTCCATTTCTGGCAATTTTCAAAATGGGATCCCGTTTCGTAAAAGCATTAAAATAATATTTGTTTATAAAATGGGATCCCCTTTTAGAACGAGATCCCGTTTTTTAAAATTTCAAATGTAGGTCAGGTTTTTACTTTGTTTATAGGTTCGGGAAATGGTTTGAGGATCCAAACCTAAGCCCTGGACATGGTTTGACCTGCAAGTTGAAGGTCCTAGCAATGTCACAAAAAAATACTGGCTTTGAGCATACATCTGCAGGCTATCTTTGCAGATATTTTTGATGAAATTAAAATCCATTATAGATTAGACAGTGTAGATTCCAAATATATATATTTTTTACAATTGGATTAATTTTTCTTATTTTTCTTTTAATTTCTAATTAAATAGGTCCATCAACTTGAATTATTAGTGTTTTTTAGTATTTTAATAACTTTTTATCTACATAACATTTTTATGAACGAATTGCATGAGAACAAAATTCAGACAATTCTTTTCAATTTAAAAAAAAAATTCAAAAAATGACAAGTTTAGGTCATCTTATGCATGTCGTAGACGATGATTTTTCAAAATGACAAATATGCTAATAATTTAAAAAAAAATTACAAAAAAATATCAAAAACAAGCTTCAGTGAGTCACAAATATTTTCCCAAAAGGATTTTAAAAAATACAATAATTCGGGTCAAAGTATGGATGTCATACACATGCATGGTTTGGTTAAAAAAAGTGACTTTTAAACAATGATTTTTAGAAATGGGCCTATTGAAACTCAATTTGTACAATCTGAGTATTGAAATAAATTACATATTTGGAAACTAGATTTTGAGTACTACATTTTATGATTATGAACCTTTTTTAAAGATTCCATCTCTAAGTGCTTCAAATTTTAAGGTCAAAGTGTCAAATTTTGAAAATCAAGAAAAACAATTTCACTTTTTGGCCAAAAAGTGGACTCCCAAAAAGTGGACTCAACTTCTTGCCAGCACCCACAACCTTCTATGCCATAACCAACTTACATCAAATTGAGCAATCAAACAATTTTCACTGGTAGCATTCAAGTGAAAAATATTACCTCTTGTCTTTGTACCTGAAACAATCACATTTCCTGAGCTTCCCATATTTTGCACTTACCATCCTTGAATTGAAGATTATGGCCTTTATCAACCATCTTTCCAACACCTAACAAATTGTTTTTCAAAACTTCAAGATATAGAACATCATTAGTATTGCATTTACCTCCAAGAGAAATAGTGCCTCTACCACAAATCACACTAGAATTGTTATCTTTGAATCTAACAACACCGCCATCATATTTTTCCACACTCAGAAATTTTCTTTTGTCACCAGTCATATGATGTGAGCATCCATTATCAATCACCAACTCATCCTTCTCATCAATCTTGGCAGCACAAGAGATTTTTCAATATTCCGACTACTAGTTGATTTAGTGGATACCAGACTATTTTCCTTGATAGCAATTGATACCCATTCATCTTCATTTCTAGTTCCTTTATCAAATTCATCACTAGTTACACCTTCTTCAGCATAATAGCATTTCTTTTGAAATCTAGTCTTCTCAGGTTTGTACTTAGAAACTCTTTCAATACATCTTGATGTAAAATGACCTATTTTACTACAAGAAAAACATTTAATAGGTAAATTTCATTTGTACTTACCTTGTCCTCTAGCTTCTCTTTTCACAATCAGTGCTTCCAATTCTTCTAGCTCTCTTTCTTCATCTTCAATCAGTTTCATTTATTCTTCATCCTTGAATGTCTTCTTAGAACTCTCTCCTAGATTGTATCTCTATTGGATTTTTACGGATACAATAGCTTTGAATGCAGATTCTATCTTAGGTGAAGATTCAAAAAATTCACTCAACTCAAAGGTAACTAGTTTTCCAATCAACATGTCTCTTGTCACATTTGTTATTGTCCTGAGCTCGTCAATACCATGAGCTTTTGTTTTGTAAAAAGTAGGCACAAATCTAATTATCTTAGCCACAATATCTTCTTCATCCAAGGTTCCACCAACACATCTAATGTCCATCACTAGTTCATTTACCTTTTGCAAGAAAGAAAATATGTTTTCATCTTCACTTATCTTCATGTTCTCCCACTTACCTTTCAGACTTTCTAGTTTAGCACTTTTCACTAGTGCATGATCTCCTTCATACATTGTTTCCAACTTTTTCCAAATCGCATATGCAGTCTTCAATCCTATCACATTTTTCATCTCAGAATCTGTCAAAGCACTCAAAAATGCTTCTATAGCCCTGGTATTAAATTTTTCTTGCTTGATCTCATCTTCAAACGAGGGACCATTCTGAGGAATAGTATATGCCTTTTGTGTAATCTTCCAGAAAGGCTCACCAATGCACTTTAAATGACACTCCATTATGACTTTCCATAGAGAGTAGTTTGTACCATCAAATCTAGGACTATCATTCTTGTATGATTCCATCTCGGATCACCTCAAGTTGTTAGACTTCTTTAGAGGAACCAGCTCTGATGCCAATTGTTGGAAAAAAAGGATAGACAACTGAGAGGGAGGGGATGAATCAATTGTTTAAAAAATAAAACCTATTTAACATTAATCATTTTATAATCTCAGATTTGATAAATAATAGTGCAAGCATAAACCAATAACACATCAAAAACACATGAACACCAATATTTTATATGTGGAAACCCTGTTAGGGGAAAAACCACTATGGATGTTAGTCCACAAGATTATACCCTGTTAAAAGAATAATGAAGAATGAATAAAGAATGCATTTGCATTCAGGCACACTGCATAGAGCTCACTCCTCAAAGGGAAGGCTCACTTCCTTACATAAGACAATCAGATTAAATACAACTGATGAATAATGAGCTGAGAAATTAGCTTCTTCATAAGCCTGATTATAGTTCTAGTTAGGCATAGATACACTTCTTCACACTTCACTCAAATTTCTTCACACTCTGCTATGTAGTCAAATGATTTGATATTTTTCACACATATATAAATACCTTTGCACAAATACACACATTGAGCACACCGAGCATACACAAATTATCTCAAAAACTCACTCTTATATATTCACTATACAAATTTACATCAGTGACTTTATCGACCACAAGACAATGAATAAATTACAAGTTGCCGGCCTCGAACATAGTAGGGACCTAAATAAACATCCTCGAACATGATAATCAATAAAATATTAATCCATAAGGATCCACAACATGCTACTACCATCATGTCAGCTAAGAACATGAACTTGAACACACAAGATAAATTTATTTAGCCATGAACATGTTGATCAATGTGGATGAACCAAACTGATAGAGCACAATCTAGAAACATCACTGAACATTTTAGAATCATACACAACAACCCTATTCATTAGAATTGCAATTTCATCTTCCATAAACACTTGCTACAATAATAGAATAGTTGTAGGAACACAAGACTTTATAAATTCTTCAATTCCTGATGCATACTAGTATAACTTCCAGATAATGTACTAGATCGTATCAACAACAAACCATTTAGTGCATGCCACTTGATAATCATCGAGCACAACTTTTAATCACTTTGACCTTCTTAGCTTCACTAGATGCCTGCAATATTTTTGTTGTACAATATCCTCAACATATACAGCCTTCAAAATCACCAATGTTAATAGTGATGACATCAGTGAAAACCACATTTCAAAAATATAACTTCAACATCTAACACTAAGGTCTCAAGGCCATATGGATCTAATTAAAATGATGAAAACCACCCTGAAATTATCTCTTTTGATTCCTTGCCTTTCTAGAAAAAGGGAATAAACATTGGGAAAATGTTTAAATTGACCTATATCTATATCTACAAATGAGAAAAAGAGATCTTTCAACATCACCTACACTAAACAATAAAATTAGAAACCTTCACTCAAAAAATTAGAGATTTTCCCTAGAATTTAAATTTGGCCCCTATTTTTTATTAGCCTCATTTTGGTATCCATCTTCTCATAGAAATGAATGTGGCATGGTTAAAAATGAGAACAATAGTAATAAAATTACAATACAACCTCTCAAGTACCAAAGCCATAGATGAGGACCTTTTATATTTCAATTCACATGTGTAGCCACATTTCTCATCATTGTTTCAAAGCGATCTTCTCTTGAATGAGCAATGCCATTATTAAAATGGTCTAGATTGAGTTCCTCCACCTATCTAAACACTTGTCAAAAAAAAAAAATCATCTATATATCAATAGATAAATTTGTTGTCTTGTCTATGAGAGTATTATTCTCTCTATAAATATGATTTATTTTAAACTCCTATAAATGATTAAGAAGAGGAAAACTGACTTAAAATCCTATTTATTTTCCATTTTGAAGAGATTTTATTTCTTATGAAATTAAAAATTATCATGGAATTTACCTCCACTTGCATCTTCTTTATGTCAAAATTATCACACATTTGAAATCCCAGGAGAAAATTCTAGGCATCTACTTCGATTTTTTTTTAAACTAGTCTCAACAAAGTAACTCCAACTATCAAACCATGATAATTTTTTAAGATGCATCCTACCCAGGAAGAATTGAGGCTTCTTTTAGAAGTTCCATTGAATTTGAGCTTACTCCAGCTGTCAAGTGGTGCAATCCTCCTGTTTTAATCTTTAATGAAAGAAATTAAATTATCTAACCAATCTCTTGAATAAGAAGATATTTTATTTTTTATGTAAATAATCATTATTAATATTTATCTAAAATACTTAAATATTAAATAAATATACATTGCTTAATTTAATATTTATTTGAGAAATAACATTAAAATGACTTATTCAAATAAAAAATGTTATTAATAAAAATAATATAAAATATTTGTATATATAATAAAATAATATTTAAATAGTAATTAAATTTTATTATTATTAAATGAAGCAAAAATTAAAAAGTAAAAACAAAATGATAAAGAGTCCAATCATTACACATGGAAGCTAGTAAAAATACATGATTGACTAAAAATAGTTGGCACTCTAAGCAAGCCTAGATTTGACCATAAGCCAATGAATTACTTGTAGCTTATACAAATAATTTTGATATCTTTTAGTTATTAGTCCTTGCCAGGAACTAAATTGCAGAGGGTTCAAATGTTAAATAATGATTAATGTATTTGTTTACAACCAATTACAATTAAAATTTTTGATGCACCTTTAAAACAACTTATGTTAAATGAAGAAAGGTGCACATTTTTTAGCTCAAAAAATTTCAATATTTTTTTCTGGTGCTCTCTCATTGGCACTCTACAGATTGATAGGGGGTATGTGGAGATTTCTAGACAAGAGACCACAAGAGTTTCAAGAAATATCCTACAACATTCATCAAAAATTGCATCAAGAAGGGCTATGAGTTGTCTTTGTTGTGAGGGTTCTGGTCTACATGTTTGCAAAATGTCATAGCAGAGACAAGGCACATGAACTGCAATCACACAATTTTTTATTGATGAAACAAGTGCCACATACCATGCTATCCATGATCCACATTGTGAGCTACTTTTCAATTTATTCTTAGTCTCTAGTTGTGAATTTTTCCTTGAAAATAACCATGGCCTTATGCAACACCATGATAGGGGAAGAATCTCAACAATGGATTTTGCAAGAAGATAGTAGAATTCCAAGTGGGCTACAGTTGGCCAAGAGAGAAGTGATTTATGTTCAAGGTTAGAGCTTTCTCACAAATCTTGGTGGACACATCCCTCTCTACCTCGGTCCTAAAAAATATTGGCTATTTAGAGAGACATCTCTACTTTACACGGGTTCCCTTTCCTACAAACAAAACTCTCTACTCTACCACAGGTGAATCACGAACATTATATTGTCAGCTTCCAACTATCTAATTTTCATTATTCAACAATCTATCATTCAAATTCAAAAAAATACACATAAAAAATCTTTTCAATATAACTATGTTTTAATCTTTATGCTTCAACTAAATCTATTAAATTAATTTTAAGAAGCCTCTTCCACCTTCACTTAAAATTTTGATGAATTCCTCCCTCTTTGAAGGAACTCCTCACCTTCTATGCAAGCCTGTACTAATTCACAGTTTTATTTCATTTTAAAATGAAAGCCCAAGGAATAGGTTGTTTAAGATTAACCTTTCTCTTTTTTGTCAAAGTGGTCTTAACTTTAAGGCTAAGAACACAAAAAATTGTAAACCTATAAATTTTGGTGAAATAATTTAAAAGCCAACTTATTTTTTATTTGAGATATATAAAGTCATAAATTTCATTACAAGTGATATCATAATTTCATTACAAGTGATATCAAAACTTTGATTTAGGCAACAATTCTATGACATGTTGTGGTTGCAAAGCTATGTTACCAAAAATGTGACGATAGGGTTGTGTTTCATGTTCTAATGGGTGAAACATTGTTTTCATTTTAAAGGGAAGTTTCTAAGTCATCTATGTCATTTCTAAGTCTATTGTGCCATTTCTAAGTCTACCGTGCCATCAGGAGGAAATTACTTTCCTAAATAGATATTGTTTGCTAATCCCCATTTTGTTAGTATCATTAGAGAATGCAAAAAATAGAGGCCTTGCAATTGGAGATCCTTTGGTATGCGATTCAAAAGATAATGTGTATATTTATGGAAGAAGGCGATATCTCAAACCTAATTTTTCCTTTCAGACTCTGTGATGGACTTCCATAATCAGATCTCTTGCCAAATTTAATCCTTGTGGGAATGATCTCGGGTAAAAGGATAAAATGAATCCACCTATTATAGAGCCCTTATGTTGTGTCTTGTAAAAAACAACAAATATCAACACCAAGCATGGGGACTCAAAACAATCCAAAACTTATCATTGTAGGTATAGAGTACCAAAGGTCATCCCATGTTGTAGCATTGTATCATATCCAATCTGCAGCGAGTCAATATGAATGGCCTCTTATTTAATATTCATTTTAGAGCCTTGTTGGTTATAATGATCTCTATGAGCCCATAAATATTATGTACATTGTATTCCAATATATCATTATAGTGAATTGCACTAGATGACTATTTCGTCTTGACCATCCCCATGAAATAAAATTAATAATTAATCTATTTATATTTATATAATTCGTTTCTTTTATGCAACCTCTAATTATTTCATTTCATGTCATGTTTTCATTATTGTTCTAGTTTTTGTTTCTTATTTCTGGCGACATAGCTGTAGAGGATAGAAAAAATCAATACTCTAGGTAATTAGTCCTTGTAGAAATTTCTTCTTTTATTTTCTTTCCTAGATCTACTACAATTAAGTTAGTAATTCTCTATAGTTTTCTAGGTACTATTTAGTCTCAATGGAAATTCCTTAGCCATATTTTTATTCTTTTCTTTTATTTTTCTATAGTTTTCCCACCCTTTTGTAGTGTAACAATCATTGGATTTGTCTCAACAAGTGTTGCAACAATATAGGTTACCAATAACCATAATTTTCATGTTTACATTTTTTCACCCTTGTCCAATATAAAAATTGTCGGATTTGTAAGGAAGCTAAGGTAGAAGAACAAATTCCTAAACTGATCTTGAGAGGAGAGTAATGCAAAACTTTACAGATCTTTAACAATTATAGAAAATTAAATAGAAATAAACACAAATATTATGTATACCACAACACAGTGATTTATGTGGGGAAAACCCTTTCGAAAGAAAAAACCCACACTCCAAAAGTCACCCAATATATTATTAGAAATCACAAGAATTACAATATATTTGCAGAGAAAGCTTCTCATAGGAGTATTACCACCAGAGATCTAGTGACAACACGACTACTATCAGACTCTCATAACACATCGCTATCTCTACAGCATCCATAATACAATGCCCTCATAAAATAGGGTTACCTTCTATGGAAAGATAGACCAACAAAATATCCAACATTAGATCTAAAAATTTATAATTAATGGTCTAGATTTACAATGTATCATTTATTTAATGTATGTTGGCCATTTTAGGATTTTCCTAAAAAAGTTAACAATTTTTTTTTCACATGCATTTGAATCTTCCCCTTTGCTACCATTGTATATTACACCTATTAGTGTAATTAGGAAATATATATATATATATAAATATATATATCCTATCAACAATAACCTTAATATAATTTCAAGGTTGAGACACATTTTCCCCAAAAATCTCCCACTTGTTGAACACCTTCCAATAGCAATGGGAGGGAGTAAACATTGTCTCTTAATTTCTAGAGGCTGAAATATCCATAATATTTGAACACCATATGAGCTTCTATGTGCTCACAGGCTTAGTTAAAGAATCAACAACATTCATGAAAGTCTCTATCTTAACCAACTTCACCTTGCCATCTTCAACCATATCTCGAAAAAAATTGATACTATACATCAATGTGCTTGGTCCTGGCATGAAATGTTTGGTTCTTAGCTAGACATATTACACTCTGACTATCATAATAAATTATCATTTCACCTCATTTTTTTCCAATATTTGAACACATTGCAATATCTTTAGACAAATGGATTCTTTACAAGCATGAGTAGTTGTCATATACTCTATTTTAGTAGTGGAAAAAACAACCATAGCCTATCACTTACTCATCCAATTTATTGAACCACCAAATAAAGTAAGCACATAAACATTGGTGGATCATCTACTATAAATATCACCTTCCAATTCTAAATCCACATAACCATGAATATCAAGGGAAATCTCATCTTTAGTCATATTATTATTATAACACAAGGAATAATCTGAGGTACTATGCAAATATATGAATACCCTTTTGACTACATTCCAATGAACTCTACCAGGATTAGACATATACCTAGAAAGAACTCCCACTATTTGGAAAATTTTTGGTCTAGTAAAAACCATAGCATACATTAATATTCCAACTAAACTCTGGTAAGGAACTCTGCTCATGTCTTCCATCTCTGATGGAGATCTTGGAAAATCTAAAATAGATAACTTTGTTCCAACTGAAATAGGAACACACAAAGATCTACAATCCTGCATGTTAAAGTTTTTTAAAATTTAATTGACATACTTACATTGTCCAAGCCATAGCTTTGTATTCACTCTATCTCTTTTAATTTCCATCCCAAGAATGTGTCTAGTGGCACCAAGGTCTTTCATTTCAAATTTAGTAGCAAGTTAATATTTTATTTATGAAATCATACCTTTCCCTTTCCCAATAAATAACATATCAACATATAATGCAATAAATAGGAAAGGATCACCATCAATTTTATGATAAACACAATGATATGATTTAGAAAACTCAAATCCCAAACTCAACACATGTATCAAATTTTTGGTACCACATCCTAGGACTCTATTTTAAGCCATACAGAAATTTCTTCAATTTGCAAACCAACTTACTTTTACCTTTCACCATGTAGTGCTCTAGTTGTGTCAAATAAATATCCTCCTCCAAGTCACCATGAAGGAAAACAATTTTCACATCCATTTTCTCAGCCTCTAAATCATAAGAAGTAGCAATAGAAAGAAAAAATATAATGGATGTCATTTTTGAAATAGGAAAAATATCTCGCCATAATCAACACCCTCAACTTGAGAGTAACCTTTTTCAACCAAAACTTCTTTTTACTTCTCAATACCTCCGTTTGAGACTTTTTTTTTCTTGAACATCCATTTGCAACCAATAGGTTTCCATCCTTTAGGCAATGGTATAAGATCCCATGTATCATTATTTTTCAAAACTTTCATTTCTTTATCCATAGTAATATTCCAGGATTCTGCATCATTCATACCTAATGCATCTTCTATAGATTTGTGTTCGTCCATGTTAGCATTCAAAGCATAAATACATATCCCATCATCAGGTGTATACCTGTCAAGTGGTTGTCTATGTATTATATACCTATGAACAGTTGAGTTGGAGGTTCTTCCTCATTTAAAAATTTAGAGCTAGATGAGCTCTCCTCAACTCCTTTTCTATCCATGCGCCTCAATTCTTGCTTTCTCAGGAGTAGAAGGAAATTGAATCACATATTCCTATTCATTTTGTTCTAGCTGCAATGTAATAGAAGAAGGGTTAGTTTCTCTAAAAATAACACTTCTAATAGTATGAATTACCTTTTATGCAATGGGATCCCAAAGCCTGTATCCTTTCACACCATAACTATATCTAATGAAGATACATTTTACAACCTTGTTCGCCAATTTTGTTTGATTCTCCTTTGGCACATGTGCATATGCCTCACAACCAAAAACTCTAAGATTTCTTAATGAAGGTTTCTGACCCAACCATGCATCTATAGGTGTATTATCAACAAGAGCTAATGTAGAAGACCTATTAATTAGGAATCAAGTAGTGCTAATAGCTTCAGCCTAAAACCTTTGTTCTAGGCCAACACCACTCAGCATAATCTTAGCCTTCTCCGTCAGTGTCCTATTCATTATTTTTTCAACTCCAATTTTTTGTTGAGAATACAAAGTTGTCTTTTGTCTATGAATACCGCAATATTTATAGAATCTATCAAAATCATTAGGGAAAAGTTCACCACTATTACTAGTCCTCAAACATGTAATTTTCTTTCCAGTATGTAACTCAATCATTTCTGTAAATTTTTTAAATCATAAAAAATTCAAATTTACTCTTTAAAAAATATACCCATGTCCTTCTATAATCATTAATAAATAAAACATAATACACATGGATTTACCAATTGAAGGAACATCTATAGAACCAAATACATTAGAATGAATAAGATCCAATACACCACAATATTAATGAGAACTCAAGTAGAACTAAATGTAGTTTTTTTTTCCATAAATGTAATGCTCAAAAAAATCAAATTGAAGATTACAATTAGACAAACTTTCAACAAGGTTTTTATTTTTCAATGTCCTTAGACCCTTTTCTCCAATGTGGCCAAGTCTCTGGTGCCATAACATAGTTTTCTTTGTAGGTAACTTTCTCTTAGCAGAAGGAGAACCCTTGGGTACCCAAAAACCATGACCATTTGTTGAAGGTGAACCTATCACTTCTTCCATGGACTTTATTTTCATAGAAGTACTATTGCACTAAACAATGCATGCATCCAACTTATAGAATGCTCCATATCTAACACCTCTAGCAATCACCATAGTACCTCTAACCATATTGCATAGATTGCATCAAAAAATACTACCTGCACACCCACATCTATTATTTTTCTTATAGATAACAAATTTTATGCTAATCTAGGGATATGCAACACACCATTAATCCTTTTTATTCTACCACCATGAAATATAATTTTAAATTTACCATGACCAAAAATTTCTAAATGAGAATCATCACCGAATTACACCTTACCTCCATCAATTTCTTCATATTCGGAAAAATAATTTTTATTAAAGATCATATGAAAATATGCACCCGAGTTAATTATGTTGAATCCCTCTTATGTTGTTTTTGTCTTTGATGTCAATTTGTGGTTATCTGGCATCTTGATGGTTATCTTCTCAGTTGATCCATGTTTTTATTGGCACATCTACTTCATTGATATTATTATCTTCGTGGAATTGATTGTTTAACTCCATGTGAAAATTACAAGTGCTTGTTGAGGTATTATGCTTACAGGCCATTTTCTTCATTAATCAGGTGATACATTTCTAGTTTAAAAGATTATTGTTTCAGTGATGATCTCAATTAAGTTGTCCTTGGCATAAATCAGATTTATACAGGTTTTTACAGTATGGTTTGATCAGACTCTTGCATCTTCAAATAATTAATGGTTTACATGATGCAACATATTTCTTACTATATTAAGGGTTTATGGTAAGTGGCATGGAAGTGTGAATTTAACATGCAAAATCAGTCTTCATAAGTCACTAGACATTATCTTGGCATTGGCACATCTTATCACAATGGACACTTTAAGTTTTCAAGTTTGCCTTTAATGAATCTAGTTATGGTATTTGCTATGGGAGAATGGCATTCAAAATCTTGCATAATATCTTGCTTCTATTTCTTAGGCATTGGAGATTTCATTGCATTGGACTTCATCATGGTGGAATTTAACTATGGGCAAGGGCATTCTATTCGATCCTCCATTTGTATTTGTGTTGGGTCATTTGGTTGATATTTACTTCAAGCCTTAAGGCCGACTGTAGTCATAGAAGGTTAATTATTTTTTATGTCAAGCTTTGAACGTGACCTTGCCTTGACTTTGTGGGAGCTTCATGTCTTATGTTTTTTTGTCCCTTCACATGAAATATTGTTGGTATTATTGTGTCTTTATTACTCATTGTTTAAAATAATCAAATGCCATAATGGTTGTTGACATGCAACCATTGGATAAGCCCGCAGAATTGACATGGAATAATGAGTTTGTTTAATCACTATCCTTTTTCAAACTCCAAATGTTATCCTTTTCTGCAAAGGAACTCATTTTGTTTGATATGGAAGGTTAGGGAAAAATGTTTCTTTCTATTTCATGTTTTTTTTGACACCCCCATTATGGCCACTACCATGGATCTTTGCCTTGGGCCGTTTCTTTTTTATCCCTTGCATTTCTACTCTTGGACAGCGATCAAGAGTAGTCAGGAATCCAACACAGAGGTTGCTCCATTTGTCTTCTTTTAGCGACTGGGTGTTAGCACATTTCTGAAAGGTAGTGTGGCAGTTTTTCTCCTCTACAGGACTGGTAATCATTCATTGACAACAACATTCATTTACCAGGTATTCTTCTTTTGATTGGTTTGCAGATCCGCTTCTAGACAAGCAAGATGGTTAGCAAATTACTCTGTCTCTCTTATGCAAAGTAAAATATTGAAAACGTCTATTGATTTCAAGAGAAAAGTCTGAAATATTTGTTTTTAAGTATCAAAACGTGACTACAATTTCATTTGAAGGTTATCATGATAGTTATTTTAAGGAACTGTGTTTTCTGGTTGTGGGTAATGATAATATCATCAAATTTCTTCATTTGCTTATCTGGGTTCATGGATAACGGTTCTTGTGAAGTTACTTCAGTCACACTTCAAAATGTTTTCAGTTTCTTAAGTTTTACAGTCACTATAATGGGTATAGATCTCAAAATATTCTCTCAGCCTCACTGGAATTTGTGGGTAATTGTTATAATGCATGGTTAATAGCTTTTGATTGCATGCTAGTTGGGCTTTCAGTTACTTCTTTTTCATAGCAGTGTATTTTTCAGAACTCCTATGGTATATGCACTCTTCATTACTACATGTGGGTATAATCTGAAAGAGGTTTCATTTTGCTAAAAATACTTCTATTGCATTGCTGGTTCAGTCAAGAAAAATGGTTATCATTTCAATTTTTAAATGATGTGCTCTCATTGCTTTTGTTTAAGCACTACATGTGTAGGCTTCTAGTGAACACATGCTCTGTCACACTTCTATTCTTGGTCATTGTTGTTCTATCCTCAATAGAAAGAATCTTCCTTTTGTGAACAATGCAACATCAAAACTGACTTGATAGTTATTATGTAACCTGAAAAACAACCTTGCATAACTTTCTAGAATGTGAAATTTGAGAAACAGTGGTAATACTTCCAATTTATAATGATGTTTTCTGTAAATAGCCAAAAAAAGTCAGTTTAGGGTTCTATTATGATAGAAAATCAAAAACTTGAAACAAGGGTATTACTATTTCGAGATCTGAAAGTCTATTCTATTTTTTTTTATGCTAAAAATTGGAAAACATAGTGTGTAGTCAGATTTTTAGTTTCGGTATGGGAAAAGATTGAAAATCAAATAGTGAGAAAAGAAAGAAAAGATGTATTATTATAAACAAATTTGATGAGATTGTATTGTGACTGTGATATGATTTTCCTCAAGCTGCATCGAGATTAGATAATGCATGGAATTCTGAAGAGTCAATTTTGACTCTTGAAAATTCTATGTTTTGTCTGTGAAGAGGCACTTGATAGAAATCAAGTAAAACAGAGAGATCCTTTGTACTATTGTATGTTCTATTCAATATCAGGAAAGGGGTTGGTGCTCCTTGAGATTGGTGTCTTTAAATAGAGGGTTTGGTACTCCTTGAGTCGGTGCTCAGAAATCAGCCATTGAGGCTTTGTCAAAATAAATTATTGAAATGAAAAGCCTGAAAAAGGCAGCAGGTTCAGGAGTGGTTTTTCTACCCTAGGAGGGTTTTCGACTTGGCATATATTGTGTCTATTGTGTCTCTGTGAATCTTTTTCTTCTGTACTTTACTGTTTTAAAATGCAATGTTACATTACTCATTTTAGTTTATATGATTGCATTCGAATACATAAATGACATTATCATTGAAAAATGAGAAAATATGTATGGCTCTTTTCAGTTTCAATTTAAAATGTTTAAGAAGTTATAAATACTGATTCACCCCCCCTCTCAGTGTATTTTCACTCCAACAATTGGTATCAGAGCCTAGGGTGCTCTGATAGGTCTTTCCAACCTAGGATTGATTCTAGACTTGGAGTCTATTCAAAATGTCTCAAGCTCATGAAGGTACTTCCATGACTAGAGCTCCATTATTTGATGGAATTGATTATGTATTCTAGAAAATTAGAATGGAGAATTATTTAACTTCTATAGACCTTGATGTCTGGAGCATAGTATTGACTGGGTACACTGTACCAGCTACTTTGCCAACTACTTCTGATGAAAATAAGAGATATGAAACTAATGCAAGAGAAAAGAACTCTCTTCTATGTGCTTTGACTAAAGATGTCTTCATCAAAGTCATGCACTACAGTTCTGCTAGAGAAATCTGGACTAAACTTGAAACTATATATCAAGGAAATGAAAAGGTAAAACATACCAAAGTCCTCACTTTAAAACATCGGTTTGAAGAATTAAAAATGAAGGACGATGAAAAAGTTGCTAACTATTTTTTGAGAGTTGATGAAATAGTAAATTCCATGAAGGGTCTGGGAGAAGAAGTCAAGGAGTTTAACGTTGTAACCAAGGTCATCAAAACCTTGCCAACAAAATTTGAAGCTAAGGTAGCTACTCTAGAAGAGAAGAAACATTTTACCCAGCTTACCCTTGACAGTCTATAAGGCACTCCGACTGCCTATGAAATGAGGATTAGTAAAAACAAAACCACTACAAAAGAAGCAACATTTAATGCTGAAACAAAAGAAAGGTATGAGCTCTCTGAATCCAAATTTTCTAATTCTAAAGAATCCCATTTTGCAAGGAAACTCAAAAAGGGTTTTGGAAAGTATAAGGGAAAACTTCCCTTCAAATGCTTTAACTGTGGAAAAATAGGTCAGTTTTCTGCAAAGTGTCCCTATGGTAACACAAATAGTGATAACGAGAAATCTAACAAATTTTCCAAGAAAAAGGCTTATAGACCCAAACAAAAATTTAACTTCAAAAAGAAGAAAAATCTGTTTAGCAAAAATGAAACAAATTCTGAATCTAATGACTCTCTAGATGAAGAAGATGAAAATCTCTTCATGGCTGAAATCATTCAGCAAGATGAAACAAACAACAATGATGCTGAAGAAGGTGAAGTGGAGTATGAAGGAGAACTGAAATGTGCTCTAAAAGAGCTGAGAAAACTTAAGAAACAATTGTGTGCTTAAGAACAGAATGTTGTTCAAGATAACTCACAAGAGTAGCTCATTAATCTTGAGATAATTTCATTAAAAACTCAACTTGAAGAATCCAAGAGTGTTGAAGATTGTCTTTGCATTGACATAAGTTTTAAGGACCAAAAGATTCAGAAACTTGAACATGAGATTGTAGATCTCAGGAAGACTATCGAAAAGTATGAAAGCACTCTTAAACTGAATGACATGTTTAGTAAACATAAATTAAATAAAGACAAAACTGGTATTGGCTTTGTTAAAGGTGAATGCTCAAATGATAGTGAAAAGTACAATACTGTTGCTGGAAACAAAAATCCTGAACTCAAACATTCTGAGTTTGGCAAGGATCATATTCATCCTTTTTGGAGCAACATAATGGTTTACAACTCCTACCCTCTCTTTTATGGGTATTGTTACTTCTACAATAAATTTGGTCACAAAGTAAATTCTTGCAAATTTATGAATGCTAGAACTCCTAGATTTGGCTTTACGCAGAATCATGGTTTTGCAAGACAGATTAGAATTTTTACATGCAAATCTTTGGGTCATTCGGCAAAGCAATGCAATGTTGATCTACATAATAAACAACTGAAAACCATCAAAGTTTGGAAACCCAAAGCAGTTAACAACATTGAACAAACTATGCTTGTTCAAACTGATTTTCACTCAAAGAAGAAGGACCTATGGGTCCTAGATAGTGGTTGTTCAAACCACATGATTGGTGACAAAGAAAAATTTACAAATTTAGAAAATTATGTTGGTGGATATGTAAAATTCGGAGACAACTCTGGAATTCAAATCAAAGGAAGAGGTTCTCTATTTCTGAATGAAGATACTCCAATCTAAAAAAATTATTATGTCGAAGGATTAAAACATAACCTTCTGAGTGTCAATCAAATTTGTGATAGTGGCTATCAAGTCCTATTCACTTTGCAAGGATGTTAAATAAAAAACCAGTCAGGTAAAGTTGTTGTTGCTGGAAGGAGGACTAAAGGAAATGTCTACAACTTACTAGAAACCTTTGGACATGAAAACAATCACAGTATATGCTTAATGAGTCATGTTGAAGAAAGCTAGTTGTGGCACAAGAGACTAGGGCACATTAATTTTGACAATATGGTCAAAATTAGCAAAAATCAAAATGTAAGAGGTCCACCCCTTACAAAACATGACAAAGCTATTTGTAAAGAGTGTCTCAAAGGAAAGCAAACCAAGGTAAGCTTTAAATCCAGGGAACATTTCTCTACTAAGCCTCTATAAATTATTCATATTGACTTATGTGGTCCTACAAGGACTAGATCCACAAATGGTGAGAAATATTTCATGTTGTTTGTTGATGACTACTCTCATATGGTAAGGTTTACTTTTCTCAAGAATAAATCAGAAGCTTTTGAATGCTTTAAAGTTTTTAGAAAAATGGTAGAAAGAGAGTCAGACTTAAAACTGAAATGTTTAAGATCTGACAAAGGTGGTGAATTCACCTCACAAGAATTCATAGACTACTCTGACAAACATGGCATAAAAAGACAATATGCTACTACTAGAACACCCCAAAAAAATGGGGTAGTTGAGCGAAAGAATAGGACTGTAAAAGAGATGGCAAGAACCATGTTGAATCAAGCAAATCTGGCAAACATGTACTAGAAAGAAATTTTTCATACAACTATCTACATTTTGAATAGAGTGTAGATCAGAGTGAAATAAAATTTCACTCCATATGAACTGCGGTATGGTAAATCTGCCCAAATTAAATATTTCAGAATATTTGGCTACAAGTGTTTTATCAACAAAGATGATGAAAACTTGGGCAGTTTCCAATCTAAAACTGATGAAGGTATCTTTTTAGGATACTCTACTCACAACAGAGCCTATAAATTCTTTAACAATAGGCTAAACAAAATTGTTGAATCTATAAATGTCAAATTTGATAAAAATCTGCTTCTAGATGTTGAACCTATGCAAGATGATGAAGAGGACAAATTTGAACTTGATATAATTACTGAAAGCTTTGAATCTGCAAAGCCTGAAACAAAACTAGCAAGCCCTAAACTTGCTGAAGCACAATCTGAAGATGCTAAAATTAGCTCAGAAAAATGTGAACCCAAAGTTCCTTCAAAAATCTCTTGCTAGAAATCATCCTAAGGATCTGATTGTAGGAGATAGATCTGCAGGAGTTCAAACAAGAAAAAAATCTGTTAACTATGATGAAAAAGCTCACACAGCTGAGCTTACTGCATTTTGTTTAATCACCCAGTTTGAGCCCAAATTTTTTGATGACGCTCTAACTGATGAATGTTGGTTTAATGCAATGTAGGAAGAAATTGATCAAATTGAAAAAAATCAGACTTGGTATCTAGTCCCAAGACTAGATGAAAAAAATTTCATAGGAGGCAAGTGGATCTTTAGAAACAAACATGATGAACATGGTCATGTTGTTCGCAACAAGGCTAGATATGTCTGCAAAGGATATGCTCAACAAGAAGGTATTGATTTCAGTGAAACTTTTGCTCTTGATTCTAGGCTTGAATCCATTAGAATTTTCTTGGCATATTCTATTTTCAAAAATTTCACTATATATCAAATGGAGTAAAAAATTGCCTTTTTAAATGGATACTTAGAAGAAGAAGTTTACATATAACAACCTGAAGGGTTTATTTGTTAAATAAAACCCAATCATGTCTACAGGCTGAAAAAGGCTCTATATGGCCTAAAACAAGCTCCTAGAGCTTGGTACTCCAGATTGGATAGTCACTTACTATCAAAAGGGTTCATTAGAGGAGGAGTTGATAGCAATCTGTATGTTAAAATTGAAGGATTTGATATTCTTGTTGTTGAAATTTATTTTGATGACACTATTTTTGGTTGCAACAATATTGCCTTGAGTAAAAAATTCTCACAAATCATGGAATCTGAATTTGAAATGTCAATGCTGGGAAAACTAACATTTTTCTTAAGGCTTCATATTTCACAACTTGACTCTGGCATCTTTCTATCTCAATCAAGAAATGAAAAATAAATGTTAAAAAGGTTTAAAATGGATGAAAGTCATCCTGTAAGCACCCCAATGGCTACTGGCTGTAAACTTAGCAAAGTTGGTGACTCCCTTGCTGTAAACTCAACTGATTATAGGTCAATGATAGGCAGCCTATGTATTTAACAGCCTCAAGACCTGACATAATGCAAGTTGTTTGCATGGTTGCTCATTTTCAATCAACTCCTAAAGAATTTCACATCAATGCTATGAGAAGGATTCTTAAATATTGAGAAGGCACAATTGATTATGGGCTCTGGTATCCCAGAAGCAATGATTTCTCTTTAGTAGCTTATACTGATTCTGATTGGGTAGGATGTCTAGATGACAGAAAAAGTACCAATGGTGCTGCTTTCTTTCTTGGAGATCATTTAGTGGCTTGGCACAACAAAAAGCAAGAATCTGTTTTTCTCTCTACTTGTTTCTGCACTCAGGTAATTTATATGTCACAAACATTATCAGATATGGGTATTGAAATTCCAAAATCTATTACTATTCTATGTGACAATACTAGTGTAATAAATATCTCAAAAAATATAGTTATGCACTCTCGAACTAAACATATAGCTATAAATTTTCAATTTCTTCGTGAAAAGGTGTTGGCTAATGAGGTATCTATGCAATATGTTCCTACACAAGCACAGGTTGTTGAAATTTTTACAAAACTGTTGGCTAAAGATGTCTTTGAGAGACTTCAGTATCGATTGAGAGTTGTCTCTCAATATTTTTTATCTTAAACAGTCTACCTTGGTGATAGGGGGAGATGGTTAGCTCTTCCTACAATTCATACTTTGCTGCTCAAAGGTTCTTTCTATAGTTTGATGGCATGCCACATTTGGTTCTGGCTTATCTTTGTCTGGTCTCCCTTTATCCTTGTGTCAAAAAGGGGGAGAATTTTGTGCATTCAATTACAGTTCAGTATCTTTGGTTTGGTCACTCAGTTTTTCCATCAAGGACAAAGGGGGAGTTGTTGAATCCCTCTTATATTGTTTTTATCCTTGATGTCAATTTATGGTTATCTTGCATCTTGATGGTTATCTTCTTAGTTGATCGATGTTTTGATTGGCACATCTACTTCATTGATATTATTATCTTGGTGGCACTGATTATTTAACTCTATGTGTAGATTACAAGTGCTTGTTGAGGTATTCTGGTTATAGGTCATTTTTTCCATTGATCAGGTGATACATTTCTAGTTTAAACAATTATTGTTTCAGTGATGATCTCAACTATGTTGTCCTCGACATAAATCAGATTTATATAGGTTGTTATAGTATGGTTTGATTAGACTCTTGCATCTTCAAATTATTAATGGTTTATATGATGCAACATATTTCTCAGTATATTAAGGGTTTATGGTAAGTGGCATGGCAGTGTGAATTTAACATGCAAAATCAGTCTTCATAAGTCACTGGACATTATCTTGCCATTGGCACATCTTATCACAATGGACACTTTAAGTTGTCAAGTTTGGATTTAATGAATTCAGTTATGGTATTTGGTATGGGAGAATGGCATTCAGAATCTTGCATAATATCTTGCTTCTATTTCTTAGGCATTGGAAATTACATTGCATTGGACTTCATCATGGTGGCATTTGACCGCAGGCAAGGGCATTCTATTCGATCCTCCATTTGTATTTGAGTTGGGTCATTTGGTTGATATTTAATTCAAACCTTAAGGCCAACTGCATTCATAAAAGGTTAATTATTGTTTATGTCACTTTGAACGTGACCTTGCCTTGACTTTGTAAGAATTTCATGTCTTATGTTTTTTCGCCCCTTCACATGAAATATTGTTGGTATTATTGTGTCGGCATTACTCATTGTCTAAAATAATCAAATGCCATAATGGCTGTCAACATGCAACCCTTGGATAAGCCCGCGGACTTGACATGGAATAATGAGTTTGTTTAATTGTTGTCCTTTTTTAGACTCCAAAAGTTATCCTTTTTTGCAAAGGAACTCGTTTTGTTTGATATGGAAGGTTAGGCAAAAACGTTTCTTTTTGTTTCACATTTTTTTTTACACCCCCATTCTGGCCACTACCATGGATCTTTGCCTTGGGCCGTTTCTTTTTTATCCCTTGCATTTTTGCTCTTGGACAACGATCGGAAGCAGTCAGGAGTCCAACATAGAGGTCGCTCCATTTTTCTTCTTTCAGCCATTGGGTGTTAGCACATTTCTGGAAGGCAATATGGTTGTTTTTCTCCTCTACAGGACTGGTAATCATTCATTGACAACAACATTCGTTTACTAGGTATTCTTCTTTTGATTGGTTTGTAGATTCGCTTTTGGACAAGCAGGATGGTTACAAACTTACTCTGTTTCTCTTATGCAAAGTAAAATATTGAAAATGTCTATTGATTTCAAGAGAAAAGTCTGAAATATTTGTTTTTAAGTATCAAAACATGACTACAATTTCATTTGAAGGCTATCATGACAGTTATTTTAAGGAACTATTTTTTTTGGTTTTTGGGTAATGATAATATCATCAAATCTCTTCATTTGCTTATCTGGGTTCATGGATAACGGTTCTTGTGAAGTTACTTTAGTCACACTTCACAATGTTTTCAGTTTCTTAAGTTTTACAGTCACTATAATGGGTATAGATCTCAGAATATTCTCTCAACCTCACTGGAATTAGTGGGTAACTGTTATAATGCATGGTTAATAGCTTTCGATTGCATGTTGGTTGGGGTTTCAGTTGCTTCTTTTTCATAGCAGCTTATTTGTTAGAACTCCTATGGTATATGCACTCTTCATTACTACATGTGGGTATAATCTGAAAGATGTTTCATTTTGCTAAAATTACTTTTGTTGCATTGTTGGTTCAGTGAAGAAAAATGGTTATCATGGGTATGTGCAAGATCATCATGGAAAAAACAGGCCCTTAAGTGGCAATAAAAAGATAAAAAATTAGAGTTAGACAACTTGAAGAAAAAAATTTGAATAAGTTATCTATATTATTTCAAAAAAATGTAAAAATAGAATTTGTAGAAAATTGAAAGTAGTTTCTAGACTACTAGACTTTTATTTTTATTTTTTTAAATTCTATTTGGTGAAAATTTGAAATTTCAATGCAATAGTATTTAAATTTCAGGGTAAAAATAAGAAGTAGGTGTTTGTCTGACCACCCTAACCACAATAAAATGATAATATTTTTTTACAATATTTTAGATATAAGTAGAGGACTCATGTCCCGGTGTGATGCATATTTTTTTATAATTTTTTTCCAATTAAATAATTAATTATGAATTTTTATTACAACTTTTAAAAAATATAAAAGCTCGTATGTCTAACCACCTTAACTTGGACAAAAATTCATGAAATTCACTTTTTTTTTTAATCCTATAGTATGAAATGCATATAATGTGACGCATGTTTCAGATTCAAAAAATATGATACCATTTGAAAGTTATAGATGTTTTTCGATCAACCTATCAATCAGGACTTTATTCGTAATTCTAATAGAAAATGAATAATAATTATTTATTAAATTAAAAGTAAAGAATAATTTATATTGGTGGAAAGCTAAGAATCTCCTCTAAAAACCCTTTCCATTTTATCAATTTTGGGTTAAAAAAAAGTCGTCAGGCACATGGGCCATCATATGTCTTACATATCGCCACTTTTTGGCCCATCATGATCCTGCACATACCCTCATTTCAGTTTTTAAATGATGTGCTCTCATTGCTTTTGTTTAAGCATTGCATGTGCAGGATTCTAGTGAAGACATGCTCTGTCAAACTTCTATTCTTGGTCATTGCTATTCTATCCTCAATAGAAAGAAAGAATCTTCCTTTTGTGAACATTGCAACATCAGAACTGACTTGACAATTATTATGTAACCTAATAAACAACCTTTTATAACTTTCTAGAATGTGAAATTCGAGAAACAATTGTAATACTTCCAATTTGTAATGATGTTTTTTGTAAATAGCCAAAAATAGTGAGTTTAGGGTTCTATTATGACAGAAAATAAAAAAATAAAAATAGGGGTATTACTATTTAGATATCTGAAAGTCTATTCTATTTTTTTTTATGCTGAAAATTGGAAAACACAGTTTGTATTCATATTTGTAGTTTCAGGATGGGAAAAGATTGAAAATCAAACAGTGAGAAAAGAAAGAAAATATGTATTATTGTTAAATAGTTTGATGAGACTGTATTGTGAGTTTGATAGGATTTTCCTCAAGTTGCATCGAGATTAGATAATGCATGGAATTCTGAAGAGTCAATTTTGACTCTTGAAAATTCTATGTTTTGTCTGTCAAGAGGCACTTGACAGAAATCAAGTGAAATAGAGAGATCCTCGGTACTATTGTATGTTCTATTCAATATCAAGAAAGGGGTTGGTGCTCCTTGAGATTGGTGTCTCTAAATAGAGGGGTTGGTGCTCCTTGAGTCAGTGCTTAGAAATCAGCCATTGAGGCTTTGTCAAAATAAATTATTGAAATGAAAGCTTGAAAAAGGCAGCAAGTTCAGGAGTGGTTTTTCTACCCCAGGAGGGTTTTCCACTTGGCATATCTTGTGTCTATTGTGTCTCTGTGAATCTTTTTCTTCAATACTTTACTGCTTTAAAATGCAATGTTACATTACTCATTTCAGTTTATATGATTGCATTCGAATACATGAATGAAACTATCATTGAAAAATAACAACATATGTATGACTCTTTTTAGTTTCAGTTTAATTTTTTTAAGAAGTTATAAACACCGATTCACCCCCCCCCCCACCTCTAAGTGTATTTTCACTCCAACAAATTAACCATGCATGATTACTTGCACAAGTTGCTAAAGCTGCAATGAATCCATCACCTTCTTCCTTCTCAAGCTGAGAATCAAAATCAAATTTTTTTTTTTTTTCTTCTTTTCTTCTTTGAATTCCTTACAAACATGCACAATCTTACCATAGTTCCAAAAAACAACTTTGGAATTTCCAAGAGATTTAGATCTCCCCCTAGACTTGGATTTGTCACGCTTCTCATTTTTCTTTCCTTTTTCCTTAAGTCTTCCATGGAAATTTGGGGATTCCTTAGAAATGATGGATACCTTCCTCCTCATATCTTCAAAAATAAAATAACCCACCATATATCTAGTCTTCAAAATTAAAAAATTACTTCCAATAGCCATAATAAGAGAATCCCATGAATCAAGAAAAGAATAAAGCAAGATCTGAATTTTTTCCTCCTCATCCATTTTGACATCAATTTATGCCAACTGAGCCACTAGCATATTGAATATTTCCATGCGATCTATGATTCATCCACCCTCTTCCATTCTCAAGGAATATAAATTATTCCTCAAGAAAGTCTTGTTCACTAGAGATTTGGCCTGATACATCTCACCAAGCTTCTTCCATAGTTTCTGGGTAAAGGTCTCCTCATGGACATTAATTTAAACAAATGTTTCCAAGCACAATTTGATTAGACCCTTGGCTTTATGGACCATAACATCATATTGAGTAGCCTAAGTAGGATCTAGAGGCCTTGAAACATTCTCATCAAAAATATCCCATATATCTCGATCTATCAATAGATCCTCCATCTCAGCTTCCACATTTCAAAATTATTTCTAGAAAATTTCTCCACCTCTATTCTCCTTGATGAAGTTGTAATCTGAAAATTCCTGCAACAAGATCAGAAAGTATCTTCTACACAAGCTCCCACTCAAATATGGAATAGTTCAAAAAAATCAACAACCCACAACTGAAACCAAAGGTGATCAAGCTCTGATACCAATTGTAAGGAAGCTAAGGTAGTGGAACAACTTCCTACACTAATATTGAGAGACAAATAATGCAAAAATTTACATAAATTTGATAGTTACAAAAACTGAAATAGAAATAAACACAAACATTATGAATATAAAGAGTTCATCTAATATCGGAAGCAATGGGAGAGCGGGAAATAGGATTTGAATTTTCTCCTAGTCAGCAATGGGTGTTTGGTTTGAAGGCAGTTGGTTTTGTGCTAGGGAGAGGGTTTTATGTGGATGCGGCAAGGGAGTTGGCAGGTGAGGAGAAGGGGGGAGTTGTTTCTGAGGAATGGGGCTAGGGGAAGTGGGGGGACCCAGCAGATAGGCAGGACCTTGGAGGTAAGTTTTTTTCCTAGCTCTATTTTGAATGAAGTGGGTGGTGGGACTGGGGTCTTGGGAAACCAAGAAGTGGAAAAGGAGGTGAGAGACAAGGCTCAGGTGGATTCAAAAAGAAGATTGTCTTCATTGTTTGGTACCAAGCCTATTGGTAAGTCTTCCTTCCCTTTGATCAGTAATATTTTGGTCCCTTCAAGTGGGATGTTCGCTATTCTTGTCCCTAGTCCAGTAATATATCATAACATCTCTTGGATGGCTACTTCTCTGATGGGGAAATTTATGGGTCTGAGGCCAAACATTGAAGTGGTAAGGGATTTTGTTAGAAAGAAGTGGAGAGCTAAAGGTCAAATTGAGGTTGCGGCCGTGCCCAAAGGATTTTTCTCTTTTTCTTTTTCCTGTGAAGAGGACAAGATTGTTGTGTTGTGTGGTGGCCCTTGGGTCATTGACAAGCCATCCTTGGCTATCAAGAAATGGTCCCCAAAAATGGTCTTTTCAGATTCTTCTTTTGAATCAGTTCTTGTGTTGATTTGATTACTAGGCCTACCTATGGAGTTTTGGAATGAGAATGTGTTTAGGGGAATAGAAAATTCTTTTGGGGAACTATTATTTATAGACACCATGACCTTGGCTAGAAAAAGGTTGGTGTTTGCTAGGATCTATGTGGGTATTACCCAGACTACTGATTTACCAGCTTTTATTGAAATTGTTTCAAATCTGGGGAAGTGGGTCCAAACAATAGAGTTTGAAACTCTCCCCTTTATGTGTTTTAACTATAAAAAGTGGGGCATTGGGCTAGGAAATTCCCAAACATTGTTTCCAAACCTAAAGCCAAGTTGAGTATTAAAGAGACCAAAATATGGAAGGCTAAAATAACAGAGAAATCCTTCGAAGAAGGGAATAAGGGTGGGTTGAATAACTCTGTGGCGAGATAGATAAGAATGGGGAGGATCAAAACTCCAACTTGGATGATAGAAATGATGAAGTTACTTTGACTAGGAATGTTGTGGACAATGTTGTTTGTGGTCATAATAATGAAACCAAGGACTTGAGTACCAAGGGGTCTCAGGGTGAGGAAGAAAAGGAAGATGGAGGGAGCATGGTAAAGTCTAACAAAATATTGAAGTTAGAAAAGAAGGTTCCAAAAAACTTGTCTGGAAACTTGGAGAAGAGTTCTTGAAATGGACAAGAGGTAGGAAGAAAAGTAAGTGGTGATAAGGACTCTATGGTGATTAAGGGGAAGACTTCTCCTTCATCTCATAGGGATAGCTCTCAATGCTCCCCAATGGTAGTGAAGGATAGTTTTGGGAGTTCAGAGGAAACCAACAAGATAGGGAATGACTCAAGGTATTCCCTGATCATTAATGAAGTTGCAGGAGATGATTTTATGGATGGGAAAGAATTCATGGGTCTTGAGGACCTCGACCTTGAGGAGGATATCTCATACACAAATTTTGAGAATAAAAAGGGGGAATTACTTTGGGGGTTTCCATGAGAAACAAATCGAAAGAGGATTGTGGAACCCAAAGAGGTTTGGGCAGAAAATCAACAAGATGGAATAAGGAGCAGGAATGCGTCCAAAAAATTGCAGACGAGGTTCAAAGAACCATTCTAGAGATCTGCCAGATTAGTACCCCATCAAGGAAATGAATTTTATGTCATGGAATATTTTGGGGCTAAACAACTCCCATAAACAAGAAATTTTGCACAATTTTTCCAGGGATCATAAGCTAGATATTTTAATTATTCAAGAAACCAAAACGCCTAAGGAAAGGGTGGAGAGAATTAAAATCTTCAAGAATAGTGGTGTTCAGGGTAGGAGCTCAGAGGGGGCCTCTAGAGGTCTCGTAACTTTTTGGAACCAAAATCAAATCCAAGGTACCTCACTTTGGGATGATGCCAACATGTGGCTACTAGATCTAGGCATATTAGGGATGGCTTCAACTAGATTTTTTCTAATATATATGAACCAAATAATAGGACTACGAGAAGGAATTTTTGAAAAAGACTTCAGGATCTCACACTTAGCTTCCTTGATGAGAACCGGATTATAATGGGAAACTTCAATATTCCTTTGCTTGAATCACAAAAGTTTGGAGGGTCCTAGATTCAGATGGACTTTATCAACTCTCAGTATTTACATGATGTGGACCTAAAGTGCGCTATGTTCACTTGGACCAATAGGAGGGAAGGGTCTGATCTTATCCAAGTTTGGCTTGATAGGGCTTTAATCTTGAATAACTGGTTGAAGGACTATTTCTGATCTCTAACCGCTCTCTCAAAGATACGATCAAATCATTATCCTATTAGCTTTGTGGCTGAAACTATTTTAGGTAAGAGAAACTTTCCTTTTAAATTTGAAAAAATGTGGTTGTCTCAACCTCAAATCTCTAGATGTATTCTTGAATGGTGGAACATAAATTTTAGTGGTACTATGATGTTTCGATTGTCTAAGAAGCTTAGTGAGGTTAAAATGAATGTTAGATGTTGGAATAGAAAAGTTTTTGGTGATATTTTTGCTTCTAAGTCTACTATCTAGATGGAGCTAAAGGATATTCAGGATAGGATTATAAAAGATGGCTATGAGGGAGATCTCTTTTCCAAAGAGAATGAAATCCTTACTAACTATTATTCCATTATCTCTAAGGAAGAATAATTCTAGATACAAAGATCTAGGTTTGTTTTGTTCTCCTCTAGGGATTAAAATACCGGATTTTTCCACATGACTACCATGAAGCATAGGGAGTCCAATCGTATAACTCATATTACGAAGAATGGTATAAGATTTGAGAAGGAGGATGAGATAAGGAGTGAAGTAATTTAGTTCTTTGTGAATCTATTATGTGTTGATGGAAGGCTAGATGTGAATGTTCAATAGAAACCTCATTGAATTTATTCCTAATATTATGAATGAGGCTCATAATAAATATCTGACTGCTATCTGTTTAATGGATGAAGTCAAAAAGGTTGTGTTCTCATTTGAGGGCAATAAGGCCCAGGGCCTGACAGTTTCCCTATGTTATTTTTCCAAGTCTTCAGGGAGATTGTGGATGAGGATGTCACGAACTTTGTTAAAGAGTTATTTCGATCTAGAAATTTTTTAAAAGAGCTTAACTCTACTTTTATTGTTCTTATTCCTAAGCTCCCTGGTGTGGACACTTTTGATTTTTTTTCTGATTAGTTTATGCAACTCCTTTTATAAAATCATTTATAAAGTGGTTACTACTAGGTTGTTGGGTGTTCTCCTGTTGCTCATTTCTCCTCAATGAAATGGGTTCATCCTTGGAAGACATATTTTGGACTCTATCATTACTATTCATGAGAACATCCATTCTCTTGAGGTGTCCAAGAGTCAAGGTTTCCTTCTTAAGTTGAATATGTCTAAGGCCTATAATAGAGTGGACTGGAATTTTTTGCTGAATAGTTTAAGAGCTTTTGGGTTTTCTGAAATATTTGTGCAATTGATAAAGGAAATGATAACTACTACCAACACTGTTGTTATTATCAATGGGTTTCCTTCCCATTTTTTTTAAGTCAATATAGGCATGAGACAGAGAGATCCTGTTTTGCCTATCCTCTTTACCCTTTTGGAGGAAAGTCTTGGAAGGATTTTTCTCAAAAAGGTGAAGGAAGGTTGTTTGAAAGGGTTAAGACCATTTTCAGCTAATCTTGTGTACTCTCATCAACAATTTGTAGATGATACTATACTCATGGGAAGTGTAACTTTTGGAGAACTTAGAGTTTTAAAGAATTCCCTTTTGTTGTATGAGGCAATTTTTGGTCAGAGAATCAATAGGGGGAAAAGCTCTATTTTATTTTTTAATACTCCTAAATAGAGGCAAAGGAAAATTGTTGAAATCATTGGATGTGTTATCAATTATCTACCTTCCATTTATTTGGGTCTTCCTTCGGGTTCTAAACCTCCTGAATCTTTTTGGATATCTCTTGTGGACCGGTTCAATCACAAGCTGGGAGGATAGAAAGGGGCCCTCATTAGTTAGGCTGGAAAAGTGTTGTTGCTTAAATCCTCTTTGTAAAATTTGTCGGTTTATGCTTTAAGTATGTTCAATATTCCCTCTAAATATGTTGATTTTATTCAAAATATGGAGAAACTCTTTCTTTGGTTGGGAGTTGAGGATAAGAAGCATGTTCCTTTGGTTGCCTAGGAGAGTGTTTGCAAGCCCAAGAGTATGGGGGTCTGGGACTGCGTAGCTTGAGAGTGTTTAAAAAATCCCTTAGTTCAATAAATACTTATGGGGTGTTTCTTATTTCAAAGATTTCCTTAGTTCCCTTTCCCTTCCTTCAGGTTCTTCTCTTTGAAATAATGTTATTAAGGCCAGGGATCTTGTTGGGAAAGGTGAGATGTGGAAGCTTGGATATGGGATTTTTTTTTTTTTTGGGAAGACAAGTGGGTTGGGAATGAACCTTTTGTGATATCTCAGCCTTTAGGAGTCACATGGAGGACTGTATAGCTAGATTTGGTATTTTTGTTGGGGAATATTGGAGAATTGACCAGTGGGCTTGTATTTCTTCAATCAATCCAGACTTCTCCCCCTGGAGTCTATTCTTAATTTCGTTGTGTTGAATCTGAGGGGCCTTGGGGACCATTTGATTTGGAAATTATCTCCCTCTGCGATTTTTTGTCTCATCGGCTATTGCTTCTTACTACCATATTTCCTCCCCTCCTATTTGGGTGAAGGCCTGGGTGCATAACCTTATACCTAAAATCAATATTTTTCTATGGATTCTACTCCATAATAAAATCTTGACTAATGATAATCTTTGTAAGCGTGGTTTTTCTTTTTGTAATAGATGTTATCTCTGCTGCGCGAATGCTAAAAGTGTTTCACATCTTTTTCTTCTTTATCCATTTTTCTATAATATTTGGTGCAGGATTTTTCAGCTGTGGAATCTCAATTGCTTCTTTCCTAGATCTATTTGGGATTTCTACTGTTAGTGGATGGTGCCTTCAAATAATCAGTTGGTCAATTCACTCTAGAAATATATCTTCCCACACATTGCATGGGGAATTTGGAAAGAGTGTAATAATAGAATCTTTAAGGATTCTACCCTCTCAGAGGATGTGGTTTTTGAGAAAATCATTAGAGCAGTGAAAGAGAAATTCAACATGCTAAATTGTAAGTTGAAGGCTAAAGGGAAGAACAAATTCCTAGACTATGATCTCAAAGTTTCTAAGGCGTGGTTGATCAAGGCTAATGTTTCTTATGCTCTTAATCCTACCAAGGGGCCTAGGGATGGTATCTACTGGAGTCTCCCTCCCCCTTGATGGGTAAAAATCAACTTCGATGGGGCAGCCAAGGGTAATCCTGAGCGAGTTGGATGTGGGGGAGTGATAAGGGATGAGAATGAAAATTTTATTTCAATAGCGGTTCTCACCTTGGGCACCTAGACCAACCACCTTGCTAAATCCATAGGGGCTTACCAAGTCCTTAAACTTTCCTGAGAATTTAAGTTCAAAAATATTTGGACTGAAGGGGATTCTAATAATATTATTTCATGTATTAAAGGTTTTCAAAAGCCTTCCTGGACTATAGAGAATTGGATTAATTTATCTAAGGAAATTATTAGCTCTTTTGAGAATCACTTTATTGCCCATGTCTATAGAGAGATTAATATGGTGGCAGATTTCTTTGCTAACAAGGGAGTTAAGGATAATAATAAAATGGCATGGCAGAGGAGTGATGGTTTAGAGGCTGATCTCATGGCCTTAATTATGTATGATCAAACCCATGGGAAGGTTCAATTCATCCTGCCAAATAATGATTAAGGTGAAGACGTGTATTTCCATTCATTCTTGGAACTACTACATCATCATCTTTCTTCATGGGCTGGAGTACCGTAGAATTAACCGCCTCATTAATATTTGGTGTCTCGCAAGCTTTTTGGGTATTTTGGCGATCATGTGTAGTGGTCTTCTAGAGTCTTCAAAGAAGGTTTGCATAATTGAAATAATGGGAGGTGAATGTTGCAGGTTGGAACCAATGGATTGCAAGAAGCTGAAGAGTAATGAGAAATTATGGTAGGTTCTGGAGAAGGGTGGCATCACGAGCTACTTGGAAAAGCTTCATGGAAGGGATCAAGATATCACTAGGCTGTTTGTGAAGGGTTGGAACAATGTAAGGATAAAATTCTTCAGGAGAAAAGTGGCGATTGATGAACAACTAATTTTTGATGTCACTGGGATGTCAATGGAAGGGCTTAAGTTCTACTACGACTAGAAGCTCTCCAACCAGGTGGTTAACAATTTTCCTAAGTCTGACAAGGAGAGGGAGGATCTACTGAGAGCTACCAAGAGTAGCTATGACTCCACTAAGATTAAGTTACTTTTGCAGGAGGTCTTGAGAGTGATAATGGAGTATATTACTTTGGACGATAGATATACTAGGGTTTTCGATTACCACTTTGTGCTCCTGAACCATTTTCGGCACTAGGTCAGGGTTTCCCTTCCTTTCTATCTCTCTACTTATTTATATGCAAATCTTTAGGACCATGTTTCAATCCTAGCGAGGTACCCTATCATACATGAAGGTTTTCTTGTTCTCATTTATGAACACTTTAAATCAATGTTGGTTATTTCCCATCAAACCCCTTCTCCACACTTTGTTTCTAATAAGGAGTTGGGTGATAGTTATACGGATAAAGATGAGTGGGATACTAAAATAGAGGATGAGGAAGAGCACCCTATGAGGGCTAAAAGGAAGGTTAAGACCAAAAGTAAGCCTAAAAATTGTGCCCTTCCTAAACCTAGTGTGATGATCTCTACTGGAAGGGCTCAAGTCATCTTCCCGGGGTCTGATGAAACTAAAACGAAGATGAAAGATACACCCAGTGTTTCTCCTTAGGGGAAGGGGCAAGAAAAATATTGTGGAGGATGACTCTTATGATACCAACCAAGAGGATTCCCAGCATACCAATTCATCTAAGAATTCCAGCTACCCACCTATGGATAGGGAGGATTGACGTCGATACTCTAGTGACCTTAAGGAGGATGATCACTACTTCAAAGGCGATTTTCATGAGTACCCTGCTTATATCCTTGCAATTTCCTGCAATGGTTCTATGGATTTTTTCCATTTGTTCAAGTGGGCGTTCTTTGAGATCAAGGAGATAAAGCTAAATCAAAGGGCCTTTAATAAAATAACAAGATGGAAAAGAATGAATTGATGGAAAAAACTAGTAAGGATAAAGATAAAGCCAAGGATTTGTGGAAAAAAGATGATGAGAGATACATGGTTGAGTTCCTGAAGAAAAACTTGGAGGATTTGGAGCATTTCAAGAGAAACACGACGACAAGCTTTCAAAAATGGAGGAAAAACTAAAGAATGTCAAAGAGTCAATTCAAAAGGTTCTGGAAATGAGCCACAAAATCTTGAAGTCCACTGCTAGTACCATGAATATGATGGTCGAGAATCTAGAAAGGGTTCATTAGGTAAAAACTATTGTGGATGTGGAAGAAGATAAAGAACAAAGTCAGGCTGAGGGTGCAGGGCAGAGAAAATGTACCAGAGCCAACCTGAAAAGGAAGGTAGATAAGACCCATGTGGATATTTGGGAGATGAAGAGAGCAACAATCAATATGGATAATATGGAAAAGGAAATTGTTGATAACCTAAGCAATCTGGCTTAGTGGTTGGTTTTTTATTGGATTCCTGCTGGGTTTTTGTTGTGTTGTCTCTGTGCTGGTCTTTGTTTTTTATTTTGGGAGGTAGCTTCATATCTTCTATGTTAAAATTTCTTAAGCTTTATCTTTACTTTATATGTTGTTAAAGGGTTTTGGGCCCCTTCAAAACTTGCTTTTACCTTAATAAAAACCATTATGAATACAACACAGTGATTTATGTGGGGAAAACCCTTTTGGGAGAAAACCCCACACTCCAAAAGCTGCCCAATATATTATTCAAAAATCACAAGGATTAAAATATACTTGCAAATCAAGATTCTCATAGGAGTATCACCACCAGAGATCCAGAGATAACACAACTACTATTAGAATCTCAGAATAAATCACCATCTCTACCATAGTCATATTACAATGCCCTCATAAAATAGGGTTACCTTCTAGGGAAAGATAGAGCAACAAAATATCCACCATTAGATCTAAATTCTAATAATTAATGGTCTAGATTCAAAATGTATCATTTATTTAATGTATGTCAACCATTTTAGGAGTTTTCTAAAAAATTTGACAAAAAATTATTCACATGCATCTGAATCCTCCTCCTTGTCGCCATTGTATATTACACCTATCGGTGTAACCATGATATATATATATATATATATATATATATATTATCAACAATAACCTTTATATAATTGCAATATTGAGACATATTTTCCCAACAAAATTTGCCTCACAAGGAAATCAAGAGAGTATAGGTTACTCATAACCATTTTTCTTACCTTTGGTCAATTATTTTAATTTTGGTGGTATTGGCACACAAAGCAATGTAAAGTCTTCAAAAAAACTAAGGAAGACTCTATTGGTGTAATTAATCATCTAATTACACTTTATTAAGTTTACTTAGGTTTTTCTTAGGTAATAATTAGTTTACTTAATTAATAAGTAATCTTTAATTAGTTGAGTTGTTTTTAGGTCAACATTAGGGTTGCATACATTGCTTTTATAAAGAAAATCATCTCTTGTAATTTATTAATTCTGAATATATATCAATTTGCACAACTTCATGCATAGCTCTACTTTTTTATTGTTTTTCTCTTCTGTGGAAGGCCTTTTGGTTTGCATGTCTGATCTTGGTTTCTAACATGGTATCAAAGCCTTGGCATGCAACCCCTTCTCGATTTTTTGAGAAAATCATTGTAGAGGTTGTTTGGGGTTCCTCAAGGTTTTCATTCCTTGAGCCTATCTATGCATCATTTTGGATCAGATTAGGCTTCACCATTGGATTCAGAGCGTTGGGAAAAGTCAAGATTGGCTTTCATTTTACTGATTTTGGTCATCGTTGAAGAAATCTGTGAGGGTTTCAAGCTCGGTGATTTTTTCAAGCTCTAGACGTAGCAAATTTTTCAAAGCATTTTGGGCACAAACGAAGGTCGCGATCTCGTTCACAGCGGCCAAAAACCTTAGGGACACCTTATTGATGGTGTTTTCTGCACAACAACAACTCAGACAAAATATGATATCCTATCTCTCTTGAAAGGAAAATCTCTATGGGAAAAGAGATAAACCCAAGGTCTCTAATGTCAGGTCTTGACAATGCAACAAAACAACTCAGAGATAATCTGAAAAAGTTGGTAATCACAAAGGGACCTTACTACAAGCAAATGTTGGACTTTGAATTTAACAATAAATTGATACTTGAATCTTTAATTGAACCCAGATAATAAAGAAATAAAAAAACATGAAGGTTTCAAAGATAATTATAAGACTACTTTTAACCCTAAGATTGATAATGTCAAAAGATAAGATGCTCAAAATGGACTGATCCCTCATAAACTACTTTATGTTTAATCCAAATAAATCTACAATTTCACATAAATAGTGCAATCTTCTGAGGTATTTAAAGGTTTTTAAATCACAAACATTCATTCAAGCAATCCTGAACAAATCCTTATAATTGAACGAAGCACAATTTTTAGTCCAGGCTAACTTTGCAAAGTAGCTAACAATCAGCTAACTGCAAAAAGTATGGACTAGAGATCGCTGCAAACATTCCAAACATGAAACCCTAAGCACCACCAAACTATTTAATTATGAATTATTAATAAATTTTAAAGATAGAACAAATAGAACCATGCCAGATGAAGCTCCACAAGATAGATATGAAATCACAATATCCTTTCTTATATTAAGTAATCCAAAATGGCAACAATTCCAGTTTTCTGTTACAACACTTGCTTGAAAATAAATCCTAATTTGCTCAAATATGAAATCTCTATTCTACTTCTCTATGCATATCATGTATCACCTATATATGTCTCAAATGAGGCAACATTCCTATTTTATAGAGAATCCCTAAGATGGGTCGGCCCAAAAATAGGAATTTAAAATAAAACATGACCTACAAGAGGTCGGCCTCGAAAGATATTTGAATATAATATGAAATGTGCAATTAGCACAAATTTCATCCAAGTCAGCCTAGGTATCAAATGGTCAACCCAATGCATGTGAGTAATGGGAAGCACAAATCTCAAGGTAGCCCTACATAACTACTTCCCATCCTTGTCCTTAGCTCGATCTTCTTCACCATGGACGACCAATAGTACTATGTCCTACTCAGCAACAGGTGTCATAGGCAAAACCCTAACTCTTCTTTCAAGAGACTTAATATCATCCCTTGTGTGCCTCACTATACCATCCCAATCAGCCCTATTAGTTAAGTATCTATTAATGAGTGCAATATAGGTTGCAGCATCATCTAGCTAATGTTCAATGATTGGTCCCTCACCAACTGGAGAATAAAATTCTCTCCACCATTTCCTAAGTTGCTCTAGATTAAGATGCTTCAGAGAAAACTTCTTCCTTCCTGTCATAATTTAAAAGAATGAGATACACTTATCATGAATACCAGTCAAAGTGTCCTCAATTTGCTTTCCTTATTTGTGAATCTTTTTCAAGAACTTCTGCCTCATCTTCAAGATTTCGAACCATTCCCAAGGTTCATAAACCCTTGAGAAAGGAAGAATCCCACTCTTTACTAGCTTATCTTCAGTAAACTCCACGATCGTTCTAGTTTTCTACAGTAGAACATCAATATCCTGAGGAATGGAGATACCTTCTTGTTCAGCAATGGGAGCAGTCACATGAACATCCTCCTTCATAGAAACATTCTCTGGGGAAGGATTACTTGACCTCCTCATATATACTTGTGTCCTTTCCCCTAAACTCTCTACTTCTACCATTGGTGGTTCAAACTCCTTATCGGTTTTAGGAGCCTCCTCCTATTTTTGTGATAGCTTCACAAGCCTTCTTCTCTTTGTCAATGGAGGGGTAACATCTACCTCTTCCCTCTCTTATATGTCCTTCTTAGATTCTTTCCTCGAGACATGCCTTCTCTTCTTGGCAATAGGTTTTCTTTATTTACCCACTGTTGTCACCTTCTCAGTTTGAACATCTCTAACCTAAATCTTGAAAGGGGAATCCTCCTTTGTCTTACTTTTAGGATCTTGCTCATTTTATTCCTTAGAAGCGGAATGAGACTCCAAGTCCCCCATTAGATCATAAATACATTGAACACCCTCACTCTCCAATTCTAGCATCTTGTGTTTCAACAAAATTTTGGTGTACTTGATCACCGGAGCCTTGATTTGATCTAATTTTTTTTTCTCCTCTTCTAATGAATCAATTTCTCCAAATGGATTTTCCTTCACTACCTCGAAGACATGACCTTGAATTAAATTTCCATCCTCTTCCACCTGGTCAGGGATGGCCTTCACATTGTATAACCTTACCAATTCCATTGGCAACCTAGAGAATTTCTTTTTCCTTACCTCAAATTCATCAGCAAGGTTAACCCAATAATCCTCAATATTGACCTTATGACTGTACTCCCTACTGGCCTTCTTTTGTGCCTCACCAAATATTTCAAACCTTGCTCTCTTGGAATGGAAAAAGAGGCCAAAAGTAATCATTTCCTCCTCAGAATCATGAGTAGACTGGATAGAAGGGAAGACCTCACTCATTCCTATCTTCAAGGGAAAATCATTCCCAAAACCTGTTTTATGCTTATCTCCCTTCACAACTATGTCAAAGTCACAAACCTTCCTAGTGACCTCCAAAAATATAATATGATCAGCAAGGTACCTCAGGAGTTTGTCAGGATCCCTTTGATAACCATCAATCCTAATGTAAGAGAAAGTGTGGAACTGGATAAACCATGCCCCATATCTCTTTATCAATTCTTTAGCTTTGTCAGCAATTCTCTCATGCTCTACACCTTGGAGCAATCCGGTGATATACATTGTGAAAGCATCGTTTTCTCTTCTATAACTTCCTCCAGATAGGTGTAGCTGTGGATATACCTCATATATTGCATCTTGTCCAAAATTACCTCTAGTGCTCAACCCCTTATATGGGTGAAATCTTGCCAATGCATACACTAAGTAGGAGGTCATGGTGAAAGTCTTGGTTTGCAAGACATTGCACAACTACTCTTGGATCACTGCACTTATGGCATCTGCCCAGTGGTAATCAATTCCCTGCTCCATCTAAGAAATAACATTACACATCCAGCTCTCAAACACCCTTGCACTCTTCAATCCTACTAGTCTACAGAGAAAAGTGATGAAATTGTAATACTCCCTTTTAAACTTGAGCTTGAATAACTACTTTGGCAATTTGGAGAAATGAGACTTGGGCTACTCCAACCAAGACTTGATTACCTACTGGGACTTGACCACACTTTCCTCGTAGTATTTCCTTGTTGTGTCTATATCAAAACCCACCACATGTGACCTGTCAGGCATATCAAAAGTCCTAGGAATGGACACAGGACTAAAACTTACCACAATCCTTCCCTGGGGACCAATTATCCTTTGCGTCCCTCTGTCATAATTCTGAGCACACTCAAGCACCAATTCATAGCACTGCACCGTGGAGGGAAAACCTGCTACATGTGCCAATCCATATTCCACAGTTCTTCTGGCCAACAAAGGAAGGTTCTGTGCGGCCAAATAAGCTTTGAACTCTTCATAATCCCACATACCCACTTTGGTATCGGTGATTCTTGACCAAATAGAAGTTAGCTTGCTCTCAGGAATTTTTCTTTTTATGTCCAACTTTACCTTCTTTGCATTAGAGATAGCAAAAGTCTTTGCACTTGGATCTATTGCCTTCCCTTTGCATCAACCAACAACATCTTGTCCTGATCTTGTCTGCAAACAAATAAAAATGACTAAAAAGAGGTCCAAGTGAAGCAAAAAATGTTAAGAAATCCATATCACCAAAGTACAAGATTTATCCCACTTCTCGGATTCCAAACTAGAGAGGAATTTTGGGGAAATCCGGACCAGGAAGAATTCAACGAATCAAACATATAAACCCCCAAAATATCATCTCAATAAAGGAATAACCTTAAAGATAATTAGCATAAGTTCATTTGATCATTTAAATATACTACCAATCAGAAAAATTCTTACATATTCATCACTTCCCTAAAACTTCGAAAGAATCCGACCAAGGCGGATTTTCTCGAAAACGGTAATAGTTATAATCAACTCGAAAAAAAGGACGAGCAAAGGAAAATCCAAGAAAATTCGGTGGAAGAGGATTTTAGAAAAAAAAGAATAATTTACCATAAAAATACGAATCTAGGAAAATGATCTGACCACGGATACTGAGAAAATTCCTGGGAAGCGGACTTTTGCGAGGCAAAAAAAAATCCAGTTTAAGTTGCAAAAGAGAAGGAATGGGAAAAGCCAGGAAAATCCAGAGGAAGCAGAATTCCACGGAGACACCGAAGCCCAAACTCATCCACATTCTCTTGTTTTTACCAGAACGAATCAAACAACCACAGACCTAGGGTCTACACCTCAACAATGAACTAACCACGGACCCCAATGGATCAAATATGAATTGAAAACCCTCCTCTCAGCAATTTGAGAGGGATTGGCTATGCCCTAGATCAAGAACCCTAAATTCTCCACCATGGGAGCATGGAAAAAACCAGGCATGACTTGCCTACGAATGAGATAGGAGTTTTAGGACAAATTCAAACAAGCCCTAAGAACAGAAATAAAAGACCAACCCAAGGCACATTTTAGTAATAAATCAAATAGACTGGCAAAATAATGGAAACCCTAAAACTCGCCGCCATGGAACATACACACAGGAAAATGGAAAAGCAATGAATGAAATGAAACCATACAAATCAGAGTAATTGAAGAACAACAAAGGAAAGAAGCATATTCACATACCATGAGAGCAAAAGAGTTGGAAGTGGTGATGCCAACAAGCAACCCACAAACATGAGTAGAATACAAGCAACGCTCACAAAATTCATATGCAGCACTCGAAATAGCTTTGAAATGCATGATCTATCAACACACCTCAAGTTCCAACACTCAAACTCAAATGACAAGTAAATAAACAAACTCAAATGTCCAATTACTCCCCAAGATTCAATATATCAATCCCTCAAAAGGGTCACACAATTGCCATTAATTCGATCGACAAGACATCCAAGACCAAAACTCAAAAATCTGATAGGGCAACAGACTTCAGAGAAATCCGACATGACGGATTTCCCCGGATTTTAGTAAAAAGACAACTACCTCCAGATTCCAAAAGAAAACCGAGAAAATCCGGCCAAGGCAGATTTTCCCGAAAAAAGGTGAAAAGTCTGAAATGCACTCAAATCTTAAGATTTTCAATAAAACTCATAGATGTTCCACTCCAACTGGCAAGATGAACATTAAAGCATGGGTTCAAGCAAGAAAAATTCCAAAATAGAAAGGCCAAGACACCCAAAAACCATAAAAATGAGGGTCCCTACTTCAGTGGGGTGTGTGTGTAAAACCTGCACAACAAATGGTGACTTCGCTGGGGAAATGCTCCAGAGCATTTTAAGAACAAACTAGAATCAAGAATCAAGAACCCAAAATCTCTTGTTTCAATCCTCTTCTTAGAACACCTATGAAAAAAGTTTCAAAAACCACAAGCAAGAAGACCTTTTCCTATACTAGGGTCCAAGTGTGTGTATTGTGCATTTATTTCCTATTCCTTAGGTACAATGGGAACCTAGGAAAATCTGACCAGGCTACATAAAAGTTCTAACTCCAAAAATAGCCTGGATAGAGCCTCGCTGCCAGTCAAGCATCCATAGCCTTGATGAGGTTACCATTGTGACCCTCTCAAGCATAGCTCTACTGCCAGTTAGGCATCTATAGCCCCAGTAGAGATACTAGGATACCCATGACAAGGTGAAGATTATTTAGATTTTCAATGTTTTCCTTTTCTCTTTCCTTTTGTTTTTACTTTATAGAACTTGTCTCTTTCACCTTCGTAAGTAATGAAACTCACATTCAAGGATGAGGAACATAGTGGCATTGAAGTAGAATATAAGATTTTACACCAGGCCAAATTACCCAAGAACCCTATGCAACTCCAAAATTTTCAATTTTAGTATGAATAATGTGAGACCTGAATATATTCCAAAGTGTATCAAAAACAAGTGACTCTAACTCCAAGTATAAGGGACATCAAATTGAAGACTTCCACCACTTGACTCTGAAAAACTGATTAGAGTTTACAAAAGAAATTCTCAGAACAATCCCAAGAAAATACCTCATTATACAAATGCAACAATCCCAAGAAAGTAAGGAACCCAAGAGAAAAAACCGAAACGAAAAGCAAAACAAACCAAAGTAGATCTAAACTACCTTGGAAAGCAAAAACAAGCAAAGAAAAGAAAAAAGAAACCTACTCTAAGCTATGTATAGGATGAACTGCAAATATTTCAAGGTTGGAAATAATGCTTCAGATACTGCCCATTGATAGGAAGCGGGATATCCTCACCATTGAGGGTTTTCAAGCGAAAAGCATTATCTCCCAAAATTTCTGAAATCTAGTAAGGACCAAGCCAGAGTTTATCAAATTTACCATGTTCTCCCTTACAGTCATGAGCTTTATCCCAATAGAGAACTAAGTCAAAAATTATAAAAGCCTTCACCTTAGCTCTACTATCAAACCATATTTTCACCAAACCTTGATGTTTAGCAATTTTTTCTAGGGCTTCATCTCTTTTCTCTTCTAAGTGCAACAACTCAACCAAATGAGCTTCACGCTTATCTTCCTCATTGTAGTATGCATTGATAAACTATAAAAAAGGGATTTTCAATTGGATAGGAAACACGGGTTCCAAACCATACACCAAGTGATAAGGAGAGGTTCCTATGGATGCCTTCTATCTAGTATGGTCAGTCCAAAGAGAAAAATGAAGCTGGGTGTGCCAATCCTTAGGATTTTTCTCTACAACTTACAGATGATTGTCAGTAGGTTCTTATTGGAAGACTCAGCTAGGCCATTTCCCTAAGGGTAATAATTGGATGAAAATTTAATAACAATCCCATGATCAAATGCCCAATTAGAAAATTTCAGTGATGTAAATGCAGGGCCATTATCACAAACCAGAGACAGGGGACAACCAAAATGATTAATAATCCCAAACTCAAGAAAATTGATTACCACATCTGAACTACATTATTTACAAGAAAGATCCTCTGTCCATCTAGTAAAATAATTAGTTATGGTAAGAATATACCTATGACCCATAGAAGATGGAGGATTAATTGGACCTATGAAGTCCATACCCCACTAAGAAAACGGTTTTACCTCTATGACTGGCTGAAGTGGAAGAGCTGCATGTTTTTCCTTACTTGCTATTTTTTGACATATGTGGCAAGTACTCATGTGTTGGTGTGCATCTTTGAACAAAGTAGGATGGTAATAGCCTTCCCTCAAGATCTAGTTTGCAGTGGATGATGCAGAACCATGGCCCATGCCATATTTCTCATGAAATTCAGTCATTACTCTAACAACTTCCCATTTTCCCAAACATCTTAAGTATACACCCTCATGATTTTGTTTATATAAGACAACCCCTATCATCATAAAAATTCCACTCTTCAGGCGCAAATCCCGCCTCTAAACTGTATTAAGATGATCAAGACACTGTTGATTCAACAAATAGAAAATGATTTCATCGTACCAATCTCCTGGAGATACTTCTTGAAGATAATAATGTTGAGTTGTGAGATTAGGACCTATCTCAACCATTGTCTTTGTAATTCCTTGTCCTCTCACTAATTTCATAGGTTGGATTTCCATATCATATTCTTGCAACATGGTCACCCATTTGCCTCTTCGTTCTCCTAACTCATTTTTCATTAACAACTTTACTGCAAGATCAGGTACTATGTCAAAAACATTATTCCTCAAAAGATAATGCCTGAAATTTTTCACTACTCTGACCAAAGCATAGGCCTGCTTTTCTACATTATTATATCTTAATTTTGCATCTTTTAAAGGAGTTCTCATGAAGGGTATAGAATGCTCATCGCCTTGATCAGAATTTTGAGTTAACATTGCAACACAAGAGTGATCAAAAGAGAATGAATATATGTAAAAAGGTTTAGCATAATTAGGACTCGCCAATACTGGGGCCTCAACAATAGCTTTATTGATTTTTGCAAATTCTTCCTTAGCTTTTGTATTCCACTCTATTTTTTCTTCTTGTTTCAACATATCATTCAATGACTTAACTATCTCTTCAAATCTAGTGATAAATTTTCTAACAAAGTTAATTTTACCAAAAAATGACTTCATCTCTTTCTTACTTGCAGGGGGCTGAATCTTCAAGATAGCCTGTATTCGCTCAGGATCAATAGAACTACCCTGTTCTGAGATAATATGTCCCAATAATTTTCCTTTTGTGACTCTAAAAATACACTTCCTTAGATTAAGTGAAATACCAAAATTTCGGCATCTTTGGATCACTTTGCATAAATCTGTTATATGATCTCCTCGTTTCTTGGAAAAAACTTTCAAATCATCCATGTATATAATGATGCACTTACCAATAATATCCTTAAAATAAATTTCCATAGCTCTCTAGAATGTAGCTCCAGCATTGATTAACCCAAATGGCATCCTTTTGTAAGCAAAAGTTCTCCATTTTGTAGTGAAGGCAGTTTTGTGCCTATCCTCATACTGCACCATAACTTGGTTGTATCTAGAATAACCATCCAAAAAGGACATCATTTGAGATCTATTAATGATCTGAAGCACCTCATCCAATGAAGGGACTTGATAATTATCCTTTTCTGATTCTCTATTCAGATTCCTAAAATCCACACATAGTCTGATTTCTCCATTCTTTTTCCTTACCAGAACCAAATTCACAACCCAAGTAGAGCATCTTACTAGAAATATAATGCGTGTTGAAAGCAATTTATGCACTTCCTTTTGAATAATGGGTTCTAACAGAGCATTGATTGGCCTCTGTCTCTTCCTAAATGGTTTGACGTTTGACTTCAAAGGGATGGTGTGTGTAATGATTGAAGTATCATATGTTTTCAAATCTTCATAACTCCAAGCTATTATATCATGATATGCATGTAAGGTATCAATAATCCCCTTTCTTTCTTCTGCGGTACATACCTTGCCAATAAAAACATTCTTCATGTCATCTGGTGTCCCCATATTATATGTTTCATAGTGATTACTGAGAGACTCCCTTTTAGCTTGTTGCTCTTGATCTCTTATCTTATCCAAATCAAAAATTCATTCAAGCAACACCATACCTCTTCGAATAGTATTGGTCTTCAGATTAATTATTCCTCCAAGGTCAATTTCTACTTCTTGAGGTTCTATCTCATCAATGACTTGAGAAGTGAACACATCACAACTTGTAATAAAGTCTAAAATATTCTTATCGTCTTCAAATACTTGGAAATTAGTTATGTTGTCAGGCATTGAAGGCACTGGAGTGAGCTCAACTATAAATTTCTTTAATCCCGAAAGTGATTAAGGTTGCAAGGTGCTAGCAGCTTGTACTAAAGAATCGGTAATTTGATTCTTACTTCGAGGGATCAACTGGATATTGAAAGAATCAAACCCCTCAATAAGATTCCACACTCTATGCCTATAATTGGTCATTCTCCTATCATGACATGAATACTGTTTCCTTACTTGTTTGATTACTAATTTAGAATCTCTGAAAACTTGTAACATTTTAACCTTCTTCCTTGATACCATTAGCAATCCATGAATTAAAACTTCATATTCAACAACATTATTGGTGCATTAGAACTGGAGTCTATGAGCAGTGAAATAATTCTTAACTTTAGGACTAATTAATTTGAATCCTGCTCCAACACCCTGCTTAGATTTAGATCCATTGAATCTTTATGTCCAACAACCATCAGGTTCTCTTGGTTTTGATTTATCTTTCTCTTTTCTAAGGATGGGGGGCTTCTCAAGAGGCGTTGGACTCTTACCCTTATCATTATTTAATTCTTCTTCAATACTAAGTCCAACGATTGGAACTAGATCAATGCATTTTTATATCTGTCGGATAGCAGTTTGACATAAGTCACATGCCAGCTCGGAATGAGGCACATCATGGATTCTACACCAAATGGGAAGCAATATTTCTTCAAATTTCATACTTCCTTTCAACTGTATTTGATCTTCCATACATTTCCAGATGAAATCCTGAAATTTATCCAATAGACTAAGTTGCCTTTCCTCACGGTCATCCATATCATCCCCTTGCTTAATCAATGTTCCAGAACTATTGCTTTCTGGGATATGTTCATCTGAAGAATCCTGTAGCATGAAAACCTCTTCATCCTTTGTGACTGATGTAGCTAACACATAGTTTCTCATGCTAACCTCAGACACACACACCTCATTCAAAACATTCTGATATTTAGTGATTACATACTTCATTCGGGGCTCTCTTTTAATTTGTATCTGATTCAGAACTCCTTTCCATGGTAGCTGCATGTGAGAATGATTTGTAGTTGTATACCCATTTAATGCCTTAGTGAAATCCCTGCCTAGAATTAAACCATAAGTATTAGGAATGTCAGCAACTTGGATATTAATCACTTCCTACACCCTAGGATCTGATGCAAGCTGCGTAGGGATCATATTCAATTATCCAACTAAACTTACCTCTATTTTTTCCAATTGAGTAACTTTCTTTTAAGAAGATATAGGGGTAATACCCAATGCTTTGCAAACAAAAAAAAGCATAACATTTGTAGAGGCTCCTGAGTCTAGAAGACAATTATGCAAATTCTTTTTGAAGATACGAATGAAAATTAAGAAAGGAGGGGTTTTTGTCTTGCCTTGAAATAAACTCAAATTAGTGTCATCTTGTGCAACTTGACCTTTATCTTTATCTCTCCCTTTTTCTATAGGTGGGACCTAACTTCTAGGTGCCTGGGAATTAGAAGACCTGGTATAATCCTTATTGTTAGTTACCCCTTGTGGTGCTATATTTGGACTAAATGACCCAAAAACTGCATCCCTAATTGCAGTAACTCTTAATAACTCAAAAGAAAAAAGAATTACCTTTAATTTCTTGAATTCCTCAGTTGCCCCACATTCAGGTCAGCATGGGCTTCCTTTTAGCCACTGTCCTACCTATCTTTGGATACTTCAACATTGTTCCCCTTTGATAAGTACTGTATGGGCACATGAGGATAAGGTGGATTATTATTAGCTTGTGGATCTAGTGGAGTAATAAAATTGTTAGGAGGAATAGAAGTAGTGAAAGGACCTCCAGCCTGTGGATTCCTCTTAGGTCTATTTCTCAGATCATATTTCTTTGTTGGTTGTTGAAACATCAGAACTTCTTCAACACTAACTTCGTCCTCATCCAAGGGGTCATTATCATTCTCATTTTCCTCATTAAACAACTAGGAAATATCATCTTCATTTAGCACCTGCTCTGCCCCATCCTCCTAATCAATGGATTTCTCTTCTGGTTCATTTTCTTCACCTTTGGGGAATGGGGCATGGTTGAGTACCAGTACTAGAGAATCATAGGGATTTGAAGGCACAATTTCCTAACCAATAGAGTTATTCTCCACTTCATACTGAAAAATAGAAGCCGCAGTCTGAAATTTGGTACAATCTAACTCAGAGTGTTGACATGTCCTATGGAGTCTGCACCAACCAAACAAAGCTGCCTCTACCAAGTATACACCATTTGGAGGCTTCTCTTGAGTAGCAGGCTGATCCAATGGAGTAGTAATCCCTACATTATTAGGTCCAGTATTCCATGACCTAATCTACCTAGGTGGTTTCCCTTTGTCAAATCCCTGTCCACCTTTTTTATTTCTATCAAAATTCTAACCAAAACCTTGTCTCTTATCAAAATTCTGACCAGAACCTTGTCCTCTGTCATAATTTTAATTTATGTCAAAATACTGCCCTCTTTCAAATTTTTTGTTCTCCCTGCCATAGTTAGATTGCATGTTCTTTTGAGCAGCCTGAAGCTGGCTATTCTAATTTCCCAAATAGGTTACCTCTGCATTCAACCTTTTCACCTATTTAGATAACTCATCCAGTCTTTCTTATCTATATTGTTAGGTGGTGCCAGATTGATACTACTAGAAGGGTATCCGAGCATGCCTCTAGAACCAACAACCTGATTCAAAACTTCTGAATTCTACAAATATGTAGGAAAACTAGCTTGTTGTTGATGAAGGGGTTGATTAGTTCTTTGCTAAGGATAAGAGGTCATAGGTTGAGCTTGATTTAAAGGTGGACCTGGATGAGGAACCAAAAGAAATGAAGGTATTGGATTTATTATGGGAGCATGACTTGTCAAAGCCTAGTTAAGGGCTTGAATTTGTCCAGGGTGAGCAACAGGTCCTAAGGATGGTAAAGGTGCTGATAAGTGTTGCCTCAAGTCTGTGCTAACCTTCACAGCCTTTGCATACACAGTGAGAAAAGTGTTCGGAGGATTAGTCCTTTGTTTAAGGAAGGTGGTTGTGAGGCTATCTAAGGCTTCAAGGTAAACTTCTAAAGCGGTATTTTCATTTCCAGCATAAGGTGCCTAGATTCTATTGTATGCTCGATGGAACCTATCATTGAATGATCCTATGGGCTCATTAATCTCTCTTTTAACTCCAGTAAATTATAGGTATAGCTCATTAGCACTGATGGGAATCTTAAACTTCTGCAAAAATGCAGTTTCTAATTCAGTCCAATTATGGATGGAAGCAATAGGTAAGTGATTGTACTAATAAAATGACTCTTCTCCTAGGGAATAAGGGAAAATCCTGCATGCAAAATCCTCATGGTTAATTCCTCTATCCCTCAAGCAGGTTTGGAAAATCCAAATATGCTCTTATGTTGTTTTGTTGGGGTCATGAGTATGAAACTTAGAGAAAAAATGCTCAGGATTCTTGGGCATGACATTGTAATTATTAAAGATCAATGGGGATGGATTATTAGCAAGGAAAGTTGTTGGTGGCGGTGGAGGTGGTAAGGGCTGATTTATGACTGGTTGTGGCTGTGGGATAGGAATTCCCTCAAAGTTAGATGAGGATGAAGATGATGGAGATGATGGAAGTGGGTGGGCGAATGATGATTCTTCCCCTCCTCTGGTCCTTCTTGACCTATTAGGGGCTTGTAATTATTGAAATTCTTCTCCTCCTAGAGTAGATCTAGTTCTTCTTCTAAGCCTCTCAGGAGAGATGGTGTTTAAGAAATGCTCCAACTTTCTTATTCAAGACCCTCCTTCTAGTCCCAATCTGTTGATGGTGTTTTCTACAGAGCAACAACTTAGACAAAATATGATATCCTATCTCTCTTGAAAGGTAAATCTCTATGGGAAAATAGATAACCCCAAGGTCTCTAATGTCGGGTCTTGACAATGCAACAAAACAACTCAGAGATAATGAGAAAATGTTGGTAATCACAAAGGGACCTTACTACAAGAAAATGCTAGACTTTGAATTTATCAGATCTAAACAATAAATTGATACTTGAATCTTTAATTGAACCCAGATAATAAATAAATAGAAAGAGATGAAGGTTTGAAAGATAATTATAAGACTACTTTTAACCCTAATATTGATAATGTCAAAAGATAGGATGATGAAAATGGACCGATCCCTCATAAACTACTTTCTGTTTAATCCATATAAACCTGCAATTTCACATAAATAGTGCAATCTTCTGAGGTATTTAAAGATTTTTAAATCACAAACATTCATTCAAGCAATCCTAAACAAATCCTTATAATTGAACTAAGAACAATTTTAAATCGAGGCTAACTTTGCAAAGCAACTAACAATCAGCTAACTGCAAAAAGTATAGACTAGAGATCGCTGCAAACATTCCAAACATGAAACCCTAAGCATCACCTAACTATTTAATTATGAATTTATAAGAAATTTTAAAGATAGAACAACAAGAAATATGCCATATGAAGCTCCACAAGATAGATACCAAATCACAATATCTTTTCTTATATTAAGTCATCCAAAATGGCAACAATTCCAATTTTATGTTACAACACTTGCTTGAAAATAAATCCTAATTTGCTCAAATATGAAATCTCTATTCTACTTCTCTATGCATATCATGTATCACCTATATATGTCTCAAATGAGGCAACATGCCTATTTTATAGAGAATCCCTAAGATGGGTCAACCCAAAAATAAGAATTTACAATAAAATATGACCTACAAGAGGTCGGCCTCAAAATATATTCGAATATAATATGAAATGTGCAATTAGTACCAATTTCATCCAAGTCGGACTAGGTATCAAAGGGTTGGACCAATGCATGTGAGTAATGGGAAGCACAAATCTCAAGGTAGCTCTACATAACTACTTCCCATCCTTGTCCTTAGCTTGATCTTCTTCACCATGCACGACCAACAATACTCTGCTCAACTCAACAACAGGTGGCATAGGCAAAACCCTAACTCTTCTTTCAAGAGAGACTTAATATCATGCCCTGCCTGCCTCACTGTACCATCCCAATCAGCCCTATTATTTAAGTATCTGTCAATGAATGCAATATAGGTTGCAGCATCATCTAGCTGATGTTCAATGATTGGTCCCTCACCAACTGGAGAATAAAAATCTCTCCACCATTTCCTAAGTTGCTCCAGATTAAGATGCTTCAAAGAAAAATTCTTCCTTCCTGTCATAATTTAAAATAATGAGATACACTTATCATGAATACCAGTCAAAGTGTCCTCAATCTGATTTCCTTGTTTGTGAATCTTTTTCAAGGCCTTCTTCCTCATCTACAAGATTTTGAACCATTCCCAAGGTTCATAAACCCTTGAGAAAGGAAGAATCCCACTCTTTACCAACTTATCTTCAGTAAACTCCATGATCATTCTGGTTTTCTGTAGTAGAAGATCAGTATCTTGAGGAATGGAGATACCTTCATGTTCAACAATGGGAGTAGTCATAGGAACATCCTCCTTCATAGCAGCATCCTTTGGGGAAGGATTCCTTGACCTCCTCGTATATACTTGTGTCCTTTCCCCTAAACTCTCTACTTCTACCACTGGTGGTTCAAACTCCTTATCAGTTTTAGGAGCTTCCTCCTGTTTCTGTGAAAGCTTCCAAGCCTTCTTCTCTTTTTCAATGGAGGGGTAACATCTACCTCTTCCCTCTCTTCTTTTTCCTTCTCATATTCTTTCCTCAAGACATGTCTTCTCTTCTTGCAATATGTTTCCTTTGTTTAACCACTTCTGCCGCCTTTTTAGTTTGAACATCTCTAACCTGAATCTTGAGAGGGGAATCCACCTTTGTCTTACCTTTAGGATCCTTCTCATGTGATTCCTCAGAAGCAGAATGAGACTCCAAGTCCCCCGTCAGATCATAAGTATACTAAACACCCTCACTCTCCAATTCTAGCATCTTGTGTTTCAACCACATTTTGGTGTACTTGATCACCAGAGTCATGTTTGATCTAGTTCTATTTTCTCCTCTTCTAACCAGCCGATTTCTCCAACTGGCTTGTCCTTCACTACCTCGAAGACATGACCCTGAATTAAATTTATATCCTCTTCCAACTAGTCAGGGATGGCCTTCATATTGTATAACCTTACCAAGTCCACTGGAAACCTGGAGAATTTCTTCTTCCTTACCTCAAATTCATCAGCAAGGTTAACCCAATAATCCTTAATATTGACCTTATGACTATACTCCCTACTGGCCTTCTTTTTTGGCTCACCAAATATGTCAAACCTTGCTCTCTTGGAATGGAAAGAGAGGCCAGAAGCACTCATCTCCTCATCAGAAGCATGAGAAGACTTGATAGAAGGGAAGACCTCACTCATTCCTATCTTCAAGGGAAAATCATTCCCAAGACTTGTTTTATGCATATCTCCCTTCACACTTATGTCGAAGTCACAAATCTACCTAGTAACCTCCAACAATATAATATGATCAGTAGGGTACCTCGGGATTCTATAAGGAGCCCTTTGAAAACCATCAATCCTAATGTAAGAGAAAGTGGGGAACTAGATAAACCATGCCCTATATCTTTTAATCAATTATTTACTTTTGTCAGAACTTTTCACATGCTCTACACCCTAGAGCAATCTGGTGATATGCATTGTGAAAGAATCCTTTTATCTTCTATAACTTCCTCCAGTTAGGTGCAGTTGTTGATATACCTCATATATTGCATCTTGTCCAAAAGTAACTCTAGTGCTCAACCCCTTATATGGGTGAAATATTGCCAATGCATACACTAAGTAGGAGGTCATGGTGAAAGTCTTGGTTTGCAAGACATTGCACAACTACTCGTGGATCATTGCATTTATGGAACCTACCCAGTGGTAATCAATTCCCCACTCCATTCGAGCAATAAAATTAAACATCCAACTCTCAAACACCCCTGCACTCTTTAATCATACCAGTCTACTGAGAAGAGTGATGACATTGTAATAATCCCTTTTAAACTTGAGCATAGATAGCTGCTTTGGCAATTTGGAGAAATGATTCTTGGGCTTCTCCAACTTAGAGTTGATTACCTGTTGGGACTTGACAACATTTTCCTCGTAGTATTTCCTTCTTGTGTCTATATCAAAACCCACCACATGTGACCTATCAGGCATATCAAAAGTCCCGGCAATGGACAGAGGACTAAAACCTACCACAATCCTTCCCTGGGGACCAATTATCCTTTGCATCCCTCTGTCATAATTCTGGGCACACTCAAGCATAAATTCATAGCATTGCACCGTGGAGGGAAAACCTGCTACATGTGCAAATCTAGATTCCACAGTTCTTCTGGCCAACAAAGGAAGGTTCTGTGCTACCAACTCAGCTTTGAACTCTTCATAATCCCACATACCCACATTGGTATCGGTGATCCCTAACGAAATAGAATTCAGCTTTCTCTCAGGAATCTTGCTTTTTCTATCCAACTTTACCTTCTTTGCATTAGAGACAACAAAAGTCTCTTCACTTGGGTTTGTTGCCTTCCGTTTGCCTCGACCGGAAACATCTTGTTCTGATCTTGCTTGTAAACAAATAAAAATGACTAAAATGAGGTCCAAGAAAAGCAACAAATGTTAAGAAATCCATATCACCAAAGTCCGGGATTTAGCCTACTTTGCGGATTCCAGACTAGGGAGGAATTCTGAGGAAATCTAGACCAAGCAGAATTTAGCGAGACAAACATATAAACCCCCAAAATATCATCTCAATCCATCATCTCAATAAAGGAATAACCTTAAAGATACTTAGCATAAGTTCATTTGATCATTTAAATAAACTACCAATAAGTGAACTTCTCACATAGTCCTCATATTCATCACTTCCCCAAAACTTCAGAAGAATCCGACTAGGGCGGATTTTCCCAAAAATGACAATAATTATAATCCACCCGAAAAAAAGGATGAGACACGGAACATCCGGGAAAATCCGATGGAAGTGGATTTTATCCAAAAAAGGATAAATTACCATTAAAAAATGAATATGACAAAATGATCTGACCATGGATACCGGGAAAATCTAGAGGAATCGGACTTTCGCAAGGCAGAAAAAAATCCGGTTTAAGTGGCAAAAGATAAGGAATGGGAAAAGCTGGGGAAATCCAGAGGAAGTAGAATTCCGCGGAGACACCGAAACCCCGAACTCATCGACATTCTCTCATTTTTACCAAAATGAATCAAACGACCATGGACCTAGGGTCTGCACCTCAACAATGACCTAACCATGGACCCCAACAGATCAAATATGAATTGAAAACCCTCCTCTCAGTGATTTGAGAGGGATTGGCTATGCCCTAGGTCAAGAACCCTAAAGTCTTCACCATGGGAGCATGGAAAAAACTAGGCATGACTTGCCTACGAATGAGATAAGAGTTTTAGGAAAAACGTAAAAAATCCCTAAGAACAACAATAAAAGACCAGCCTAAGGCACATGTTCAGTGATCGATCAGATATATTGGAAAAACAATGGAATCCCCAAAACCCCCCACCATGGCGCATACACACAAGAAAATCATGAAGCAATGAATGACATGAAAGCATAAAAAAATAGAGTAATTGAAGACCAACAGAGGAAAGAAGCATATTCACATACCATGAGAGAAAAAGAGCTGGAACTGGTGATGCCAACAAGCAACCCACAAACACGAGCAGGATACGAGCAACACTCACGGAATTCAAATGCAGCACTCGAAATAGCTTCGAAATGCACGATCTATCAACACGCTTCATGCTCCAACACTCAAACTAGAATGAAAAGTAAATAAACAAACTCAAATGGCCAATTACTCCCCAAGATTCAATATATCAATGCCTCAAAAGGGTCGTGCAATCGCCATTAATGCGATCGACAAGACAACCAAGACCAAAAATGATGGAAATTTTAAAATGCACTTAGATCTTAAGATTTTCAATAAAATTCACAGATGTGCCACTCCAACTGGAAAGATGAATATTAAAGCACAGGTTCAAGCAAGCAAAATTCCAAAATAGAAAGGCCAAGACACCCAAAAACCAGAAAAACGAGGGTCCCTACTTCAGTGGGGCGTGTGTGCAAAAAATGCACAACACACCTGTCAATTGGTCAATTTCTGAGTAGTTGGTCCGGAAGGCAAAACATTTTTTATAGGGAGGTCATACAGCCTTCTTAGTGTGCACCTTTGAGGCAAGATTTAAATTTTTTTTTAATTTATAAAAAATTGATTTTTTTAAAACAAATCGGCACCCCCCGTATAAAAGGTGAGCATTGCACACCATCCACCAAGCATCCACCAGAGGGCTGCTCAGCCCGATGACGCCACCCCACAGAGCCACCTACCTCTTTAGCTCCCTGTCAGCTCTAGCACCAGACGCCACGATCATATGGGGTACCGGGCATTATGCGCGATCGCCCTCGATTGCCCTCATTCCCTGCCCATAGGTCACTTGGGTGACCAGGGGCTCTGTCGTAGCCCCCTATTCGCCAGCCCCTGGTCGCCCATAGACTAGGGGCTGAAAAAATTTTAGCCCCCTCGATTGCTTGCCAAATTGGAGCACTTTTACAAAATTGGGCGTACCTTTTGTGTACGATGTCCTTTTTTTCGCAAAGGAGATACCGTTGGAAATCTTACTTTGACGTTGATCTAGTGGTGGAGGTAGTTTTCTCTAATTTTGAAACAATTTTGTTTTTTAGGTCCTTGAACTCAGATGTTGTTGTTTTCACTCCAGAGGGCATATTTTTTGACTTGGTGATCCTTTTTTTGCCATTCTTGCAGCGTTGGAAAGTTGGTTCAATCCTCTAGACATAAATAAGGTCTTTTTTTTTTTTTGTTTATCCATGTTTAGGAATTCTCTCATTTTGCAGTAATTGGGTATTGTAATAAATGAACTAATATAAAGTTCCATCAAGGGGGTTTCTTGCATAATAATGTGATTAGAGTGTGCATGCACTTTGATCTTCATATTTGTATTGATGAAAACTCGTATGGGTTGTAATCTGGTTTCTTAGTTTCTTTTGGACAAATTTTTTCTTAGCTTGACACATATCATATTCATATCGGTGTACACTTTAGATTGAGAGCCTATGGTTAATGATCCATATTGGATCCATCTCAGTTTGAGGGCCACTAAATTTTTGGTTAATGTTCTAGAGTCTTTATGGTACTTATTTCCATGGAAGATTTTTAGTCTCAGTTTGGCATCAACATCGAGATACACGGCTTCCAAATTATGTTATCATATCATCTATTGTTGCTTTATCGGTTCCAGGGTTGTTCTAGTTTGTGAGTTTTCCAGTGTTGTGTGGCATCGAGTCTGTTGTTGCATTATTATGATTCTGATATGGTTTCTTGTAAAAAGAAGTGTCTTTCCTTGCTTGTTAGATTGCAGTTCCAGTGGTACTCCATAGTGTTCTTCAAGTGCTTCTTTGTAGCAAGTCATCTCATTGAGGAGGGTTTTCCCACTAGGTTTTCTCCTCTTTCTCTTACTCTTTCATTGCATTTTTACATGGGTACCTGATCAGGCCTTCTTTTCAAGACCCATTCATGCTTTCTTGCATTCATCTTAGTTTTAGGTGCATTCTTTTTTAGTCTCCCTAAGTTTCACTTAAGGGAGGGTGTTGGTGTAATTAATTATCTAATTACACTTTATTAAGTTTACTTAGGTTTTGATTAGGTAATAATTAGTTTACTTAATTAATAAGTAAGCTTTAATTAGTTGAGTTGTTTTTTGGTCAACATTATGGTTGCATACATTTAATTTATAAAGAAAATCATCTCTTGTAATTTCATAATTTTGAATATATCAATTTGCACATCTTCATGCAAAGCTCTTGATTTTTCTTGTTTTTCTCTTCTGTGGAAGGACTTTTGGTTTTCATGTCTGATCTTGTTTTCTAATAGACTCTTTCCAAGGATGATCCACATTCAGAGAGAAAATTGTTCCAAAAAGGGGAAGATCGTACAATTCATCTACATGAGACTCTACAAGATAAAAGATAAACTACATGTCAACCAAGGAGGAACTAGAAAAAGTCTTTTATATTACTTTCCATACAACAAAATTTTCTAGCACTACCTTTTCTCTCTCTCTCTCTCTCTCTCTCTCTCTCTCTCTCTCTCTCTCTCTCTCTCTCTTTTAAGTTTTCATAGACAATTGAATCAAGTTATAATTGTTCTTATTTTACTTGTGTGACCAAACTAACCATTGCACATTTTTTCTCTATTTTGTAGGTTCGTGTGAAGTGCTCAAACCAAGTAGAAGAATTAGCAAAGAATTAAATATGGGTCCATAAATAGTTGAATCAACTTGTAATTATTCTTATTTTTACTTATGTGATAGAATCTAGTCATTGTGCATATTTTATTTGTTTAGAAGGTTCTTATGAAGCGCTTAGACCAAGGAGAGGAACATGTGAAAAACAAAAGATGGGTACATTACTTTACATGGACTCCATATCCTATTATGTCTAAATATTTATTTTTCATGCATGGTTGAGAATGTTTGTATACTTTGAATTACATGATCATTTTAGATTCTCATGCACCTAAAATTCAAGGGAAAATGGATTGGTATACTGTAATGTCCAATTTTTGAACCACAAATACTGAATTGGTTGGCAATAGTGTTCCACGAGGATGTACACCCCAAAACTTTTTGCATTTGTGGCACACAAAGACTTGGGGGAAACATCCCCCTACCACACTGCATGTTAATAAGTTTTAGTTGCTTGAACTCTCAAAAGTAATACTTTTGAAAGAAGAAAAATTGTGTTAATTATTTTACAGATAAATAAATTCTTGTATTTGAGTTCATCCTAAATGGAATTATTTATGATTGACTACACAAACATAGCAAGAATTCATCAACTCCATTGTCATGGTCATCGTGGATGAACATTATACTTCAAATTTTAGTGGCTTTGAATTACTTACACATAGATGTTGAGCCTCCTGTGTTGCACCATGATGTAAAATATCCCAATGTATTGCTTGTAAATGACAACCATACCAAAATTGAAAATTTTGGCCTATCAAAGCTATGCCATAGAGATAGTCGGGCTACACCAATCCACAATATATTAGAATCAGAAAACCCACCAAGAAGAGTAGTGTATATAGCGTTGGGGTGGTGTTGTTGGAGATTATAATAGGTCATAAATGTGTGCAATATTTTGTGACCCTTGCAGTGTGGATTGAAGAGTATAGATTGAACCAAGACATGTAAATTGTGATGATAATGATTGATCTAACACTTAAAGATGAGGAGATTTATTTGGATGAATTAAAATTGATAATAGGGATATTGAATGCTTGTTTGAATAAGAATTGAGAGTACAAACCCTCAATGACATGTATTGTTAGAGCCTTATCATATAAAGTTCCCATTTCATCACCTACTATGAAAAATGATGATTGAGAAGAGATGGTGAATACAACTTGTTACCATAAAAACTATTCCACTTTTGTCCTATATGTTGGATGTTATGAGCTCATATTGCAAATTTTCCTTATAAGATTCTTTTTTTTATATGATATTTTTTGCAACTAGAGTTTTTTAACTTTTGATATATCATTGTAAAATAAATTACCACGTTTAATTTTTTGAGGTTTATATTTTTTTTGTTAATCCTTTTAAGTAAACTATTTAGAGTCTTATTCACCCCTTAAAATAAATCAAGATAAGTATTCATTAATCATGATACTTATTTTGCACTGAAACAATGTACATACACTCTACACTTGAGCTCCTTCAGCATAATATAATCTTTGATATGATGCATACTATCCAGATCTATACTATTAACTAGAATGTCATGCAATGAAGATAATGTCAATTTGAAATGGCACATAATGGAAATAATTTGAGGCTTCAAATGTTAAATAGTGATCAATGTATATGTTTACAGCCAATCACAATTCATATTTTTGCTACATCTTTAATACAACTCATGTTCCATGAAGAAAGTTACACATTGAGGTATATGTTTTTACATTTTAATTTTTGAGCATTGAGGTTTCTTAGATTTTACTGAAAGAAATACTTAAATATTAGGTTGTAGCACTAAATGTAAATTTTAATAACAGTAATGTACTTCAAGAATGCTAAAATACTTTCCATCTAGCGTTTCTTGGGAAAAGTAGTGTCTAGAATCAGTTCTTCCAGTTGTATAGGATATTTGCAAACTCACTTTAAGGAAATTTTAGAAATCTTGAATTATTTTTTTTTTTTTAGCTTTTTGTAAATATTCTGATTGAAATTTATTCAAATGTTTGTCATGATATAGAGACAATAGAGAAAATTGAGTATGATGTGAAATGTACACATTTAGATATGCATTTTTCCTTTGGAGATTTTGAATCAACAATTTCAAATCAAGTTTGTGCTACTAGTGGATTGATTTGCAGTTATTTTGGATTGAAAACAATAGCTATTCTTCTAAGCTACAAAAATTTAAACCTAGTGATTTATTCTTTTCAAGTACTAATTAAGAAGTTGTATCTTCACTATAAAGTTTTTGAAACTTGTGTTTTCTCCTAAAGCATTCGATTGGCCTTCTAGACAAGAATCATTGAAATATATAGTGCTCATTTTTGCAAAATTAAACCCAAGAATTATATATGTGCAAGGGATGAATGAAGTTGTAGCTCCATTATTCCATGTGTCCTAGCTACTTATTCTTAAATATTTCAAGAGGGAAAATTTAAGAATTTATTCGTACTAAATTAGATATATATAATGTACAAGCATAAAATATGTTGTTTGTTGGTATTATCTCTACTAAATTTTGTTTTTGTTAGAAATATATAGCAATATATTAATAAAATTGTAACATGTAAAACATGCAGGCTCTTCAATGGGACCTACTTTTCAGCCATGTGAGATTTGTAGTTGTCTTTCTTATAGTATGCTATGAGATGGGTAAGCAACTCTTGAGATTGCATATCTTTCTATAGTGAATCAATTGTGAATTTCACAACAAGTAGTGTTTCTCAATGTATAGGTGATAGATTTAGCTAGAGCTTTGAAACAACGCATTAACATTCAACACACAATAACTCAAAACACCAATCTAATTTTTAGTTTCTCAAAACTGCCCTGCCAGCAGTAGGAAGGAACTACGCTACATTGAAACACTTATTTAGATAATGTTTTTAGATGTTATTTATTTAAGAGTTATAAAAGAGTTTTTTTATTCATGTAATTATTTAAACATTATTTAATTTTTATTTATTTAAAAAATATTTTATAATTATGATTTTTAATATGTATGTGTAGAGAAGGGGGATTTTATACTCATGAGTCTCGTTATTCTCAAGGGTCAATCTACCCTAAACTACCTTAGGGAACAAAGCAAGAGTTCTAGAGAATTTGAGGGTTCAGGTCATATCGATTTTCTAGAAAAACTAATAAGCTCTTGGCCAAAGGATGATAGTACAAAATAAGGATGACAACATGGTGAATTGGAGTTCCAAAGGCATGTTGGCATCTCATATGGACCAGAAAATAAGAATTTCACAAAAATAACAAAGCGAATACTAGTGACCTGATTACTAGAAACTTCTAGAATGTGAGAAAGTAAACAAAAGTAATAGAACTGAAATAAATTAAATAAATGATAAAGTTAAAGAGGATAAAATTTATTAAGACACTCACAAACACCTAAGTAATGAAGCCTCCAACAAATGAATGTCTTCAATAATTTCATACATAAGATTTGGAGAAAATGTCGTGGTTGTATAGGGGTTTTCCTTAGTCAAACCCACATTTTGGTTTTCCCACCTCCATGGAAAGCTAGATAGATATAGAGAGTGAGAAAAGTAAGAAAATATGAAGTGATAAAAGAAATACCTACTCAAGGAAGAGAACCCATATCATGAGATATAGATACAATTGTTAGGGAATGTGAGAAATCCCAAGATGCTTGCAAGCACAAGATAAGGGAGATCAACTACAAGGCTTAAGGAAGCCAAAGGGATAAAAAAAGATATGAGAGACAAGAGAGTTGTGAAGAGCGTTGTAAAATTTTAAGAGCTTGAGGTTGTTGTAACAAGAAAGAGAGTTGTGCAAGCTTGAGGGAGAAAGAGAGAGGAGAGAAAGTGGAAGATAGAAACCAAGGAGGCCAAATGGATTGAAAAGATGACTTTTAAAGAGGGAAAATAAGCTTCCCAGGTGGTTACAAGGTATCTCAAGCTGTCACCACTAACAAGTGGCAAACATGCTCAGAAAAGGTTGTTTGAATGTTGAAATGTCATGGGACACTAGCGTAGTGCACAAACATTTGTACAGTATGCTAGTGTCTACACACATCATGCTACAAAATGATGAGAACATGAAAAAGAAAAGGTTCAACGTAAATCTAACACATGAAGGTAGCTATTGAAAAAGGGTCTTGAGCATCCCATGAAGGGAAAAAGGCTGATGCAAGGGCTAAAATGAGCCTACACAAGATACTAAGGGAATGGGCACTAAAGTGGATACAAGAATGTATGTGAAATTACAAAGAGTGAAATTTTATGACATTACATTTTACCCCCACTTTAGCAAGAATATGAATCTACACTAATATGCATGCTAAAGGAAATATATTGAACATAAATAACATCATAATACCAAAAGGATACTATAGAGGAAGAAAATAACTCTTCAAACCAAATAAGTGCACCCCTAGGCTGAAGACCTACAAAACAAACACATTAGAAAAAAAATACCTACACAAGACAAGAATGTTAGAACATAAAAATTCATTATATCATGGGGTTAGAACATAAAAACACATACCCATAGACACCTAATTAACTAACAAGAATTCAATTAGCAAAGTGAAAGAGACCTTGATGTAAAATGTTGTCCCAGTTCTATGCATCATCTCCAAATTAATAGATCCTGTAGGATGAAATCACTTTATAGGTCCTCAAACTTACAAATAAGGTGCCCCAGGTACTCTCTCATTAGGGAAGCCTAATGTAGGGGACTCCATAGAGTTGGATTGGTCCTTATAGATGCTCGGTCCTATAAGGTTGATTGAAAGGTGGATCAACATATGCACCTACAAAGAAACATGTTAATCCATAAACTAAGTATGTTAGGTAAGCTGGATGCAAATAATATCTACAAGTTCTCAGTCCTGTAGAGAAAGACTTATAAAAAAAAACTATGGCTACCACAAGCTATATTTCAGAAGAGTCACAAAGAAGAAGGGTCTAGTTAGGATTCCCCCAAGCTAGATGTGAATTTGTAAGATAGGTCTATTCAAGCTTCCCCCAAGCTAGACACCAATGAATTCATTTGAGATAAAAACTTTCAAAGATGGTCCCTTAGGAACCCTTCAAGATAGCAAGGGGCATTCTCAAGGGGAGACTCCAATTAAAAGATAGAGATAAGATATATGGTCCTTAAAAGGATGTACATCTCTAGAACAAGTTATCACTACCCCCCCAAAAGTGGAGGAGAACCATGTAAGATACTTAGAACATATAGGATAGACGTATACCTCAGTATCACTTGTCATGCAAAGAAGAATTAAGTGCATCATCAAATAGATTAGTGATGCTACCAGAGTTACAGTTATTATATTTTATTCCTTGCGGCCTTACATTCACTAGTGAAATGGCCAAGTACTTGATATTACACACAAAAATAATGTTTTTATTTATCATGCTTATGAATTTTCTTATGTGCAGGAGGAGGAAGAGTAATCAAGTGAGAATTTAGAGGCCTCAACAAGATATGATATTTTTGAAGTAAATAAGGATGAGAAGGAAGTAACCCTTTCTCTTGTGAAGAAGAGTTTGATTGCTCATAAGAAGAAGATACAAAGATAGTAGATAATGAAGGATGAATCAGTTTGAGAGAACGAGTTTGAGCATAAATCATGTCACCATTCAAACATGGTTTTCTTTTAGATTGTTCATTCAAGAAATGAAGCTCCACATTACACTTATAAGTTTCACATTCTATAAGGACCTAAATGCCTTGTTCATTACACCCACAACCTTTATGCCCATAGCATATTTAGAAATAATTTTAAAGCCAGGGTCATAATGAGTTTATAAATCTTGAGAAGGAGGAGGATCTTCATAGAGAGCATTATTCTAGCAATGGGGATCATACTCTTCTAAAAATCTATTACCACCAACCTCTTTGACAGGACTACTAACTTTAGCTTCTTTAATGTGAAGCTTGATTGTTGAATGTTTGATGTGTGAATGCTTGATTGGTCATCTTCCTCAAGAAGAGGAGGACCAACATTAAGGAAATTACAAATATTTCTCACATTATCTTGAGATACAAAAGAATAATAATATTTGATAGCAGGTGTGGATGATACTATTGGGAAGCCTAAGTGGATGGAGGTGACTTTATATTCCCCAATGAAGGGTTCTGTAAAGTCTAAAGAACCCAAATCATCACCAACACATGCATTATTTTGAGAAAATGTAGAAGGAACCAACATAATAGTTCTTTAGGGATATCTATCTCAAGAGTATCCCTTGTAATAGGTACTACTAGAGTAGACATCAACACATTGGAAGACATTGAAGGAATAAGAGTAGGAAAAACTGAAACTTTACCATCAGCTACCATCTCACATAAGTGCATAGCCTCAGGGTCATCCCTGACTATGACTACTCGATTATTAGAATTGAAATAAATTGATTTATGTAAGGTAAACGAGACTACACCTATAGCATGAATCCACAGTCTACCAAGAAGATGGATATATGGTAGTTTTTTTAACATAACATATATAAGGGTGGGTATGGTAATAGGTCCCAACCTCAAAGGCAAGACTATCATACCTAGGGCTTGTCGATCGACATTATAAAACCCATGAATGCCAATAGAAGAAGAATTAAGAGAAGATGAATCAATATTAATTTTAGGAAATAGATCAATGAGATACATACATTGAGTGTTGAACCAACATTAACAAGAGTGCTAATATTATTAATGTTAACTATAATCATCAGAGGATCCACCAACTTCTACACTTCCAGTGGTGGGAGTTCTTGTGGATAGAATGTAATATTAGATGAATCCACACGAATATGAGCTATCAATGCATTAACATATGTTGTCTTGGTAGATTAAGGTTATAGGATATTTTGCAAGGCTTCCTAAATCATACCTTGGTAAACCAAAGCAAACTAAAGAAATTCCCATAGTGAGATCTTAGTCGAAGTAACTCGGAGTTGCTCGACAAGATTGTAATCATTGGGTAATTTAGAAATAGGTTTAGGAGCTTGAAGAAGGCTTAGTTTTTTATTCATTCTATTCTTATAAATATGGGCTACCAATCTATAAGAGGGAGCCATAGAAAGATCAAGAGAAGTTCTATCAAATGGAGCACCATTAATAGAATAAATCCTTTTAAGAGAAGCACTAGTTGGAGTTAGATAAATGACTGATTTCTTAGGCCTTTGAGGGGAAATAGATGCATATATTACATTTAAAAGATCATCACAACTAGTGAAATAATTATTCAAATAAATATTCTCAACAATGATCTAGGGAGGATCAAATGTGGAAGGAGATTCATCATTTCCTAATACATCATCTCTAATGGAGAGTGCATTGAGATAAAGAGAAGGAAGAGTAATATTAAGAAAGGCATCAATGATTTCATCCTCTTGCACCAAAATATCCCTAGAAGGAATCTCAAGAGAGCGATCAATAAAGAATGATAAGAAAGGAGACAATAACTCACTTTCACATGCTTGTAAGAGAACTTCTTGAAGATTTTTAACAAAGTTGGAAAGAGATAGGATAAATAAAGATGGAAAATAAATTTTTAAATAGAGATATAAACATGTTGACCAATCGAAAGCAATCTAGGGGTGAAAGAACTAAGAAAAAATTAAAAATCTTCATTTCCCAAAAAAAATCACTATTTTCTACGTTCTAGTAATTCGCATTTTCGGAGGTCTTCAAAGAAGAATTTAGGGTCAAAACTTGTGACATTCCCTAAAATTTTATTTTTGAAGGCACAAAATTTTAGGGAATGAATTAGTCCTCTTGAAAACCCTTCCAATGGTGTAAACGGTTCTGAATTCCAAGCACTGAGTTAAAAGTTATGACCCCACCAAGTTGGGGTAAATAAATTCCTAGTTTTTTGAAACATATTGTGGTTCATGTCAGGTTCACAAAAATGTAGAGAAGGGGGATTCTCTACTCATGAGTCTCTTTATTCTCTAAAAATTTCCAAGGGGTGAACTGCCCTAAACTACCTCAGGGAACAAAGCAAGAGTTCTAGAATCTAAGGAAGTAGGTCACATAATTTTTTTGGGCAGACTAACAGGCTCTTGGCCGAAAGATGACAACATGAAACAAGGATTAAAATGCGGTGTGTTGGAGTCTTGGAGGTGTGTCAATGTCTCGTAGAGACCAAAAGCCAAGAATATCATAGAAAATAGCAAGATGACTACTAGAAACCTAATTACTAGAAATTTCTAGAATGCAAGAAAGTAATAAAAATTCATAGAACTAAAATAAAATAAAGTAAATGATAAAGTTAAAGAGGATAAGATATAGAAGGAACACACAAACACCTAAGTAATGAAGTATCCAAAAAATAATTTATTCAATGCAAGCATACATAAGATCTGGAGAAAAAATTGGGGCTATATAGGGGTTTTCCTTAGTCAAACCCTCATTTTTGTATTCCCACCTCCACAAACAACCAAATAGATAGAGAGAGTGAGAAAAGTAAGAAAATATGAAATAATAAAAGAAATCTTCTCTCAAGGAGGAGAACCCATATCACAAGATAGAGATGCAATTTGTAGGAGATGTGAGAAATCCCAAGATTATCACAAGCACAAGATGAGGGAGATCAACTACAAAGCTTAAGGAAGCCAAAGGGAGAGACAAAGCTACAAGATCCAAGAGAGTTACAAAGAGAGCTGCAAAATTTTAAGAGCTTGAGGCTATTGTAATAAGCAAGAGATTTTTGCAAGCTTGAGGGAGAAAGAGAGAGGAGAGAAAGTGCAAGATAGAAGCCAAGGAGGCCAAATGGATTGAAATATGACTTTTAAAGAGGGAAAAGAAGCTTCCCAAGTGGTTGCAAGGCATCCTGAGCCTTTACCACTAAAAATATTAGCTAACAAGTGGAAAACATGATAAAAAATGGTCGTTTGAACATTGGAACATCATGAGACGCTAGCGTGGTGTGTAGATGTCCATGTGGCACACTAGTGTCTAGACACATCACACTACAAAATGATGAGAACGGGAAAAGAACAAGGTTTGACACAAAACCGATACATGAAGGTAGTTACTGAAAAGGGGTCTTGAGCATCCTGATAAGGGAAAAAGGTTGATGTAGGGGCTAAAATGAGCCTACACAAGATGCCAAGGGAGTAGCCATTAAAGTGGACACAAGAATGCATGTGAAATTGCAAGGGGTGCAATTTTATGACATTACAATATAATTTATTTTTTATTTTTTATTTTTATTATGATATGATGATACATAATTATAAAATAAAATTTAGTGTAATTATACTAGCATCTATATCTTATTAAATACTCCATATAGAGAACACTGAGATATATCAATTTGCAAGGACCCATTTTACACTTTTATTATTGTGTGTTTGTAATAATATATTTGTTAGTTGCATCAAAATATAATATCATTGGATTATCTTAAAGAAATGCAAGTAAAACCATGTGTATGCTATTATATTATGATGCAACTAATGAATATAATTTTTTTCATTATGCTTAGGGTTAGGGTTAGGTTTCAATTACGGTAAAGTTTTTATTAGGTTTATGTTTGAATTGACTTAAGGTCAATGTGTAATTAGGGTTAGGTATATGCTTCAATTTGGATTAAGGTTAAATAAGGTTTAGGTTTAATAAGGGTAAAATAATGGGTTTAATTAGGGTTATTGTTCACATATGGTTAGGGTTAGGATTTAATTAAGGTAAGGGTTTGATCAAGGTTATTGTTTAATATTGGTTGGTGTTTAATTAGGGTAAATTTTTTAGGTGGGTCATGGTTATTAGTTAGGGTTTAATTATGGAAATGGTTCAATCAAGGTTAGGATTTATTTAGGGTTATATTTTGAGCTCAAATAAGATGAGGTTTAGGGTTTAATTAGGGTTAGGTTTTACTTAAGGTTAAATATCGAGTTCAAATAGAATTATTGTTCAATTAGTATCAACATTATGGTTGAGATTTAAATAGGATTAAAGGTAGAATATAACAATTTTGTTTTATCTACTCTATATAAGTTTTTTTTGTGTTGTGCACACCCTTTTAATTTTTAAATTTTTGTTATGTTGGGTTAGCAATGCTGAAGTTGGGTGGGGGGCCCAATTTTTGTCCCCTTCCAATAATTTTTCCTCTTTGACAGGTGTCACTGTTGGCATTTCGACTCTAAAAGGTAGTTCCTCAGGGTCAAAATCTTTTGTGGTGGATGTTGCTTCTTGGGATGGTGGTACTATTAGTATTTCTCTCTAGGGAGGTTCTCATTTTTAAAGAGGAAATCAAGTGTCATATGCTGAAAAAACTCATGGGAGTAGGGTTTGTATCAAAAAGGAATCTTTTTCCTCCTATGAGTCAAAGGAGTGATCTTAAATGGATTTCTTGGAGGTGCACATTCTAGATGAAATCATGCATGAAGATATTGTGAGTTTCCCAATGTCATTGGTGGGGAGATTTTTGGCCTTCAAACCTAATATAGACTAGGTACATAAGTGGATGGAATATGTTTGAACTCTTAAAGGAGAGGTTAGTGTGAGTTCCATGTCAAATGGTCTCTTCATTTTTAGTTTAACAATACAAAATATTTACTATTTGTCTTGATCGGTGGCCCCTACGCATTTGATAATAACTTCAAGAACTATTTGGATTTATGTAAATGGAAGCCAGGTTTGGATTTTTCTACTAATTTGGGATTTGTTTCTTTGATTTGGGTCAGACTTTTAATTTTACCTCTTGATTTTTGGAACCATAAAGTGTTTTAGGGGATTGCTAACTCTTTTAGAAGTCTTTTGGTAGTGGAAAAAGTAACTTCTCAGAGGTTTAGGCTTGTCTTTTCTAGGATATGTGTAAATGTTGTTGTCAATAGTGTCCTTCCTTCTTTCGTCACTTTGAAATCCAAGTTTGGTTCCTAGTCTCAAGTCTTGGAATATGAGAATGCTAGGTTATTTTTTCAGCTTTACTGAAAGTTTGGGCATCTTAGTAATCCCTGTAAGAAACGACCTTTTCAAAAAGACAAAGAGGTTGTTCTTTCTACTCTTCCTATTTACAATGAGGGTCAAACTAAGACTGAATAATGGATTGACTTCTCTAAAGTCTACGGTGTTTAGAGAGAATGCTTCAGGAGAGAATATGGAGGTGAGAAATTATCTAAAGGAGGATGTTCCTTTCTTGAAAGCCAGTGTATCCCTACCCCTTCCCTTGATCCATGATGACCTCGGGTTTAATATAACTAAGGATGGGGCTCTCCATTCTTCTGCTACTTGACCAAAATTAGATAAAGGCCTAAACTTGTATGTTTCTTTGATAAAGTAGGAATTTTATCCTTATGATGATTTGAAAATGAAAATCAAGAATCACTGAAAATTTTTGGATTCACTAAGCTAGCCCCTCCTTATCCCTTAAAGAATGAGGTTAATGAAGATCCCTAGACTTAGATGAGTGATAAATCCAAAGACAAAGAAGAAAATGGATGTTGGAAATGAATCAAAATTTTGTAGAACAAAAAATAAGGAGGTTAGATTAAGGGAAATAGATAGAGATATCACCTCAGGAAAATAAAGGATCCTGGAGGGTCTCACTAACGGAAGTAAATCAAAAAAATGAATAGAGAGTTCTCTCCCCTTGGGCCAGAAAAGTGTTTTTCTAGTTTTTTTTCTCATCTTTAATGAATGTTATATCTTGGAACATTAGGGTACTAAATAGTCCTTTTAAACAACATATTTTAAAGTGCTCTATTATTGATATGAAAATTGATATTCTCTTAGTTCAAGAAACCAAAATGGAGATGGAATTTTTTGATAATATGATTAAAAATGTTTGGCCAAGGGTAGAATATAATTGTGTATGTGATGCAGATGGTGTTTTTTAAGGGATCACCACCCTTTGGAACCCAAATAGATTGTTTGGTCAAAAATTATATATAACAATTGTAGTTGTTTAGAAACTACCTTTGAAGATGGAAGATTTTTTGTGAAATGGAAACTTGTTAATGTTTATGCTCCTAATACCAGAGCTACTAGAAATATTTTGTGGGAATCCTTGTTAGTGCTCATTTCTAACAATCAGAATGTGAAGTGGTTTCTTGTGGGGGAATTTAACACCCCCCTCTACCCTTCAAAGAAGCTTGAAGGGACTATGAATTTATTTGAAAGTATGCTGGAATTTTCTAATTTTGGATGTGGAGCTCTTAGGCTCTAAATTTACTTGGTCAAATAGGCATCTTGGATAAGATCATATATAGGTTAATTTAGACAGATTTATGATCTCCAGAGACTAGGATGTATTAGTTGAATTATAGTTATCTGCTCTTCCTAGATCTACCTTACACCATAGTGCTCTTGTTTTGAATTGGGAGGAAAAAATAAAGTTTGGTCCCTACCCCTTCGGATATGAGATTATGTGTAATTTTCACCCAAACTTCAAAGATCTAATCAATATTTGGTGGAACCTTCCTTATTGAGGGACTCCAATGTTTTGAGTGGTACAAAACTAAAGAGAATACAACTTAATGTTCAAGGCTTCAACAAAATTATGTTTGGAAGCATAAATTTGAGACTACGGAAATTGTCCTTTCAAATCTCAAGTTAATTCAAGAGAAGATGGAAAGGGGTGTCATTAATGAAGAAACATTTTCTAGATAAAGATAACTAAGGAATGAATGGTTCACTATAGCTAGAAAAGAGGAGAAATTTTATAACAAAAATCCAAGGTGCAATGGTTGCAAGAAGGGGATAGGAGTACAAAAAAATTCCATCAATAGACGTTAAAGCACAAAATAAGAAACATGATCTTCTCTCTATTCAAAGACAATGAGGATCTTCTTACCAAGTATAAGGATTTGAAAGTTGTGGCCATTTCCTTCTTCAAAAATGATGGAAGACATCAAGTCCTCCCTCCCTTTGGGTTAGACTCCCTTCTAGAGTTTATCTCGAGGGTGGTGAATGAGGAAGATCTTAACTCCCTAGGAAATAAGGTTTCTATACAAGAGGATAAATCTATTGTTTTCTCCTTTTGCACTTTTAAAGCCCCAAGTCCATATGGTTCTCCTCTAGCCTTTTTTTAGGATTTTTGGGAGACCATCTCCCAAGATCTCCTTCTTGCTACTATAGATTTCTTCAGAGTAGGAATAATTCCTCATAAACTTAATTGTAATCATATTTTACTTATTCCTAAGAAGGAATATTTCATCTCCATGTCTGACAACCACCCTATCAGTCTTTGTAACATGATTTATAAGTTCTTTTCTAGAATTATGGTTAATAGACTAAAGCCTCTACTAGATAAAATGATCTTTAGAAATCAAAAAGGTTTTGTGTCTAGAAGATAGATACTAGATGCAACTATTATATCCCATGAGATTATTCATTATATGGACCATTCTAAGAATATAGGTATGGTGTTTAAACTGGACATCTCAAAAGCTTATAAGAAGGTTTATTGGATATTTTTATTTGTTGTTTTAGAAAAAAAATAGAATTAGTGGGAAATTTTGGAGATTACTCAAGGAGTGTGGTTCCACCACTAGTTACTTTTTTCTTTTTAATGGTGTTCCTACAAGTTATTTTTCTTGTGGTAAGGGTTTGAGACAAGGAGACCCCCTTTCTTTATATCTTTTTAAATTATTATTGAATTTTTGGGTCAAAATATCTAAAAAAATCTTGACCATGGTTGTCTGCATGAGATTCATTTTGCTACTTCCCTGGCTCTGACTTCACACAAACAATTTGTTAACGACGTGATTTTGTTTGGTGTTTCCTCAATTGTGGAAGCATCAAAATGGAAGGTGTGCGTAAGAATATGTGGACTAACTAGTAAGATAAACCAACACACCAATGAAACATTAGATCAAAGGAAACTAATTAAAAAGATAAAACAAACTCTAAATAACAACAAATCCTACAAATGTGTTCCATTGTCCTCTATCTCCAAGGATTCGATGCAAGTTATTGGCTCTCAGTTGGTATAAGAATTAGCTTGTTGCAATGACAACTTAGGAGAATGAGATTTATGCAACATGCATGTTTATTTGCTAAATGATTGAAACTATGATATGAAAAACTAAAAAATTATATGAACTTGAGATGTTTATGCTAAAAGCTGATTCGAATGCAACTATAGCAACTGTGCTAAATTCACAAAATCTAGGATCCTTTTCAACTCACAAGGGGGTTGTATTTATAGATTTTTGGAGGCAAGAATCTAGTTGACCAAGATCAACGGTTGAATTCAAACCTGTCAAGATGAACGGTGAGAGATTGAGAAGTTGAGAGAAAGATGGAAGGTTGAGAGAATCATGGAAGATGTTTCCTCCTACACAACCTTATCCATTCAAAAATGAAGGAAATTTTCCATTTGTGCACTTCATTTATGAGAAGTTAGTTGGTAATTGAGAATAAATCCCTAATTAAATTTATTTAATTACATGTGACAATAAATTTAGAAGCTTCCATAATTAAATAATTCATATTTAATTATGTGTGAGAGAAAAAATAGAAATAAATTAAATATTTAAAATATTTAATTAAGTGTGAGAAGAGGAAAGTTTCTAATTAAATATTTGAAATATTTAATTAAATGTGAAGTGAAGAATTAGAAAGTGTTTAATTAAATATTAGAAATATTTAATTGACAGATAATTGAATGAGAGATGACATAAACTGAACTCATCCTGTCCTGACACACGATCCTGTCCCAGAGATTTGGCCATTCTGATGCTGGATCCACCAGAGCACCATTGATCTCTTCGAAAGGGAGCCTACCATCAAGCTAGACACCAAGCAACATATAGACCCCACAAGATTTCTTTGATCCTCCCTTGTGAATTTTTAATGAATTTGTGGTGAATTTTTCTTTTTTTGGTATTTTCGAACTTCTTCTTTAGCACATAGGTTTCTTCTTTAACACATGTGAGCCTTAGATTAGCACATAGGTTTTTGATTTAGCGCATACGAGCCTTAGATTAGCGCATATGATAGCTAGAATAATGCATCCAACTTGGCGCATCAATGAAATTTCTTAGCACATAGGCGAATAGTTTAGCGCATAGGCTAGAATGGTGCATAAGAGTTGATAGAATAGCGTATGCGATGCTCAAATAATGCATAGGCTAGAATAGCGCATACACTAGATAGATTAGCACATACACTAGATATATTAGCACATACACTAGATAGATTAGTGCAAACCTCTGATAGAATAGTGCATACAATCTCTGTTTTAGCGCATTCATGATTTAGTGCATCGATGACCTATTTTAGTGCATCCATGAGATTTAGCTGATTTTTCATTTTTGAGATTGATTTGATGCTTGCTTGATGATTGTTGCTATATTAGACAACTGATTTGATGATTTTAAATAACACCAAGGATAGATTAGATTGATTTTGGTAATGATCTGATAAATTTGTCTTCGCGCTTGAAGAACAAATAGTAAAATGATTTTGATAAATTTTCTTTTATGATTGAAAAATAAATAGTAAAAATGATGTTGATGTTGAGTCGATTGGCTATTAAATTTGTTTTCCTATTTGAATGAAAAATAAATAGTAGAAATTGATAAATTTTCCTTCTTGCTTGAAGAACAAATAGTAATGATATGTTGATGATGTTGATATGATTCACTTGATTTGACATGATTTTCTTGATAAACCTTGTTGATGATTTGATCCTGATGTGCTTGATGTTATAGGAGGATTTTAATATCCTCCAGATGAGAGAGAGATTTCCCTGTACATGGGAGATGATTCCCAAACTATCTTAGCCAGGGATAGGGGTTGGGTTCCCTTCTCAGAATCCCACAGTATAGGGTCAACAGGGCACTATTGATTGCATTAGCCAAGAGATGGCATAGTGATCATAAAACCTTTCACTTTTCGACTAGAGAGATCACTGTGACACCCAAGGATGTGTACAAGATTTTAGGCATCTCGCTAGTTGGTGAGCTTGTGATTTATGATCACAAGGAGATTGGGGGTATAGATACCTTACAGAGAGTCTTCCAGGATCCTCATGCCAGTGGCTATGAGATTGCATGGAGAGAAATTGTACAAATTTCTGCCCCACTTCCATCAGTTCTAGCAGGTTTCATTGGTGGCTTCCTTTGTCCTGATTGTAGGTCAAAGGGACTATCAGTAGGCTGGGATCGGATTTTGGAGGACATGATCCTCCATCAGACTAGATATGCATGGGGATCTTGCATGCTTGCCAATCTATACCACGATCTTCATCAGGTGGTATATACAGATGGGAAGAGTATATCATCTAGGGTTACTCTTCTTCAGATTTGGGATTGGGATCACATCGCCATCACCTGCCCTATTGTTCAGAGAGATCGCCCGCTTGGTTATCTATATGTATATGCATACACAGGTCCCCTTGTTTAGCCTATTTTGGGAAAGTTAGAGTACTGGCGATGGATGTTAGATGATATGGATATAGTCATCTGGAGACCGTAACTAGACTGTGATGTATGGGATGACGATGATATAGAGTTGCCTTATTACGGGATAGCAAGATATATGATTGGCCACACTGCATTCATCATTGAGATTTTTTTGGTTATGCGGGCACTGAGGTAGTATGAACGAGTTCAGATGATACCATAAGGTGTGTCTCATTATGCCAGACACCAAGATGATGTTATAGAGTGGGGTGCTTGCATCACTTTTGAGGCAACAAGGGCCAATTATATAGATCTACAACCAGAGTTTTGGGCGATACATCCAGAGGTTATAGATGCACATAAGATGGATGATTATGTTGTCTAATTCTACACACATCCATTTCCTAGTTTGACTAGTCTAGATGAGCTTGCCCCACTATTAGAAGGACTAGTTCTATGGCGGACATGATGGAAGCCATAGGAATAGGCAGAGGCTAGGGCATAGGCACAAGCGTAAGGTTAGGTAGAGCAGCCAAAGGAAGCAAAAGATATAAGCGAGATGGCTATGGATGTCGATGAGGAGAATTCAAACAACTTCGATGATAGCGATGATGATGTGGATGACAAAGGTGGTGGGGGTGGTAGATAGGGATTTTTCTTTGTTGTTCCCTTTAGGATGAGGCCTTGCACAACTAGAGTGGTGGACTAGCCGAGTAATTTGGCTCCATGAATTACTATCAAAACTTCATCACAGGGATAGATTGATAGTCTGGAAGCAGAGGTTCAGACTCTTTGGATTCATCTAGCACAACCACAGGCTACCATTAGCCAGTTACAAACACAAATTTCACAACAACCACCTCCTGAACCACAAGTAGCTCAACTTACAATAGAGTGAGATAACTTCATAGAGCGATGCATTCAGGCAAAGGGAGTAGCAGAGAGACTCCTGAGGTCAGTTGAGAGAACCTCCACTAGAGAGGTTGTGGCAAAGGGACTACAGGCTAGGGACTACAGACTGCTTGTCAAATAGAGTTCTATAGGATGAGATACTTTGAGGTAGTACCCCCTGAGCAGAGGATAGCCTATACACAATCAGGTACCTAATCACAGACCCATTCACACATTCATACCAGGAGTGTGGGATAGCCTATTAGATGAGAGATCTATGCTTCTAGCAGTAAATACCCAACGAGACCTACCACCTTCGGAGGCAACAATATTCATGCTCCACATCCACATGCCCCTCAGTGACGATTATGGATACACCTTGCCATTTTATTTTACATATGTTGTGTTTAGAAATTTGATATCTTTGTACATATGGACATTTATTTTTATGATATTATGATATCCAATGGTGATTCGATATGTATGTATCATTGATTTATGTATGCATTTTTACTTCTGTATGCTATGTCTTTTATGATTATGCATGCTTATGGATGATGATATATTCACTTTGATATGAACTATAATGATGATGTTTTTTTTTACTGTGATGTATGCTTTGATGATGATGATGCAATTTTTATGATGAATATGTTGTCTAACATCGTGATATCATGTAATATGAATGAAATGAATGCATCATTATTTTTATCAATCTATGATTATGTAAAATGAGGTGAAAATGAGGTGACTATAAATGATGAGATGAATGATTAATGAAATGATATGCAATAATGAATGATATGCACATGATATGAAAATGATATGAGGTAATCTAATATGGATAATGATTATGATAAAATGAATAAGACCTAATAATGATAATGATGAATAATGATACAAATGATATGATAATGGAAATATGAAAATGATAATGAAATGATAACAATAACCTAAATGAAAAATGATAATGACACGAGATGCAATAAATGTCCAAGTGTACTCAATTGACATCTCCAAAAATCTATCATACAACCCTAAATGCAAATCTAAATGAATCATGCAAACCTAGAATGCCAAAATGAACCATTCTCCTATTTGTCATTCCATGAGTCAAATATTTGTGTAATTTTCATCATTGAGCCTTTTGATATGTTGAAAGTTAGTACAAGCATGAAAGGGGATATTAGCACCAATGATGACCTGAGTACTGTTTCCATGATGTTTGATGTAGCAAGTTAATACAAGCATTGAGGTATAATTGAACCAAGATGACCTGAGTATTGTTTGCCTAAATAGACAAAGGTTAACCATTTTCATATGAAAATTCTGAAATGTCATCAATGATACATTGTAGAGCATGTCCTATGACCAATTTGCACAATACTATTGATTAGCTTACAGACAACAACCAAAGAAAAATCATACTCCTTCCTTGTGATCCTAGTTCAGTACATCATTGAACCACTCCAAAGATATGATATCATCAAATTTCAAAACAACAATTCAACTTATGTTTTAAATTTTTCATTCATTTTGCTCAAATTAAGATCATCCAATTTGTTTCATTTTTCTGTCAAACAGTCATTTAGATCTAGTTTTGAATGGATAATTTGTTGTTTATGATATTCCAAATGCTTGACCCATGTTGTCATTTTGTCTGCCAAGAGGTTCCAAGAAGTGAATTTCCCCCAATGATCCTACACTCTGACTCCTGATTAGACACAATTATTGCTAAGGACAACATTAATCATCAAGCCATGATGAAATCCTTGTTGTTTCCAGGAAATGTTTGGATGCATGATGTAGATGTGATGGCTAGGCATGTATGTGATGTCGATGAAAGATGGATATGTAGAATGTATCCTAATAGATGAGAGAGACAAACAAATCAAAAATAATACCTGTTTGCCAGGTTTTCACCATTTGTTTTAATTGCACTTTTTCTGATTTTATGAATTTCTTTCATATTTTTCTTTTTTTTAATTTTTTTTAATTTTGCTCTTTTTTATTTTTTTGTATTTTTCTCTTTTCTCTTTTCTCTTTTTTATTTTATATATATATATATTTTTTTTTGTATTTTTATGAATTTTTTTCATGACTTTTTATATTGTTTTTGATATTTTTCTAGGACTTTTATATTGGTTTTATATTTTTCCAAGACTTGTTATATTGTTTTTGATATTTTTCAGACATAAAACTTCTTCAAGTGGATGTTGTTCATCGGATCTTCAAGCAGGTCCCCTTCTAATGTTGACAATTGATATTCCCCCAATCCATATGCTACAATGATAATGAATGGGCCCAACCAATTAGGCTTGAATTTGCCTTTCTTTTCCCAATCCTGCTAATTACGAGGGTTTTCTTTGAGAACTAAGTCACCCACTTGAAAAGCTCATGGTTTGAATCTATGATTGTAGTTGCAAGACATAACCCGTTGATATCCCTTTAAATGATTAGTGGTACTTTGTCGCCGTTCATCCAACAGTTCTAGCTCTTGCAATCCTGATACTCTGTAATCATCATCATTTATTAGCCCCTTTAGTGATACTTGAAGAAAGAGAATCTCAAATTATAATGGAAAAAAAGCTTTTGCTCCATAAACCAAAGCATAGGGGGTAGAACCTATTGGTGTGCGAATACTTTTATTGTATGCCCACAATGCTGGATTTAATTGGACATGCCAATCAAAGCCAACATCATTTACTATTTTCTTCAAAATCTTCAGAATTGTTTTGTTTGAATCCTCTTCTTGGTCATTTCCCTGTGGGTAATAAGGTGTAGAGAACCTATGTTGGATGTGAAATCTTTCACAAATTTCATCAACACCATAATTTTTAAAAGGTTTTCCATTATCTGTAATAATGGAGTTGGGAATTCCATACCGACATATATGATATAGTTCAAAATGAATGAGGAAATTTTCTTTCCAGTAATAGTTGTTAGGGGAACAACTTCAATCCACTTAGTAAAGTACTCAGTGGCTTTGATAATGAGCTTGTGTCCATTTGATGATGACAGATGTATCTTTCCAACCAAATCCATTTCCCACTTAGAAAAATTCCATGTTGTGGTGAAGGGTTGTAATTCCTGAGCAAGGGCATGAATAAGATTCCCATGAATTTGAAATTTTGAACATTTCTTTACAAAGATGAATGATTCTTTCTCCATGGTCAGCCAATAGTAACCCATTCTAACAAGTTTCTTTGTCAAGGTTAGTCCACTTGAATGTGTCCCACAAATACCACCATGAACCTCTTGTAAGGCATTTCTCAATTCATCGCATTCGAGACATCGAAGGAGGGTACCATCAGGACCACATCGGTACAACACATCGGCAATTAAGGTGTAATGAGAAGATTGACATATGAAATTCCTTTTCTAATTTCTAGACAAGTCTAGGGGAAAATTAGTATCTTTTAGGTAAGTATATATTTGGCCATACAAGGGAGAATTTGAACTAGTTAAGTAGTAAATGATTTGGGTTTCCAAATTATCATATGCGGGAAAAAAAAATTGTTCCACCACGAAATCCTACCATGCTTAGTTCTCTGAAAACTAGAGGAGTGATGCAATTATAGCCATGGCATCTGCAGCTTTATTATCAGTATGCAAAAAAATTGTGAACTTGATATCAACAAAGTATTTCTTAAAATCGTCCACCCTTTCTTGTAAGGCATTGAATTTTCATCCTTAGTTTGATATTCATCATTGATTTGATTTATGACAAGTTGTGAATCACTAAAAACTTGTAGTTATGTGATTCTGCAATCTACTGCAATTCTCATTCCAATTAATAGTGCCTCGTACTCAACTATGTTATTTGTGCAAGGAAACATTAGCCGATAAGATTTTGGAATTGTATGTCCTTGAGATGTGATTAATATAATTCCTGCCCCTAAACCATGTTGAGTGTAGGAACCATAAAAATAAAGTGTCCATGACTGTTTAATGGATGTTGTGAATACATCAGCATCAAGAAAATCAATATGTATTAGATGTTTTTCTTGCATCGGTGCTTTTTTCGACTGATCTAATATTACCTATCCTTTTATAGCCTTTTGATCCACATATAACTCAGGATCATGACCCATTTAGCCAATCTACCAGTTAAGGTTGCCTTACTTAGAAGATATTTTAGTGGATCAATCTTAGCCACAAGCTTTATTGTATGAGTTAGCATATAGTGTCACAACTTTTGAGAAGTAAACACTACTGCCAAAAAAGATTTTTAAATGAAGGTGTAATTTAGTTCATGGCTTGTCAAATTTTGACTGATGTAATATATTGCTCGCTCCTTTCCTGTTTTGTCTTCCTATGCCAATAATGCTCCCAAGGACACTACCATGGTAGAAATATACAATATGATCGGTTCACCTTGTATTGGTGGAATCAACACTTGTGGACTCATTAGATAATGATTTATTTGATAAAACGTTCCTTCACATCTGTCTTCCCATTTAAATGGAACATTCTTATGTAAAAGATGAGTGAATGGTAAATTCTTATCTACTAGTTACGCAGTGAATCTCCTGATGGATTGTAATTGTCCTTGCAATGAGCATAGTTGACTAATGTTACTTGGTGGTGGCATATCGAGGATTGCTTGTGCCTTTGTTGGATCCACTTGAATTCCCTTTTTTGATACAATATAATCTAGAAGCTTTCCATATTTCACCCCAAAGACACATTTTTTTGGATTAAATCTCACTGTGAATTTTTCCATCGTGTCAAAAAATTTAGATAAGATATCTAAATTTCCTTCTCTTATGTGTGATTTTGCTAAAAGATCATCGAAATAATCCTCCATGAATGTGTGAATTATATCATGAAAAATGGTAGTTATTTATCGTTGATAATTAGCTCATGCATTCTTGAGTCCAAACGACATTACATTCCAGCAATATGTACCCCAAGGACATGTGAAAATTGTTTTATCCTGATCTTCCGACGTAATCTTTATCTGGTTGTATCCCAAAAACCTATCCATTAATGAATACATAACATGTCCAACAGTCAAATCCATAATCATATCTATGTTTGGCAAAGGGAAATCATCCTTAGGACATGTCTTATTTAAATCCCTAAAATCTGTACGAATTTTGATTCTTCCATCTGGCTTTGATACAGGCACGATATTGGAGATCCATTCTGCATAGTGTATAGACGGAATGAATCTGACATCTAACATTTTCTTTAACTCCTCTTTGACCAATAATGCAACATGTGGATGCATTACCCTGAGTTTTTTCTTCATAGGTTTTGCCCCCGACATAATAGATAAATGATACATGATGAGATTTGGATCCAATCTAGGCATATCTACATAGGACCATGAAAAATTGATTTGATTATTCATGAGAAATTTTGTGAATCCACAGATTTCCTCTTTTGTTAATGATGCAGCAAGTTGCGAGACTTTGGGTTGTTCCACAGTACCTAAATTGATCACTGTTGTTGGTTCTATTAAAATAGAAGACCTTTCCCAATAATGCTCAAGGAGAGTGTCAATTTTCCCTTCTTCCAGTGCCTTTGAAAGCTTTTCACCATTAACAACGCTTTTTATTTTTATCTTTTCATGATCTAATACTACCTTTATTAGGTTTTCACCATTAGATCTTTCTTTTATGTTATTTATTTTGTAGCTAAGAAACTTGACACTTTCTTGTCAAAGAGTTTGATCCTGTGATTCACTGGTGGAACTTGTTTTTGTTTTGAATGAACAACAAAATTTTATGATGGTTTCATCATCGTGAAAAATTGGGATATGAATTGGTGCATTTTTTTCCCAATCAATAAGTTTGGGATGAACCAAGGAAAATGGATCACCAGGCTGGGTAAGGTCACTAGTCGTTAAGGTCATGATGCTATCATCATCCTCATTATGGGAAAGATATATGATGGTATCCTCCTATTGATGATCTGTTTCGATTTGAATTGAATCATCCTCACTCAAGTCATGATCACTTAGTAGAACTTAATCAAGTGGAGACCTTGAGATTTCCCCTTGTATGAATGTAGGTGTGAATTTTTGTATGGCATCCACCTATTTATCTTTCCAGAATTTATCATCAAAGATGGTGTCCCATTCATATTCATTGGAATAAGTGTCAGAATTGTCCTCTTCTATTCTAAGAATTGTTTCAGCTAACTCGTCATTGGATGTTATTTTTACTTTTTCTTCCTTTGTATCTTCACCATATCCTAACCCTATTTTATCTTTTGGGTGCATTTTTTTTAGTTGTATAGTTTCAACAATACCCTCCTTTGTTTTTCCTATAGGGCCATTCCCTTCATAACCCATTTTTTGCATCATTGTATAACCTTTTCCATATTGCTTTGTGGGTAGCTTGATATGTTATACTGATTCATCTTCATATTTATAGAGCCAATAAAGGATAGATCCATCTTTCATTTCATTTTCTTGAGTATTTTCCTTAATAAACCTTCCATCAAACTTGGTGATGGAAACTGAAGCTTGTGTGCCTGAGGCTAAAGCTATTGTAGCCTGTTGTAGGGATGTTGATGGTTGACCATGGGATCTTGGAGACATGGGTAGATTAGAGAGACATAAGGAATATTCTCCCACCCCATTATCTTTCAATTTTAGCTTGGTGCCAAAATTACTGATCATTTCTCTTGCTTTCTCATTGTGCTTAGAGGTAGAAATGGCCAAAGCCTCTCTATTATGTGGGACAAATGTGTCTTGAGTTGCTCTAAGATTAGAACAATTTTGACTGCTAATGTGATCGGTCGGTATTGTTACTTCTTGTCCATCATATGAAAACTTCAAGCATTGATGATAAGTAGATGGAGTTGCTTGCATCTCATGGATCCATGAGTGACCCAAGAGTATGCTATACGATAGATCCCGGTCCAGAACCTGACAAAAGGTATTCTTCATAACAGGTCCCACTCTGATCAATAACATGATGAGGCCTTTGGAAGCTCTTTCCTCATCATTGTATGCTTTGATTATAATTTTCCTTCTTGGATCTATAGATTATGTTGAATATCCCAAAGCAAGGACCAATTTCAAAGTACAAATGTTTAATCCAACTCCCCCATCTATTAGGACACGTATAATTTGTGCTTTATGAACTATGACCTCTAGGTAAACCAATGAATTATGGGGATGGGTCATGGATGAGTCATCCTTCTCAATAAAGGATAAACATGTGGGTGAGGACAAATGTCCCACCATGGCTTGGAATTTATTGATATCTAGATCAGGAGACACAGTTGTGTCGATGAGTGCCTTTTCAAGAATTTCCTTATGTGTGGGTGATATTTTGAGGAGCTCCAAGATAGAAATTTGGGCTGATTTTTTCCATTGTTGATCGACCAAATTGTATTGAATTGGAGGGGGAATTATCATCTTAGATGAACTCCCCTTTACAATAATTTTGGCCTATCCCCTTGTGGTAGCATTGACCTCTCAATATTCTTGCTTTCATTTGATTTTGATAGCATTGATTTGCTAATCGTTAATATAAATATGATTGATAATGGTGTCATAGACATGATTCACATTCTTGCCTTTGTCACCAGAAGATTCCCCATTTTGATAATTGGGGAGAGGATCCTTGAATGGCTGATGATAATCATTGGCATTATGTCCCTCAATCATTATGGTACGGTTATCAATCAAATCCTAAACAAGATTCTTTAACCCTTGGAAATTATTTGTCTTATGCCCTTTGCACCTATGATAATCGCAAAAGTGTGAGTCATTCCAGGATGGTGGTTTAACTCGGGGCTCATAATCTCTTTGTGGTGGAAATCTAATAGTGTTTTGACTCAACATTTCTTTAAGAATGGATTCTCAAGACTGGCCCAAGGGAGTAAAGCTCCATCGATTTGAGAAAAATTAAGATCTAGGCGCATTTGAATTTTGATTTCCAAGATTATTACCACGATTGTTGGTCACATTTCCTTGGTTGGAATTTTTGTCTTGGTTACTAGAATTTCCAACATTATTGCTACGTTGAACCCCTGATACATTAAGAATGGTAGGCTTTATATTCACGTTGTTAGCATCTACTACCCCATCATTCACAATATTTTTATTTCGAGTCCAAAATCATGATTTTTCATTGTTGTTGCTATTGTTGTTGTTTTTGTTGTTCAAATTTGGACTTACTTTTTCAAGCTTTAAAACTCCTCGCTTGACCAAGGCTCCTTCAATGGTGATTGCATTCTCAATCAAATTTTCAAATGATTGAGGACAGTGAAGGTTTAGCCTATAACTCATCTCTTGATTCAAGTTATCGATAAAAAAATTCATCTTTTCCTCTTCAGGAACAAGATGGGAATATCTAGAAAACAACCTTCTCCACCTTTGTAATAATGTGGTGAAAGGTTCCACAATATTTTGTTTCACCTTACACAAATCAAGCATGGTTATCTCATGTTTTATATTATAGGAGTATTGTGATATGAACTTATTTATTATATCCTCAAATGTTCTGATGGGGGGAGTGATCTTGGAAAGCCACTCCATGGATTGTCAACCCAGACTTCATGGAAACAATCTCATTAAGTATGTATCTTCATGAGCAAATTCCAAGCTCATATTTCGGAAATCCCTCACATGATCAATGGGATCCATTTTCCCATTATACCTATCAAACTTTGGGACTTCACAATGTTTTAGAAAAGGAATCATTTGAAGACTCCTGTCAAATGGATATGGGAAGATATCATCCAAAACATACTTCTTCTTTGTACCCCCTTGAATTTCCTTTATTTTCCATTGTAAGGCTCTTATATGTTGAGTAAGAGCCCTAAAATCATTAAGAGGTGCTTCAAGATCCTCTCTAATGCCTTCTTTATCAAAATTGGTAGGCAGCTTAGCTCCTTAATTAGCTAATGAAGGGAAATATCTTTCCTTGTTTCATTCCAAAACTCTATCCATGAGAGTATGGAATTGAGGATCATGTTCTACTTTTTGAAGCATTTCTTTTGTTATCTCATCTCTATTAGGATTATTCCCAGTGCAAATTTTGTGAAAAGTATTTTCTTCCCTATCACCATTATTGCTTTTATCACCCATGTTGCTTAATGTACTTTCCCTTTCGTCTCCTTCTATGTGCTTTTGAGATCTTGTGACAACATGCATAAGCTTTTGCCAAATTTCCACTAACTTTGATAAAAAGAATGAAATAGTGCAATTTTGATGGATATCTAAGTCGAAATAGAATGAAGATTCTATTGATATGACTTATGAAATTTCTAATCTTTAGCTTGTGATTCCCTGATTGAAAGGATGATAATCATGTTTGGGGAATTAAATCAAAAATCAAAAATAAAGATGAAAATTCACTTTGTGAGGTTTGATTGTGGTTTTGTAAAACTAAGGATTTTGATAAATGCCTAATGTTTCCTAAGCTTTCTATTGGAGAAACTAATTGGGACAATTAGAGTACACAATTTTTGGTTGGGGAATAAAAGAGGAACGAACAGGCTGGTTGTGATTATGCCTTTGAGAAATAGCTCTTCTTTAAAAGAAATCTCCTGAATATAATGGTTCTAAAGAAAAATCGTAAGTGAAACCTCTAAAAAAGTCGTGATATCGATGAATAAAGGTTTTGTGTTCAAGAAAAACCTTTCGACTTTGGTATAAAAATTTCCTCTTTTTCAATAACTTCTTATAACTAAGAGATTTCTTTGGCTTATTAATCTTATTCTCTAGGGACTTCTTGGAAAAAAATTCAGACTTCCAGACCCTAAGCAAGGAAAAAGACTAGGCTGAGATGGTAGATTTTTGGGTGTTAAAAAATTACCCAAGTTCAAAATACAAATGTGCTAAAATATCCAGCCTATGTGTTGGACTATTCGATGTATCCGCTAAAACAGAGCATGACTATGCTGAAATAGAGCATTGATGTGCTAAAAAAAAGCATGAATGCGTCGAAACAGTGCACAAATGCGCCGAAATAGAGCACAAATGTGTCAAAATAGAGCACAGATGCACCGAAAAAGAGCACAGATGCATTGAAACATAGCATAGATGCACTGAAACAGAGTACAAATGTGCTAAACTATCCAATTACTACACTGGGACATACATGTTTTGACAGTTTGATGTTTTGGATGATCTTTCTCTGATTAAATTTGGAAAAACACAACATATAGTGAAAAATATTTTTTGCAAATCCTAAAATCTAAACAAAGAGTGTATGTTCTTGATATTTTCATGGGTATTGAAAAAAATAAGCACTTCAAATAGAATCACTCTTATTTGTCAAAAATTTCATCATAGAAACCACAACCCACATTTTAAAATTCAATTGAATCACACAACCATGTCACCCCCTAAAGGGCACCCATATTTTTGTCTTTTCTAGGTGTGTACTCAAGGTTATATTTCTCGATCCCCTGAGCAAACAATCCATGGAAATTATATGGTGAGTGTCTTGGGGGTAAATTCTTCCCTCCCCTTGCACTGTGATTAATATGATGTTTGGATACTGACACAGTTGGCTTTCTACACTATGGTTTGTAATAAAGGTATTTGTCCAACGTGGCAATAGATAAACTCCCTCAAGAGAACAAAGATTTTAGGGATGGTTATCTTGCTCACTTCCATTGAATATGGGCTTCCCCAAATTCACTTTTGATTAGAATGGGCTGGAAAACCTGGCATTGGTTGTTCCCACTTAGGTCGTTCCCGTAGGGTGATTACTTTTTCCCACTATGGTTGGCCTTCTAAAGGATGTAATAAAACATGAATTGCATAAAATGGAAAAGGTAAGTCTGGTGTTTTGGCCACCCAATAAAGGGGAGAGAATAAACTTATTACCCCACAATCACAACAAACAAATGATTAAATTTTAAATCCAAATGATAATTTTCTATACTAAGTGAAGATTTTGCTTCACAACAAACATTGAATTCAATTTAACCAAGGCAAAATACATTTGGTGACTATCCTAGGATTGGTTAATTCCATATTTAAGTGACTAGACTAGGATTGCTTCATTTTACTTTAAAATTGAATTGAAAAATATTTGTCCGCGAATGACATCGAAATCAAGATTTGTTCTGTTACACCCCTTGTATGTGCTAAAATAACTGGTAAATATGCTAAAAGAAATGATAAATGCGTTAAAAGAGAAATCAGGGATATGCTAAAACAATCAACAAATGTGCTAAAAGAACTAGCAAATGTGCTAAATTTTATAGCAAATGCGCTAAAACAGTCCTTGTATGTGCTAAAACATACCTCGTATGCGCTAATCATCAACTCGTATGTGTTAAAACCCTGCTCCAGTCTATCACTTGTCTGAAAATTCTGGAATAAAAATATTAAAAATGGGGCAAGGCCCCACGGTGGGTGCCAAAAAATGTGTGTGAGAATATGTGGACTAACTAGTAAGATAAACCAACACACCAATGAAATATTAGATCAAAAGAAACTAATTAAAAAGATTTAAAAAAATATAAATAATAGTAGCTCCTTCAAATTTGTTTCATTGTCCTTTATCTCCAAGGATTTGATTCAATTTACTGGCTCTCAGTTGTTATAAGCAACAACTTGTTGGAATGACAACTTAGGAGAATGAGATTTATGCAACATGCATGTTAATTTGCTAAATGATTGAAACTATGATATGAAAAAATAAAATGCTATGAAATTGAGATGTTTATGTTAAATGCTAATTTGAATGCAACTATAGTAATTGTGTTGAATTCACAAAATATAGGATCCTTTTCAACTCACAAGAGGGTTGTATTTATAGATTTTTGGAGGCAAGAATCTAGTTGACCAAGATCAATGGTTGAATTCAAACCTATCAAGATGAACGGTGAGAGATTGAGAAGTTGAGAGAATCATGGAAGATGTTTCCTCCTACACAACCTTATCCATTCAAAAATGAAGGAAAGTTGCCATTTGTGCACTTCATTTATGAGAAGTTAGTTGGTAGTTGAGGATAAATCCCTAATAAAATAGAGAAATTTATTTAATTACATGTGACAATAAATTTAGAAGCTTCCATAATTAAATAATTCATATTTAATTATGTGAGAGAAAAACTAGAAAGTAATTAAATATTTAAAATATTTAATTAAGTGTCAGATGAGGAAAGTTTTTAATTAAATATTTGAAATATTTAATTAAATGTGGAAAATGAATATTATTTAAATTTAAAATTTAAACTTATGATAATTAATATAAATAAATTGTGAAATCTATTTAATTAATTAAGAGAAAGATAAAAGTTGGTAATAATTAAATAAACTTATTTATCTAATTAAATTGGAAGAATTAGAAAGTGAACGATATAAATAAATAATTAAATTTATTTATATGTAAATGAGTTTAGAAGATTATTAATTAAATAATTCATATTTAATTAATTAACAGGTTTGATTAACTGTGACCATTTTTAGATGTATACAAAAGGCAATCCTAAATGAGTATGTTGAAGCTTCTAGCTAGTTCATAAATCATAATAAGAGTAAATTATAATTTTTAACACTAAGTTCAATAGGTGAAGGAAAGGATTCTAAGAATCCTAGGATGCCAAGAAGCTGGTATCAATGATGTTCACCTGGGCCTCCCTCTAAGCATAAATAAACCTCCTAATTCCTTTAGGAATGGCGTCATTGAGAGAATCCAAAGGAAGCTAGCTGAATAGAAAGAAAATTTTCTCAATCAAGTAGTTAAGCTCCAGCTCTTCAATTATTCTCTACAAAATGTTCTAGTTTATTACTTAGATCCCTCTTTAAAATGAAAAAGTTTGTTATGAGAAAGATTGGAAAAATCTAGAGGGATTTCCTCTAGACTAGGGAAAAACAAAGGTAAACGATTTCTCTTGTCATTTGGGAGAAAGTGTGTTACCCAAAAATTTTAGGAGGCTAGGGATTAGAAGATTAAAGACGTTTAACAAAGCTCTGCTAACCAAACTGGGTTGGTATATGATCTAAGTAAATATTAGAATAGTATTCTTAGTGCTAAGTTTATGGGGAATGGCCCCCCTACCTACTTGTTTTCCTCTCAAGGCTTTCCTAATGGATCATCCTTTTGGAATAATGATCTTTAAAAAAAAAGTATACTACAACAAGGAGTTAGAAGGAAAGCGGGCAATGGAAGTTCTATCATTTTTTGGGAAGAAGCATGGGGAAGAGGTCTTTCTTTGACTTCACTGGCCTAATTAAATCCTATAAGAAAAGGTCTCACCAGATTATATGGATCTACTTGAGCTATGGTTATGTTAATTGGTTTGAAGAGATCCCCAAATGAAGAATCTTTGAACAAGATGTCTTAAATCTTAGAACAAGAAGAGGGAGCAATATGGTGGCTTTTTTTTCATATTGTTTCCACTCTTAACTCCTTGATTGGAGACTATTATTTGGCTCTTCAAGGAGGTGAAGATGATTGGATCTATGGTGATAACCCCTCAGGATCTTTCTCTATCAAAATAACTTATAATAGAGTGGATGATGCTCCTTCTAATGATTAGAACTTCAATTGAAATTCTATCTAGAATTCCAAGTTAATTCCAAAAATTATATTTTTTGGTGGGTTGCTATGCATGGTAGAATCCTCATTGTAGATCTCCTTAATAGGAAAATATTTAAATTTTTCAATAGATGTTCCCTCTTTCTATTTGTTGAAGAATCGGTTCTTCATATGATTATTCAATTCTCTTTTGCAAGAGAATTTTGGTCTTTGCCCCTTCAAAATATTTTGACTAACTGGGTGTTTCCACATGATCTGGAAGACCTTGTCATCCAATGAGGCTCTGGCCCTATTTTGTATCCTATCATTAAGGAATTACGGCTGCAATTTTCCCCCTTTATTTCCTAGCACATGTGGAAAGAGAGAAACGATATAGTATTTAGGGAGAAGCAAAGGAGCAGATGTGATTTATTTTATATAATAAAAAAACAAATCATGGAAAACTTAAATTCAAATTGTTTTGGTTTCTTGAAAGTTATTCCAAATTCTATATATACCTTAGAGTCGAGAAGCTATGGGTACTAAATCATGATATGAATAAGATTATTTTTCCTAACATCCTAGATAGGAAAATGACCTTATAGATACCTCCACCAATTGATTGGGTAGAAATAAAATTTGATGGTTTCTCTAAAGGAAACCTGGGGTTTTCTATAGTTGGGGATCTGATAAGAGATCATAAAGGGAGATGTATTGAAGCCTATGCTAAGTGCTTGAGAATTTATACTATTATGGAAGTAGAGGCTACTAAGGCCATAATTGAGTGGGACTCTAAATTGATAGATGAGTTTCTTAGAGGTCAAATCAAGCCTCTATAAGATCATGAACTTCATCTAGGACTTAAAATGAGTGATCAATTCTTGGGAAAGGTTAGATTTGCATAATATCTTTGGAGAGGGAAATACAGCTACCAACTCAATCTCAAACATGTGCCTCTCTAATTTCCAATGGCTTTTCTAAAATTTTGAAAATATATTGCTTCAAATAAAATATTGCCTAGATTTCTAAAGTTTTTTTGAGAGGGGTCTTCTTTACTTGTGAAAATGGGGAGATTCAAACAATATAGGCTAAGGGGAAGAACATGATTCCAAGTATTTGGTTAATTTTTATCTTTTCCTACCCCTTTTTGAATTCAAATTATCTATCTCAATTGTTTCAACATGTAAACAAAGAGATGGAATGGCTACGAACAAAATGTTTTTGTTGATGTTATCTTGTTTGTATCATTTAACCATGTACTTTACATGGTTGAGAGGATAATTAAGTCTCAAATGATTAAGAAGTATTGAAAAAAGAGAAATATTCCCCCAATCAAAATACTCCTAATGATCTCGTGATCTTAGAAAAGACAAGAAATAATGAAAATTTGAGTTTTAACAGGAGTAACCCTTCTAATATTATTTCCCTTAAGGGTCATCATTTAATCATATATAGTATAGTGAGGAGGGTTTCTTTGAAAAGACCTTTGATTTAATTTTTCCTTTCTCAAAGGTCTTGATACTTAATTTAATAATGCTTTTGGGATTGTGGAGTGCTTATATAAAGTTTTCTTGCATGTTTTCAAATCCCCCTTCTGCCATATGTAACTTCAAAAGTACCTCGAGCTACAAATGGACATTAATATCCTTAATAATTATTAATATGAGTGCCTTTTATCACATAGATTCTAGGTGATGGCCTAAGATCATGGAAATCCAACCTAAGATTTATGTGGCTTTGAATCAAAAAACTACCTTAATTAAATTCTTTGATGGATCTTTCTAGAATGGTAGAGATTTTTGTGGGGGTTTCTTAGTGGATGTGTGGGCCTATAATTTTCCCTAAGTGGCTATGAGTGTTATCATAATTTTTGAAGTACTAACCGTCTTCTTATTGTTACAATTATTATTTAAGGTAAACAATTATTTTTATTTTGAATTCATAGTAAAATCATGGGGGGTCCAAGGAAGTGGTCTGAGCCACTCTCCTACATGTTGTTACAAAAAAATGTTGAGATTTGGAGGTTCTTTCAAAATTCTTGCATGAACCCCTTCTTCATGGCTATGAAGGGTTGCAATGATGATATTACTACAAAGTTCTACAATTCTTGGTTTGAAGACAAAGTTAAAATTGGTAGTATAACATTTGTAGTGAATGTGAGGTTGATAGAAAAGGTGACTAAAATGGAGTGTAGTGGTCTGAAGGTGGTAAAGATTAGTAATGGAAACTATCTAAGATTCATTGATAGTTTCCTCAAAGGAGAGGACAAACTTTAACACTTCCAAAATGGATATGACAAAGAAAGGCTCTGATCTCATAATTGGGTGTTCAATGTGCATATCATGGAATATTTCATCTTGGAAGGTAGGTATCCTACTATCCATGGGTACCACTTTCCTTTTCTCAACCATATTTGGAGGAATGAAAAAATTAATATTCCATTTTTTTTGCTTTCTTCCCTTAAGTAGTGTAAGGCCAAAGGGGCTTTTCCACCCCTTCATCAGGGCCTAATTCTTAGAATTTATAATTATGTGTTTGCTAATACACCCCTTCCTAGCATGTCGATGAAAATTAACCCCCAAGATAATGAACCCTTGAACAAAAACCCCAACCCTCACCCTAATCCTAATCCTCGTAAAATTCATGCGGAGGGTAATTCCTTAGCTAAGCCTCTCCAAAAGAAAATCCTTGGTGAACCCTTTGTGACTAAGCAGTCTTCCATTAAAGGCTTGTTAAAAAAAGGGGACCCAAACATCTCAACTGTGAAAAGACAAAAAAAAATTTGTAACCCTTTGGGTGTTAAATGAAAATTCATGAAAGCTCTAAACCAAGAATGGTGAAAAAATTCATAATTGAAATCTAGGATGAGGATGAATAAGTAAATGTGGATGATTCAAGTAGCATGAAAGGTGGAAGAAGGTCTGCTAAGTTGGTGGGTCAATCTTCCAAAGGTAAAAATATTTACTTTGAAGAACCTGGATATGAACCTTTAGAAAAATATGGGACCTTAAACCTTAGTAAGAAGGAAATTGATGTGGTTCTCGGTGAGGAGCTCAAGGAGGACTCTATTAGTAGTAAATAATAGGATGAGGAGGTGAGTGTTGATGAAGAGTTTGTGCAAGACTTGAGGGATATTTAGGATGAAGGAGCCAACAAATAAAAAAATAAATAGAAGAGGTGGATATGCAAGCCACAGAAGATGTGAATATCCAAGGCACAAAGGACCCTAAAAATGAAATGGAATAGGAAAACATGTTCTTTGAGTATTATAAAACCTATTTCCTTGACCTATAGGAAATATTTGTTAGGATGGACAAAGTGTTCAATAGGCTTACTTCTATCACACAAGGAATAATGAGAAGGGAAATATTTGGAAAGTTAAACAACGTGGCTAAAGTTAGGAAAGGGTAGAGGAGGTAGAATCCCTCTCAAGAAGAGATGTAGCTGGAGGATAAAGAAACTGAAGAGATGGATGTATGGAGCAAGGATTTAGAGCAGCTAAATCTGGGTTGGGACTTGATTTGTAGTCCCAAAAAATAGTTTGGGCTAGTTGGGTAAGTGCACCAATCTATGACACAATTTTGGCTCTTAAGATGCCACTTTTTTTCTTCTGAAATTAAAAAAATCTGATTTGCATGAGAAAAGTAAGATAGTGACGCTCAGAATTTAAAGATGTAGCAAGAACAAAAGTTGAAGTGCTTTGAGTCTAGTTTCTAAGATACTATTTTTAAAAAAATTAATGAACATTAAGGGTCTCAAAAAGGGGGGGGTGGGGGGGCAAAATTAGGTCTTGGTTTTATCAAAAAAAATAGCATAGTGCCTGAGAGCTCCCCCCTTTTTGATTTTTTTTTTTTTAGAATTTCAAAAATCCCAATGGTGAGAAATTAGCTAACACCATGTACTGTATCCTCATTCTTTTGGATAATTTTTTTAATGAATATATAATATTTTATTAATTTTCAAAGTGGACACATCTTGAAAAGCTAAAATTTGAGCGTGCTCCCCCCTAATTTTTTTTAAAACTAATCAAAAATTGATTTATTTTTTTCATAATGTGTAGAATGGAGTCTAGTTTCTAAAAATCTAATTTGTTTCATGTTTCAATGAATGAGTAAAAATATATCCTAAAACTAGCACATGTTTTTTTTTACCAAAAAAAAGGCATTTATAAAAGGAGTCATGGATCAAAACCTTAACTAAATGAAAATGAAAAAAATAATTATATATTTAGCTAGCTAAGAGAGAGGTTAACACTATCACAATTGTTTTATATACTTGCATTGAAAGATGTGCAAATGAGACAAGGAGCATAGATGAAAATATGATTAAATTTGGCAAATCCTATCAATTAACACACCCAAAGCAAGTCATTTGGCAAGTGCCAAATTTGGTGCTTTCCAAGTGTGATGTTCCATTTGGTGAGTGCCAAATTTGGCAATCGACAAATTACCTGCATTGAATAAAACTTGAATTTCCACTCTCTTTGGTCAAAAAATTTGATAATTCTTAGAGTGCACAGTTTATGATCGTAGATGGATAATTGAGGTTTTACCTTTCATACACTCTTTAACTCGTTACCCTAATTGAATAAATCTTTATCCCTCTGAAGTCTCTCTCTCTCTCAGGTCTCACTCCCTACCACGTGACCTAGACTACTCTCTCTCAGTCCAATCCCCTCTCTCAGGTCTCTTTCCCTCCCACATAGGTACCTAAATAAATCTATCTTACTCCAACCCCTCTCTCTCTCTCTCTCTCTCTCTCTCTCTCTCTCTCTCTCTTCCTTTGGTATTTTTGTCTCTCTCACTCCATCTCCCCCTCTTAGGTTGTTATGTTTCTCTCACTATCTCTCTCTCAACTCTTTCCCTCCTACCCCCTCTCCCTCTCTTAGGTCTGTCACTCACTCTCTATGTCTCTCTCCCATTACCTCTCTCTCACTCACTCTATCTCTCTCCCTCTCTCTCTTTGTCACTCTCTCTAAAGTATCTCCATCCCCTCTCTCACTCTCTCAGACACATACTCCCCCTCTCTCTCCCACTCCCTCACTCTCACTCCCTCTATCTCTCCCTCACTCTCTCCCACTCTGTCTCTCTCCCACTCCCTCTCTCTCACTCCCTCTATCTCTCCCCCACTCTCTCCCATTATTTCTCTCTCCCACTCCCTCTCTCTCACTCCCTCTATCTCTCCCCCACTCTCTCCCACTTTGTCTCTCTCCCTCTCCCTCTCTCTCACTCCCTCTATCTCTCCCCCACTCTCTCCCACTTTTTCTCTCTCCCTCTCCCTCTTTCTCCTCCTCTATATCTCTCCCCACTCTCTCCAATTCTTTCTCTCCCACTCCCTCTCCTCTCTATCTCCCCCACTCTCTCCCACTTTGTCTCCTCCCATCCCTCTCTCTCCCCATCCCCTCTCTCAGGTCTCTCCTCTTACCCCCTCCCCCTCTCTCAATATCTCTCTCTCTCTCTCTCTTTCCTCCTACCCCTCTCTCTCCTCTCCCAGGTGCGTCACTCATGTCTCTCCCATTGCCTCTCTCTCCTCCTCTGTCTCTCTCCCTCTCTCTCTTTGTCACTCTCCTCTAGGTATCTCCATCCTCTCTCTGCTCTCCTAGGACACATACTCCCTCTCTCTCTCCCTCCCTCACTCTCCTCCTCTATCTCTCCTCTCCCAATCTGTCTCTCTCCTCCTCTCTCTCACTCCTCTGTCTCTCCCCATCTCTCCCATTCTTTCTCTCTCCCTCCCTCTCTCTCCTCCCTCTATTATCTCTTCCCCTCTCCCACTCGTCTCCCTCATCCTCTCTCTCCATCCCTCTCTCAGGTCTCTGCCCCTCCTCTCTCTCTCTCTCTCTCTCTCTCTCTCTCTCTCTCTCTCTCTCTCTCTCCCTCTATCTGGATATGTGCAGGATCATGATGGGCCAAAAGTGGCGATATGGTGGGTATGTGTAGGGTATGTGGCTGACGACTTTTTTTAACCCAAAATTAATGAAACGAAAAAGGTTTTTAAAGGATATTCTCAACTTTCCACCAATATAAATTATTCTTTACTTTGAACTTAATAAATTATTATTATTCATTTTCTATTTGAATTACGACTAAATTCCTAATTGATAGGTTGATTGAAAAACATCTATAGCTTTGAAATGGTATCACATTTTTTGAATTAAAAACATGTGTCACATTCTATGCTTCACATAATATAGGATTAAAAATATATATATTGAATTTCATGAACTGTTGACCAAGTTAAGGTGGTTAGACATACGATTTTTTATATTTTTTAAAAATTTCAATAGAAAATTCATAATTAATTATTTACTTGAAAAAAAATTACAAAAAAATATGCATCACATTGGGACATGAGTCCTCTACTTATATCTAAAATATTATAAAAAATAATTATCATTTTATTTTGGTTAGGGTGGTCAGACAGACACCTACTTCTTATTTTTTCCTTGAAATTTAAGTGCCACTGCATTGAAATTTCAATTTTTCACCAAATAATTTATTTTTTTAAATAAATAAACCTAGTAGTTTAGAAACTAAATTAAATTTTCTACAAATTATATTCTTACATATTTTTGAAATAATATAGATAACTTATTCAATTTTTTATGTCAAGTTGCCTAACTCCAATTTTTATTTTTTTGCCACTTAAGGGTCTATTTTTTCCATGATGATCCTGCACATACACATCTCTCTCCCACTTTTTATCTCTCCCTCTCTCTCAATTTTTTCCCTCCCACCACCTCTCCCTCTTTCTCTCTCTCAATTATATTCATCCTACCCCCTCTCCCTCTCTCTCTTTGTCAAGTCTCCCCCTCCTACCCCCTCTCCCTCTCATAGTCGCTCCCTCTATCTCTCTTCCACTCCCTCCCTCTCTCACTCCCTCTATCTCTCTCCCTCTCCCTCTCCCTCTCCCTCTCTCTCAATTATGTCCCTCCCACCACCTCTCCCTCTCTCTCTCAAGTAGAGGGTTTAGGGTTTAGGGATTAAGGGTTAATAGTAGAGGGTTTAAGCTTTAGGGATTATGATTTACGGTTTAAGGGTAGAGGGTTTAAGGGTTTAGGGTTTAACCTAGTTAAGGGTAGAGGGTTGAGGATTGAGGGTAGAGGGTATAGGATTTAGGGCTTAGGTATTAAGGGTTAAAAGTAGAGGGTTTAGGGATTATGATTTACAGTTTACAATTTAAGGGTAGATGGTGTAGGTTTGAGAGAGATAGGGGTGTTGAGGGTAGAGGGTAGAGGGTAGAGGGTAGAGAGGTTTAGGGTTTATAGTTTAAGGGTAAAGGTTTTAAGGGTTTAGGGTTTAACCTGGCTAAGGGTAGAGGGTTGAGGGATAAGGGTTTATGGTTTAAGGGTTGAGGGTTTATGGTTTATGGTTTAAGGGTTGAGGGTTGAGGGTAGAGGGTAGAGGGTTTAGGGTTTAGGGATTATGATTTATGGTTTAAGGGTAGATGATGTAGGGTTGAGAGAGGGTTTGTTGAGGGTAGAGGGTAGAGGATTAAGGGTAGAGGGTAGAGGGCTCAAGGGTTTAGGGTTCAGGGTTTAAGGGTTAAGGGTAGAGGGTTTACAGTTTAAGGGTAGAGGGTTTAAGGGTTTAGGGTAGATGGTAGAGGGTTTAAGGGTTAAGAGTACAAGGTTTAGGGTTTAGGGTTAAAAATTTGAGGGTTGAGGGTTGAGGGTTAAGGGTTGAGGGTAGAGGGTTGAGGGTTGAGGGTTGAAGTTTTAGGGTTTAGGGTTTAGGGGTTTAAGGGTTGAGGGTTGAGGGTTGAGAGTTTAGGGTTTAAGGTTTGAGGGTTGAGGGATTAGCGTAGAGATTTTAGTTGTGTTTAAAAGGGTTTAAGGGTAAAGGGTAGATAGTTTAAGCATTTAGGGTTTAACCTTGTTAGGGGTTGAGGGTTGAGGGTTGAGGGTTGAGGGTTTAGGTTTTAGGGTTTAGGGTTTATAGCTTAAGGGTAGAGGGTTTAAGGGTTTAGGGTTTAACCTGGGTAAGGGTAGCAGGTAGAGGGTAGATGGTTTATGGTATGAGGGTTGAGTGTAGAGGGTAGAGGGTAAAGGGTTTAGGGTTTAGGGTTTAGGATTTATGGATTAAGGGTTAAGGGTAGCGGGTTTAGGGTTTAGGGTTTAGGGATTACGATTTACGGTTTAAGGGTAGATAGTGTAGGGTTGTGAGAGAGAGGGGGTGTTGAGGGTAGAGGGTTTAGGTTTTATATTTTAAGGGTAGCCTACCAAAAGGGTTTACAATTTAACCTCGTTAAGGGTAGAGGGTTGATGGTTGAGGGTTGAGGGTTGAGGGTTTAGGGATTAAGGGTAGAGGGTAGAGGGTAGAGGGTTTAGGGTTTAGGGTTTACAGATTAAGGGTTAAGGGTAGAGGGTTTGGGGTATATGGTGTAGGGTTGAGAGAGGGGGGGTGTTGAGGGTAGAGGGTAGAGGGGTTAAGGGATTAAGATGGTATAGGTGTTGATGGATTAGGGTTTAAGGGTTGAGGCTTGAGGTATTAAGAGTTTATAGGGGTTGAGGGATTAAGGTTTAAGGGTTGAGGAATGAGGGTTGAGGGATTAAGAGGGTATAGGGGTTTAGGGATTAGGTTTTAAGGGTTGAGGGTTGAGGGTTGAGGGTTGAGGGTTGAGGGTTGAGGGATTAAAAGGGTATAGGGGTTGAGGGATTAGGTTTTAAGGGTTGATGGTTGAGGGTTGAGGGATTGAGGGATTAGAGTTTAAGGGTTTAAGGATTGAGAGTTGAGGGATTAAGAGGGTATAGTGGTTGAGGGATTAGGGTTTAAGGGTTGAGGGTTAAGGGTTGAGGGTTGAGATTTGAGGGATTAAGAGGGCATAGGGTTTGAGGGATTAGAGTTTAAGGGTTGAGGGTCGAGGGTTGAGGGATTAAAAGGGTATAGGGGTTGAGGGATTACGGTTTGAGGGTTTAAGGGTTGAGGGTTGAGGGATTAAGAGGCTATAGGGGTTGAGGGATCAAGTTTTAAGGGTTGAGGGTTGAGGGTTGAGGGATTAAGAGGGTATAGGGGTTGAGGTATTAGGGTTTAAGGTTTGAGGGTTCAGGGTTAAGGGTTCAAGGTTGAGGGATTAAGAGGGTATAGTGGCTAGGGTTTAAGGGTTGAGTGTTGAGGGTTGAGAGTTGAGGGATTAAGAGGGTATAGGGGTTGAGGGATTAGGGTTTAAGGGTTGAGGGTTGAGGGATTAAGAGTGTATAGGGGTTGAGGGATTAGGGTTTAAGGGTTGAGGGTTGAGCGATTAAAATGATATAGGGGTTGACAAATTAGGGTTTAAGGGTTGAAAGTTAACGGTTGAGGGTTGAGGGATTACGAGGGTATAGGGGTTCAGGGATTAGGGTTTAAGGTTTGATGGTTGAGGGATTAATAAGTATATAGGTTGAGGTATTAGGGTTTAAGGGTTGTGGGTTGAGGGATTAAGAGGGTATAAGGGATGAGGGATTAGGGTTTAAGGGTTGAGGGTTGAGGGATTAAGAGTATATAGGGGTTGAGGCATTAGGTTTTAAGGGTTGTGGGTTAAGGGTTGAGTGATTAAGAGCATATAATGGTTGATGGATTAGGGTTTAAGCATTGAGGGATAAGGGTTGAGGGATTAAGAGTGTATAGGGGTTGAGGTATTAGGGTTTAATGGTTGAGGGGTGAGGTATTAAGAGAGTATAGGGGTTGAGGGATTAGGGTTTAAGGGTTGAGATTTGAGGGTTGAGGGTTGAGGGTTGAGGGATTAAGAGTGTATAGGGTTTGAGGGATTAGGGTTTAAGGATTGAGGGTTGAGGGTTGAGGGATTAAGAGGGTATAAGGGTTGAGGGATTAGGGTTTAAGGGTTGAGGGTTGAGGGATTAAGAGGGTATAGGATTTGAAGGATTAGGGTTTATGGGTTGAGGGTTGAGGGATTAAGAGGGTATAGGGGTTGAGGGATTAGGGTTTAAGGGTTGAGGGTTAAACGATTACGAGCGTATAGGGGTTGATGGATTAGGGTTTAAGGGTTGAGGGTTGAGGGTTGATGGATTAATAGGGTATAGGGGTTGAGGAATTATGTTCTAAGGTTTGAGGGTTGAGGGTTGAGGGTTGAGGGTTGAGGGTTGAGGGATTAAGAGGGTATAGGGGTTGAGGGATTAGGGTTTAAGGGTTAAGGGTTGAGGGATTAAGATGGTATAGGGGTTGAGGGATTAGGATTTAAGGGTTGAGGGTTGAGGGTTTAAGAGGGTATGGGAGTTGAGGGATTAGGGTTTAAGGGTTGAGGGTTAAGGGTTGAGTGATTAAGAGCATATAGGGGTTGAGGGATTAGGGTTTAAGGGTTGAGTGTTAAGGGATTAAGAGCGTATAGGGGTTGAGGGTTGAGGGTTAAGGGTTGATGGATTAAGAGTGTATAGGGTTTCAGGGATTAGGTTTTAAGGGTTGAGGGATTAAGAGGGTAAAGGGGTTCAGGGATTAGGGTTTAAGGGTTGAGGGTTGAGGGTTGAGGTGTTAAGAGGGTATAGGGGTTGAGAGATTAGGGTTTAAGGGTTGAGAGATTAAGAGGGTATAGGGGTTGAGAGATTAGGGTTTAAGGATTGAGGGTTGAGGGATTAAGAGTGTGTAGGGGTTGAGGGATTAGGGTTTAAGGGTTGAGGGTTGTAGGTTGAGGGATTAAGAGGGTATAGGGGTTTAGGGATTAGCGTTTAAGGGTTGAGGGTTGAGGGATTAAGTGAGTATATGGGTTGAGGGATTAAGAGGGTGTGGGGGTTGAGGGATTAAGAGTGTATAGGGGTTGAGGGATTAGGGTTTAAGGGTTGAGTGTTAAGGGTTGAGTGATTAAGAGCATATAGGGGTTGAGGGATTAGGGTTTAATGGTTAAGGGTTGAGGGTTTAGGGATTAAGAGTGTATAGGGGTTGAGGGATTAGGGTTTAAGGCTTTAAGGGTTTAGGGTTGAGGGTTGAGGGATTAAAATAGTATAGGGGTTGAGGTTTGAGGGATGAAGGGGGTATAGAGGTTGAGGTATTATGGTTTAAGGGTTAATGGTATAGGGTTTACAGTTTAAGGGTCCCACCATCTCTCTCTGCCATTCCCTCTCTTAGGTCTTCCCCCCACCATAACTGAATAAATTTCTCCCTCTCAAGTCTCACTCCCTCCCATGCTACCTAGACTAATCTATGTCACTCCAATGCCCCCTCTCACACTCCTTCTCTGTCAGGTCTCACTTACTTCCCACCCTACCTAGACAAATATATTTCATTCCAACCCCCTCTCCCACACTCCCTCTCTCTCTCTCTCCCCCTTTGGACTTTTTGTATCTCTCAGGTCTCATCCCTCCAAACCCCTCTCCTATTGTTAGGTATTTTCCCCCACTATAATTGGATAACTCTTTATCCCTCTCAAATATCTATCACTCTCTGGTCCCAGTCATTACCACACTACTTGGAATAATCTCTCTCACTCCTATCACCTCTCTCTCTCTCTATCTCGAGTGTCACTCCCTTTGTCTCTATGAAATCTCTTCCTTTCGAAACAACACATTTGGCGCTCACCAAATTTGGTGAGTGCTAAATGTGATATACCTTGAAATAGTAAAATACGGGTTGACCCCATGAATCAAGCCCACATGCTTCTATATTTGTTTGGTTCAAAACTTTATCTAATTTAGAAACGTCTTTTTTTATGAAATTGACTTCATGTTGTACCAATCTATGCTTGATCCATCACCTTTTTACCGCCAATCTACTTGTTAGATAACATAGAAGAATAAATTTTGAATTTTCTACATCATTTTACATTATCTCAGGCAATATATTGATTTTGTTAATATTGAAATTTTTATATTTAGTATATTTGTTTATTTTTGACAATATAAACTAAATTTCTTTAATGATTTTATTAATCATAAGAACTGGACATAGAATTAAACATTGAATTAGATGGGATTTACATAAAAAGTTTAATTCTATGAGTTTGAAGAACAAAAAAATGAAAAACATGACATTTACTTAACACAAATTTACTTATGAATTCTTTTTTCATTTCTTATAGTAGTCCATTTCCAGCATGGCTCGTTAAATTCACTCTATTTCATTTTAGGTAGATGTTTATATTGAGTTTTTTTGTATTGTTTTCACAATTTTTAGACCATTCACTTGATCATTTTATTAATATTCATTGTTATAGATAGAATTCAACATTAAATAAGATGGATGTCTGCATGTAAAAGTTTAACTTTTAGGAACTTCAAGATATAAAATGGAAAACATGACATAAGAGATTCAAATTCATTATTAGTGATGGTTGTGGGAAAAAATTTATTTTCAACTAATTTGGAAAACCTAATAGCTTAAATCAATGTTAATGCAAGTTTCCATTATTTTTTTGGTTCCATAAAAAATTCACCTTCATCACATGTGCTTAGATAAATTTAAGTGAGTTGACATAGTTGTTAATGCAAGTTTCTATTCATTCATACCATTTACCTTTCTAATAAATAAAAAAAGGGAAAATTTTGTGTAATTGAGAATGCTTATTGTCTTTCTAAGTTGCCTCATTACCAAAGAAATAGTGAATAATTATAAGATATAGCATCACAAACCCTTCTTTGAATTCATCTTCTTCATGGCTTCATTGACAAGCACAATGTGGTTTTGAGAACAATAAACACAAGATTCACTAGTTTTCATTTAGGTGGAAACAACTTATACCCTAGGTTTGTGATGTAGAGTAAGGAGACAAAACCTTCAACAATTCCAATTAGATCGGTTTCAAATAATCTTCAATCTCAAAAATCTCAATTCAATGCTCAATCGACCAATTCACATTCACTTCCTTGTAGCATTCACAAAAAATAAAATTGTTTATATCTTAATCACTGGAACCCTCTCTAATGCATCTAAACACTAAACGCTTTCTTAAGGCCTTTCTATTCTTGAAAAAAGGAGGGTTTATTGAAAATCAACGTTCCAAGCCTCTAGTGCAGGAGCACCTTGTAAGCTCAATTTTGTCAAAAAGGTCATCTTTAGTGACCATGGTCAAATACTAGGATTTTAGTTAATGTTGAGTATTTTGTGTTCGATAAGGTCAATTAGACCATTTTATAATGTATTTTGAGCTAAGGGATTTCAATTGTGTCATAGCTTGCAATTTGGAAAAATGTGGTCACAAAAGTTGCTAAAAGATGCAAAAGTTGCAGAGTTAGGTGCATTCATGGTTAGGTAAGTAGAGTTTCAGTTCTAAGAATTCATTTATGTTGTTATGATTCCATCAATATGAGGATAACCTTGAGGAAGAGGTGATAGTATGGAAAAAATGAAGAAGATCAAGAAGTATTCCTTGTTTTTAGTGTAAAATTTAGAGTTTTGACTTGTAAATCTATGTTCTAGACTATTGTGCGACCCCATACAAGTGGTTCATGGTCTAAAAGCTGTGGGAAATGTTAAAGGAATGTATTACTTTTATTTTTAGTTTTTTCTATTGAATTTCATCAAGGTTTGTAACTTTTATGATAATTCTGGTTCTAACAGGTATGATACTCTGTTTTGGGGTTTTGAACACTAAAGAATGCATGTATGAACTTTTCCTTTAGTGGATACCTCTAGAGCTTAGTGAAATGAAGTCTGACTAGTTTTTTTCCATGTTCAATATGGATTCAAGAGTTGATAATTTGATGGAATTTTTTTGTGAGTTTTTGTCCTAGTTGATTTCTTGTGTATCTTGACCATAAATTGAGGTTTCAAGTAATGGTTTGAGGAAATAATAGTGATAAAGGTTGGGAGTAAGTTTTTAGAGAATTTTTAGGCTAATTTTAAAGTGTTCCAAGTATTGGTTGGGTGTGGAGTGTTGAGGAAGTCTAGGTTTCAATAAACCCCTAGGGGAAACCTAGTTTGAAATAGCTTAGAATGAGGGTTTGAAGGTTGGTACCCTATTGAATGTTCTAGTCCCTAAAATAGGTGGAATCTAATGTTTGAAAACCTAAGAAAATATTTTCCATGGAGATAAAGAGCTTTGAAGGTGTTTAAATGAGTGTCTCTTTGTAAGAGTGGCCTTATTGGCTTAGTTGCTTGAGTGGAATAGGGCTAGTTTGAGGTATTTTCTCCAAAAGAGTTTATAGTAGTTTTGAGATATGTTTTAGGCCATGGAAAAGGGCATCTAAATTTTTTTATATAGTCTTCATAAGCTACCTATTTCATTAGATATGAGTGGTTTTCCTATGAGGAAGGATTACTAGTTTGTAAGTGGTTAAGGAGTGAGTGATACAAAATGGAGTTTCTTGGTAATTTAAGTGATCAAGTTGTGTTTGGTTTATTATTTTAATCTTCTTAGATGCCTTAATAGGCTCATGCAAAGCCATTACATCTTAGTGTGGATTGGAGTCCTTAGAAACCTATGTCCTTTGATGAAACTTTGAAAGAGTGTGTGTAAGTCTATTAAGAGCCTTCCTCTAAATCTTTGAACAAGCTCATTGTGGATCCCTACGTGTACTGCATTAGCCTCTAGCTACTTTTCCAACTCTTCAAACACACTCAAAATCCCTACTCTAATATCTAACAAAGTATAGACATCTAACTCCATCATATGAAAAATGTTGTCTACCATAGACATGTTTGATAATTCCAAACAACTTGCTGCCTTCTTTGATAAAATGCTTTGGTGTGTTTCATATTTAATGCAATGTAATCAGCAGTGTCAATATTTTCATAGAAATCATTAATTACTTTTGTTCTATATGTGTTTGTGGTTCTATGTATGTTTTTGAACATGTAGCATTCAATTTCATGTCGAGGAAATGATCGAAGCCTATAACATTGGAAGAACATGTAGTTAAAAATGCAAGGAGCAGAGAATCAAAAAATGTAGCTCATGAAGAAAAGGAATTGTAGCCCAGACAACCAAAAATTCCCGTGCAATCTAAGAGAGATGCCAAATTATCAAAACAAAGGGCACAAATGAGGAAAGTTCATGGAAGGATAGGAATGGATACCAAAGTTGGGGGCACATCATCAATCATAGGTGAAGCTCAATGCACATCTCTAGTGAAGACACATTGGAAACATGTGGAACTTTCCAAGTACATCAGAAATCACATCTCCAATTGAAGACACACAATGAAGAACATTGTGTTTTGAAAGTACATCAACAAACACATCTCTATTTCAAGGCACTACAAAAAAAACATCTCAAGTTGGAGGTAGAACATCATTTACATGTCAATCTAAAGGTATGTCATCAATTGAAACTCTAATTGAAGGTATGCTATCTATCCCCAATGTTGTTGACATTCCCAGTGTTGACACAAATTTACTTTTGAGAACTCCTAGATTTTTGCATAGAAAACCTACATTTTTATTAATATTGATTCCAATTTTTTGAAATTGATGCCTAATAAGATTCCAAAATGTACATGTCAATGATATGCATAGAGGATATGGAGTTTATTTTTTGCAAAGCTAAGTGAGGGTGGAAGATACCAAATATTTGTTGAAATGATGAGGCAACTCAAATTTACGCCCACCATGAAGGCTCTTGGGCTAAGAGTTTCAAATGGCTCAAGTGAAAATTCCATTGTCAAGAACTTGATGAGTGCATATGAGAGTGTGGGTTCTACCTCACGCACGAAGGATATTTGTGCCACATGACTAGTGATGACAACACTATTAAGAATTCAAACAAGGTACAAGGCGAGCCTTACAAAGGAAAGTAATTCTTTGAAAATAAGTAGATCATATCTATTGAGAGCCAAAGGAAGGAATGAAAGAGTGGACAATCCAAATAGAAATGAGTTATGGGAATTCTCGGGTAGAGTACCACATAAAGATAAAATAATTGCTCAAGGCTTGAGATCTTTAATAGTGAATTATTGGAGGGATAACACAAGGACCTCTCCTAATCAAAGAGATGTTGTAAGAAGGAGAATTGGTAGTAAAATCTATGAGCCACATCCAATGCATTATTTGGATACCACTCAAACCTAATTTTTTATTGATTTTGTACAAAAGTTTCCTGAAATTAAAATATGTCAAAGGTATTTTAAAATGCTAAAGCCTTTTTATGTTAAAATAAATCATACATGCACTACTTGTTGTTGTAGGGTTCATATTGAGTATTCTAACCATTATGATGTTTATCGACGTATATGTGTAGATATGCATATTAATAATGTTTTGTAGGAATGTAACATAATGCCTCCACCTAAATCGTCAAGGAATTGTTTTTATTCCATGTTATGTGAAAGAGAGGATGGTCAATTTTTTTACAAGAAGTAATTTTTGGATGGCACATGTGATCATTGTGGTGGCATGCAAAATTTACCAATTTTCCAACACATGGCTAGTACACACACAATTGGAGACAAGATTGTGGAATTTGGAAAATATAAGACAGTGGCATACGGTCTAAAAGATGGGAAAGAAGCAAAAAAGTGTGAATTGGTCAGTGATAAGATTCTAGTGTATCAGTTTATAGGAATTTTCTATGATCAAGTGGTCTATGAGTATGCAAGGAATACACAGAGAGCACAATGGTTGGAATCATAGTTCAAGTTATGCAAGGACACATTTCCACTTTGTCATATCATTTTAGTTTTCGACTTCAATGAGAACTACACACTACAACCATAGAATGAGGTGTAATCATAGTACTACAAATCCACGCAAGTTTCTCTATTTTTTCATATAGCATTTATTCATGCAAATGATAATACAAAGGAAAATAAGAAATTATTGAGGGAGTATCACTTTTACATCAGTGATGATCACACACATTCTACAAAATTTGTGCAAAGTTTCTTTCATATGTTCTATGTTGATCTGGCTAGTAGGGGCATATCATTTAGTCAGCATATCATATGGTCACATAATTGTACATCGCAATTCAAGAATGCTAGAATGTTTTAATAGTTGAGTAGGATGCATATAATCAATGGTGTTCAACATATGTGGAACTTCTCAGAGGCTAGGAATGTAAAGGGGGGGCATGATGGAGCAAGTGAATGTATTAAAAGATCCCTAGAATGAGAAGAGTTAAAGTAAATAGATAGTGTAAAGTTGACAGATGCAAGATCAGTTGTCCAGTGGTGCAATGGTGCAATGGGTCCAAGTAGTGAAGTTAATTCTTTAGTTCATATATTTTTTAATATAGTAGATGATACTAGCATTGCAAAATATGTGAATTGGTTTACACTAATAGGATCAAGCGAGTTAAACTCTTTTAGAAGCTCCAATGTAGGTACATGGACTATCCATATGTGGAAGATGACATGCTTTTGTTCTGCATGTACACTTCAAGCATGGAATGATTGTGAGTCAATAGAGTGGTTTGACGAATAGTATGTAATAATTCTAACCCCACTTGACACTTATTAAATCACAGTGGCTCTACAAATCATGGAGATGCAATTATCCATTGACTTTGATCATGTATCGGACCTACTAGAACCAGGTAAGATATCTTACTTACATGTTTTATTATGAAAATAAATATAACAAGATGAACATATCAATGTAGAGAACATTTTTGTGGTGATTGCAGATGAAGACAATGAAGAGGGTATAGATTATTACCTATGTCATTATATCAAGACCAAAAAGAAATTGGAGGCCCTAGTTATAGATGGAGAAAACATAGAATATCCTATAGGTCCGGTGGTTGTTACTAGAAAATGGCTTCAAAGATACCTAGTTAAGAATTTTATATTTTGATTGTTTGAGGACTTCTACAAGCATCAGAAGATTCTTCACTACTTGAACCTTGTCTTCGCCACCAATGTTCATTTGATCAAATATAAGGGCAGACCTACGAACAAGAACTTGTGGAAAGTGTGTGAGTCTGACCACGAGGCAATACTTGAAACAATAAAGAGTAGAGCATACCCAGATGGTTCCCTAGATTGATTTATAAGTATGCACATTGAATTTTTAAATTCCTGTTATTGATCATTGCTTTCTTTCAAGTGTTTAAGTTTTATTGTATAAGGGTTTACAAATACATTAATATAGATATGAAAAATTATGGTTATGTGTTGCTCTCTATTGAGAACTTTTAATTTGGTATTTTTTTCAATAATAGGTAGGTTAACCAATTACAAACACAAGTTCATCCAGCTCAAACCAACATTTTTCCCTAACAACTCTTCATTATTTCAAACTAGTTTCATTATGCGTGTCCAAACACCAAAACTAGGGCATAACTATCGAACCTCTTAACAAACACACAAAATATTTAGGGTTTTAGATACCCATTACACTCATTCCAAACATATCTCAAATGGGCATATCACTCTTTTGGACCAACACCTTGCAATCAAGATTTTTCACCATTTTAGACCCCCAAATAGGTCAGTTTTCCAAAGGACTTATACCTTAAAAATTTATTTTCACCGAAATTATGATTGGGCAGAACTCACCAGTCAAAAAACCCCTAAATTCCACAATTACTTTGCTAAGACATATTTCCCAAACCACCCTACCATGATACTCTCATGTCTTTCTCTTTACATGGGGGTTTATTGAAAAACAATCTCCCAATGCTCTTCTAACCCAACCAATACCTCCAAGACTTCATAAAATACTTGCACAAACTCAAAAGGATAGTTCTAAGATCTTTATTTCCTCCAAGTTTCCTATCACTTTCCCACTCAAACCACTCAATTTCACCCAAATTAGGTCACTTTTTCAAAGGGACTCTACTTTAAGCTTTCCCTTTCACCCAAAATTGCATTGGGAATCCTTCTACATGTGTTCAAACCAAATAATCCACCATTTACCCTTAAAAAATCATTCACCCAAGCATTGAATCACAAAACCCTCCTTTTAATCCAAATAACATAGGGCTTATTGAAAATCACACATCCAACCCTCACCAAAACTTGCCAATACCTCAAACAGGTCTAAATACATGTAGACATCTAAATTTGATCACTTCCATATGATTAAAATCCTTTACACTATTCATCTATGTCATTAATAGTGATTAAATAATTTATTTAATAATTATTTCATTTTTTGCCTAGGGTTCCTAAAGTATGTAATTGAATAATTAAATACTTTACTTTACACATTTTCTTCTCTAAATTAAATAAATAAGAAAAATTATTTAATTTAGTCATTTGACCTATTTGGATTAAAACCAATTTTAATCCTTTTTTTTCTCTCTCCTTGTCACATTCTCCATTATCCTCTTTAATCTGGATTAAATTAATTAATCCACAATTATGATGTGCACCACTTAATCAAGATTAGTGTCACATCCTCCATAATCTCCCACTTGCCTTTAATCTCTCATTAATTATCATAATCCTGTGTTTGCACAACCTTAATCAAAGTCATTAGCCTAATCAGTACCTTGGTCAACTCTCCCCATCCCCCAAAGAATTTTTAATTCTCTTAATTCACCCAAGGCTCCTCTCTTCCCCATGTGAATTTTTAATTCACTTTTATTCCTCCAAGGAATCTTCTCTTCCTCACGCAAGTTACAGAAGGCTTGACTTGTCACTTTACATTTGCCAAGGACTTCTAGAACCTTGGACTTGTCACATCATTCACATGTGGAAAATCCCCACCTTTTTGGAACCCCTCTCTTATCCACTAGATTCTTCCAATCACTGTGAATTTTTAATTCACTTTTATTCCTCCAAGAAATCTTCTCATCCCCCAAGGTACCTACAAGGTACTTGTTCTTCATCCACCTCATGTATTTCTCTTCCACCTCATTTCCACATCACCCGACCCTAGACCATCTCATATTCCACATGTCAAGATGTGAGGGTTTGTGAGTCCTCAATTCACCATAACCCTTCATCTTGGCTTTGTTGGATCAATCTCAACTGTTGAATTCTCTAGATTATCCTATAAATACCCCCTCATTTCTCTCATTTTAAGAATCAATCTTTTTCTATCAAAACTCTTGCAAAATTGTCATTTGGGCTCTCATCCTCCATAGCTTTTAGCATCTCATCATTATCATATCTCTATCCATCTTGCATATCACTTTGCACATACAATTTAGTTTGTCATGCAAAGAGCACACAAATATTCAAGGATCAAAGGGCCAACCAAGGAAGGAGTAGCATGAAGGTATAATCAACTTCAATTTTTTTTATCTTTCTTCCATGTTTATATTTTTCTTAGGCTAATCATTGAGGTGCCCTCTTTTGTGTTAGTTCTTTTTATTGCATCATTATTTGTTTATAATCTCATATTTGAACATAGCATTTTACGAGATCACATTCATGGCACACCCAATGGGACCCACAAATGGGTTTCTTT